>OY744483.1:232461830-233061830 GCA_963556165.1 Tipula helvola
AAGTTGTAAATATTGATCGCATCTTCATTTTTAATTATTTCTGTTTGAATACTTTTGTCCTCAAACATTAATCACTCGTCGTTTTCTATTATATTTCCATATTGTTCAGAGAAACCGATTACAGTCAAACCTGTTTTTGTGCGGTCTTTTTTTATGCGAATTTTTTTTTATGCGTTTTTTTTGTGCGATTTTTTTTTGTATGCGATTTTTTTTGTGCGATTTTTTTTTATGCGGTATATGAATATCGAGATTCTGTTCAGCCATTTTCATACCTAATGCATCAGCCAAGTTCATTAATCATTAGACATGCTCAATATTCTTATATATTCCATATTCCAGCAAATTTTAATATGTAATTACATATTATCTTGCACACAAAGAATATAATTTAGTTAAAAGAAATGTTTATTTCACAACTAGTGAAATGCGTAGTAATAGCCACACTGATTTTTAACCTTGAACATAAACTAAAAAAATATACAATATGTAAGAAAAAAGGAAATTTACCGTTTTATTTAAAAATGAGAAATTAAAATTTTTTTAAATGTTTCCACGTGTAATTTAATTATTTATTTTGTTTAGAAAGTATTTTCTCGCTATTTCGTAAAACTTTGACACATGTATTTTCTAAGGGAAACTTTTTTTATGCGGTCCCTATCCACCGCATAAAAAAAAAATGTTTGTAATTTTTGTACAAAATTATTTATTATAGCGATTTATGGAGTTTGCGAATGTTTTTTTTTTGTGCGATTTTTTTTGTACGGTCCCTATCTACCGCACAAAAACAGGTTTGACTGTATATTCTGTAGGGAAACATATTGGGTTTCAAAATAAACCAAAATTTTATTGTTGGCACTACTGTTATTGTAACTAGATCGGATTTCCCCTTACTAAGAAATAGATCTATGGTTTGTTATGTGAGACCGATTCTATGCGCCGGCAAGTTTTCTTATCCCTAATCTTTATAGAAGTACGCCTAGTTAACGGAAAAATGCAATATATACCATTACCACTCATTAGACATAATGATTAATCGGAGGTTAAACACTCAAGCGTTCCGGGTTCGAAGTGAATTATACGGGAATAATTTTTCCACCGGTTCAGTATGTATAGGTCTCATTTAAAATGTAGCGGGCATCTCCCGTAACATAAATAGTTGTACCAAGTATACCACATAAAGAATACATTATTTGAGGCTTTGAATAAAAAATTGATTACAAGTCACCTTAAGACTAAAAGTTTAAATAAATATAAATAAATAAAACTTTTTGAATCAAACACTTATAAATAATTAATAACACAATTAAAACTGAAATTAATGAATTGCCAATCGATTAAGAATTAGGAACTTCAAACGTACTAACGCTGTATTGGGTCTGCTTTTAAAAGTTTTAAGATTTGTTAGTATATTTCTCACGCGGTGGTGGGACGAATAGGTTGATCGATAAACTATTTGTGAATTGCTTCAATGGAAACGTCTCTGGTATTAAACCTCTTACACAAACCTAATTAGTAAATACTATATGGATCTTAGTACTAATAACTACGAAACGCTATTAAAAGATATCACGCTCTTTGCCTCCCATTCTAACAAAGCTGGTTTTGGTCAAAATTTCGTACAAAGATGGATTTTAGAGAAAAGCAGTTTGTGTTAACTTTTGGGTCAATTCGAAACTGTAATAGAAAGGGTTGTAGAGGAAAAAGAAACTGTCAAATACATATTCTCAACAATGGGACCAACGATATTTTTTAAATATATTTTTACTAAGATCCGTAGTAGTTACTAATAAGATTGATATGCGAGGTATAATACCAAGAGACGTTATTAAAGCAATTATAGAAGTAACACTTCACAACATACGAAGAAGGTAAGAAATTGATCGATGAATGGATTGCATCTAAACCAATCGACTATTACCAGAAAGATGTAAAAGTAAATAGTAATGGGAAAGGAAAATAATTTGATTCAAATAAAAATTGCAATTTTCTTAAAATAAACATGTTTTTTGCAAAAAAAAAAGGCGGAAATTAGGTTATATATAGATCTAATATTTTCTGAAATTTCTAACCGTCTACAAAAATTTCATAGAATCAATAAAAAGGCAATCGACCTAGATTTCAAACGTGTCGCTAACTAAAATTGCGAGAATAAATATTGTTCTTTAATAGCTTAAAAAGACGTATTGTTTTACATTAACCTTCAAAACAGATACGTTGAAAATTTAAATTGTACTTTGGAGAAATCATTGTCAGCTATTAATAGTTTTAGTCAATTAAATTGTCCAGGTAGTTGCAGAGCTAGTTCACCAAACGACTCTGTGTACCAAACTAAACAAAATCTATCATCCACATTAAAAAATATTCCAGAAAAATGAACATTGATGATATTATTGAATTTCAACGATCTTTAACTGAAAGTATTTTTTTTTTAAATAGTTAATCAATTGTCCATCGAAGACAAGCCAACCTAAACTCATTTTAGACTGAAACAAGTACCGTAAAGATGTTATGTTGGTGTATTGTTAATTATGCTAAGATAAATCTCTTGCAAGCCCCTGCAATCTTTTTATAGTTGACCGTGGTGTTGTTGTTTTTCGTTATGCGACACATTTCTTTAAATACCATCTTTCTCTTCTTGGTTTCATAGTCAAGTATTGAAGCATTTTCAAAAGCGAAGTCTTCAGCACAATCTATTGTGTGTTTGCATAACGCTGATCGGTGAAGCTTTATATTGTTTCTATTTTTCATGTTAAATTTCACATCACATTTGTGTTGGTTAATCTTCATGGCCTTAGTCTTCGACGTTTCCCCTATGTATGATTTACCACAAACACAATTGCACGGAATTTTATAATTGACCCCCTCTCGTTTTTCTTGATATTTTATCCTTAATTTTTCCAAATGTTTCGCCCAAAGTATTATCCACCCGTGTCATCGATACATTAAGGTATATTTATATACTGTGTCGTTAATAAGATGAATCTGAATAACATGTAGATCGCATGGTCCAGTACGGGCGATAGATTTTTCAAATGTCTGCCCTATCAACTATTGATGGTAGTATCTAGGACTACCTTGGTTGCAACGGGGAATCAGGGTTCGATTCTGGAGAGGGAGCCGGAGAAACGGCTACCACACCTAAGGAAGGCAGCAGGCGCGTAAATTACCCAATCCCAGCACGGGGAGGTAGTGATGAAAAATAACAATATATGACTCAATCCGAGGCCCTGTAATTGGAATGACTTTATTAATATAATTAGGATTGTATAAACATTTCGTAATTTTATCCGTAAGGTTTGAAATATATGTTACCGTTGATTGAATATATTAAGATAATACCACCGCGATTTTTGCCGCTACGGTCGAGTAACGTCTCCACTGTCGCTTATAAATAGAGACAACATTCTTTGAAACTAGTTTAGCTCTTCTAGCAGCTTAGAAACTGCGAAATAGTTTTTTCCTTATAATATTTATATTAATATTGGTGTAAATGGGTGTATCTTTCGGTTTTCGTTATTTTTCGTGTGTTTTGTTTTTGCTTTCGTCCCAAAATTTAATTATGTATATTGGAAAATGTTACTCACGTGTCACGTTTGATAAAAAAAAACAACTGAATACAATAAAAAGAGGCTACTGAAAACGAACAAAAACAACACATCAAGTGATGCAATTATTTTTACTTTTCGTTTGCTTCAAACATCTTGAAGCATTGGTTTATACATTTTCCTTAGGATATCGATATTAGTGAAATATTATACAACAAACTAAAAAAAATTGAGCTTCAACGTGTTAATATTTAATTTTCTATTTTTTTTGAAACTGCAAGGAAAAATATATTTTTCTTTATTGCTTATGAAAGAAAGAGTAAAACATTTGATTTTATATTTCTTGATTGCTTGTGAAAGAACGAGTAAAACATTTGATTTTTATATAAAGCATGATGTTTTTTAGTTTAGTGTTAGTATAATAAAAACCAAACAAACCAAAAATTGTTTTTATTCCTTTCTAGCTGCATTGTTTTATTGAAAGGGATTTTGCACAAAAGGCGAGAAGCGAGTTTGTGTCTCTTTTACTTACACTGAATATGAACACTATTTCGCTTAGTAGAAATTTATTTTATTCATGCGATCTCACCTAGCTAGAATAAAATGATATTCTATTTCAACTTTCATTCGTCTGTGTCTCTCACCAACGAAGGTACATGGTCGAAGCGGAGAAACAGAGATATCACTTATACATAATATGATTGACGGAGGTCGCAATAGAAAAAGCGACTTCGACCGAATGAAATGGAGTTAAAACTTATTCTTTTAAAAAAAGACATAAACTCGCTTCTCGCCTTTTGTGCAAAATCCCACTCGGCTTTGTTCATCTTAAACCAAAGCCAAAATTGATTTGCTCTTCGTTGGCCATGTGAAAGATGAAACAAAATATTTAAGTTGTTGTTGTATTCCGCAGTGATACTATCTAGAATATACTCAATCAACGATGTTACTGAGCCTAATATTTGTTTCGTTTGGAAGCGTTCGTGGTCAACTATATGTACATAGGCATTTCGTGATAAGAGTATCCACTAATTTTTTTTGGGTAGTTATTCTTTAACATAGTATTGTGTATTTTCGTTTTATTATTATTTCTGTGGGAACTGTCACTTAACAGGAAAATCATCTTAATAAATGCTTGAGCCACATTCACTTTCATGGTATAGGGATGGGATGATACGAAATAAAGCATTCTATTAGAGGAAATGTCTTTGGTATACCAATTTTTGTTAACATTAAATCAAGAAATGGAATGCTGTTACTAGTTTCACGCTCAACCGAGAATTTAACTTTTTCAGGAAATGCGTTAAATACATTTAGTGTTTCATCAACATCGTCTATATGTAAAATTAATAAAAAGTCGTCTACATGAGACAGGAGTAATATCTTCAATTTCAGGCCATCTTTCCAATATTGCAACTGCTGTTGGTATGTTCGTGAATAATGAGATCACATCAAATTATACCAAGGGTCTGTTTTAGGTGGAACGAGTTCTAAATATTATAAGTGCTATTCTCCACAAGTGACTTCATATACATAACTTATCAACAGTTTGGATAATTAATATACTGGTGATGTGACCGTTGATACAATCAGACGCAATGGTATACCAAGTTTGTAAACTTTTCGTAAGCCGTACATACGGGGGGCCACTGATGAGATCATTTTTAAGTTAGTTTGTTGTTGTCTGTTTATGACATTGTCTTTAGTCAGTTGATCTATTAATTTACACACTGGGGGTTCTGTTAATTTTATCTGTACGGTCGTTGTTGATTCTTTCATAAGTGGGCTCGTTCGCTAGTAGACTTTCCATTTTATCTAAATATTCTTGTTTGGTTAGTAACACTGTTTTGCTACCCTTGTCTGAGTTAGTAAATATTATATCCGGATTTAGTTTTAAGAATTTGTCTAAACATTTCTTATGTTCTAACAATATTTTATCGGTTCTATTAGTTCTTGTGTTACTGTTATGTTTCCTTTTATATTGTTGCATGGTGTTGGTTGGTAACGTTCGGTGGGACACACTCGCTGACTGCATAGAAGTCCTATATTCAAAATTGGCCAATTTTGCAATCGATTTGCACTGAGCATCGCACAACAATTGATGCGAAAGTTCTAAAAAAGGTTGATGACTTAAATTTAAAAGGCAATGCAACCGATTATTTAAAAATATTAAAAATTATTGCTGTAGCATTGGATCTAATTCAAAAAGATAGCTGTACATTAGCTGAAGCCACACAAATTTGCATCGATGTTAGTCAAGAAATTTAGCGGTGATTACGAATTTTCTGAGGTAGACAGGAAATCGGTCAAAAACAGATTTGAAATGGCTTACATCACCAACTTATCTTGATAATATTTTGGATCACAGATTTCGTGGAGAAAATTTAACGTTTGACCAAATTCATCAAGGCTTCGAATATACACATATTTATCACCCTGAAACTATCCCCACAATAATTAGCTATCAAGCAAAAACGCAGCCTTTTAATGGGCAATATTTATTTTGTGAGGGTGCTGTTGTAAATGTCAAACCCACAACATAGTGGCGACGCTTGGAATCCACTATTGACATAAATACATTTGCGTTGTGCATGCAGCTCTATACTGCTGCAGCTTCATCTGCCAGTATCGAGCGTTTATTTTCTACTTATGGGCTAGCACATTCACCCGGGTACTCGTTCGTCCGAGATGCCTATAGTATCAGCAATTTCACGCTTAGTCAAACTTGGATCTCACAAATAATATTATACACTTGCTCAATAATTTCTGGCGTTGTTACGCTTTTTGAACGTCCGCTAAGTGGTTCATCTTCAACTCTTGAACGACCACGTTCAAACACACTTTTACCATTTTTAAATGAATTTCTGTTGCTGATAATCCTTCCAAAACAAAGAATTTTATCACTGCACGATATTCGGTTTTTTCCATTGTAAACGAATACACTGACACGTCAACTTCTAATGGCTTGTAAACAAAATATGAAATGCCAGATCGAAATAAAGATGTTCATGTGTTCAAATGAAAGATGAAATATTAAAATAGCGTATAAATTTTGATTCCTCTACTGGTTAATAAGTGTCGCTTTCAATACTTTTCAACCGTCCTCGAAGTGTGGTGGAATTATTTCTCGTCACTTCTAAATGGTCGCAGGCACCACCTTCTATGCAACCTCTCTTGCTTCAATGCGATATTAATGTCGAGATTACACCACCACTTCTTCCATCATATTATGAAGTGCGAAACGTAATATCGCAGATGAAAAATTACAAGGCACCCGATAAAGATGGTATCTGCAACGAAATGCTCAAATATGGTGACGATTATCTGTTCTACCGCTTGTTTGAGCTAATATCAATAATATGGTATAGAGAAGAAATCCCAGTAGAGTGGAAGACGGCTCTTATTTGTCCAACAAATGTGGTTTTGGCCAACTTGATCAACTTATAGCGAGAGGATCTTGAGTGTTTATTAATAGTGGCCAGTAGACCCAATAGCTCAAACTCTCTTCAACCTATCATTGTCTGCTCAATATGGCGCAGCGCAGCTGCCTGTATTATAAATCAATCCAGCTATTAGCATACGCTGACGATATTTGCATTCTGGGTCTCATCATCATCTCTCTGAAAGAGGTCCCCCTCCCATTGGAATTAACAGCCCAACAAATAGGCCTTCAGATCAATGAAGCGAACACTAAATACATAGCCACCGCGAGAAAGCAGACGCTTGGGACTTCATTTCAGGAGATATACAATATGAAAAGGTGAATGAGTTCAATTCAAATACCTAGGATCACTGAGCAAAACTCTGTTTCTGTGAACATTTTATCGAAGATCGCAGCGGATTACCGAGCATTTTACGCCAATATCAAAATATTCAAGTCTCTACATATATCGCGCAAAATTAAACTGGACATTCACAGACCACTGATAAGACCAGTTATCACCGTTGGTTACTAGTCTTGGGCACTGACAGTACAAAACATCCAGAAAATTGCTGTACCTGAGCGTAAGATCATAAAAAAAATTCTCGGTCTCATTAAAGAGGGAGCCATGTACGGAATGAGAATGGATTACGAGATCAGAAATAATCTCGATAAAGTCGACATCATCGCATTCATAAAATCGTCAAGGCTAAGATGGCGTTGGCACGTACTTCGTTCACAATATCGGACCACTAAATAGGCGGTTGAGTTTGCGCCAACGAAAGTAAGTCCTCGTGGGAGACCACCTACCCGATGGATGGACAACATAGAAAGAGACCTAAACACACTCGGTCATTGTGTCTAGCGTTCTCTTGCGGCGGATCGCAAACACTTGCAAATGTAAAAGCTTAAAGTAACGTTAGTTCCGCGTTCACTCACTATCGATGAAAAACGCGAACGTGTAATCACTTTAGAGCAATGTTTGGAAAAAAAAAGTAAGAAAATCGTTGGAGGAAGTGTGTTGAATTAAAAAGTAGGTTATATTGAAGATTAAATAAAAACATTGTTAAGGAAATTGCGTTTTATTATAAATACGGGGCAATTTTCAGTCCATTAAATGGACATAATCATAAAGAAACTGACATACACTAGTTAAAGAAATTAGTTAACGAGCATTTTTACTCATGTCTGAATCTTATATTGTAATTGATTCCAAAACATCAATTTCTTCTTCAATATCCCTAAATTATTTGTAAAATGAGCGCTTTGCATCAATTATGGACCATAAGACATGAAAGCAAAAATTTATACTTTAAACAAGTTTTTCAATATGTCAAAAATTTATAGAATCTCTTGTTTACTTTAGCGCTTAGTGTTCTCTAGAAATACAAAATTGTACATAATGACACATGCAAAATTATAAATGAATATTATATAAATAAAGAAATTAAATTATAAAATTCCAAAAAGTAATTATTTTATTACCGAAAAATGTAATATAACCCTGAATTAAATTACAATTAGAATTAAATTTATTCTTTTGAAGAATTTTGAATCTAATTGAAGTTAATAAAAAACGGATTTTAACCTATTCTTGCAAATATTCAACTACTCTTGGTCAAAAAACTTTCGCACCTATTGAAACTACATAAATATTTTTTTTAAAGTCGATTACACTGTTTAAATTTAGAAAAAATATGCCAAGTTTTCTGGCTATGGCACTATAAAATTGTTGCCCAATTTTAATAACAGCGGCTGCACCAGATGTTTCTTTGTCGCTGATGTCGTTTCCGCCCATTTTTTTTTTCGAAAACATAGAATTTGATAATCTTATACAAAATTTCACTTTAACACCACTGTACAGTGGTGCCAGAAAACTTGGCATATTTTTGCGAAATTTGAACACTATAATTGACTTTTAAAAAAATATTTATGTGGTTTCAATAGGTGCGCAAGTTTTTTGGCCAACGACTGGACCTTCTTTAAAAAAAAAAAAAATAAATAAATGAACCCTTTAATGGTATAGGATTCAATTACTTAAAGTTTAACATCAATCATAAATAAATTATTATTTTAATCACAATAGATAATTCTATAAAAGAGTAACTTGGAGTAACTCTTTAAAAGATTTAACTACTTGATTATAATGGCTTGTAATGTTTCAACAAATATTAAATATTTTGACTCTTTCAACCGCATTGCTCTATAAAGTTTTTTAGGTTAAATTTATTTCACAATTTTTTTTACTTTGTACCGATATTGCTACAATATATTTTTTGTAAAAACCTTAAGCAACATTATTTATTACTTCAATATGGATACGTATTCGCATAGCATTGGAATGCAAAATGTTTTATCTTAATTTCAGTTTTAATTTGTAAGAAATTGTTAAACAAATCAATTTGGGACCAGTTGGTGCCTCATCAAACCAAGTAGGTCACTGTTTTAGAAATTTCCTGTGACGTAAACATTTTTATATGATTACCTTTAAACAATTCTTCGAAATTGGACTATGGATGCACAGATACGTAAATTTATAAAAGGTCTTTAACTGCGCATTACCAAAGATAAACCAAGAAACATGCTAAATTTAGAAATAAGTTAAATTTAAATCATGGAAGGTTGCGTCTTGGAATAATTTCCAGATTTTTTATAATATCCACATACATAACTATAATGGGGTGTTCTCACACATTATTTATATTTATATTCTATAATGAAGTTGAATGCAAAATCTGTATACGCAGAATACAAATATAAACACGCCTATAACATTTATGCATATACAAATAATACCTCTCGAGATTTAGAATTTAAAAAATTAAGTATTATACCATTAATTTGTGCGGTTCATAATTATGTATAATAAACCAAAAGCCGAATAAGACCAATGGATTAGATCTGAAATTCTAAATGTAATATAAAAACGGAAGCAGGAGTTACCAGATTTTGGATAGTTAATTATTTACAGGTATTTGTTGCTTAATAAAAGTGGGTTATGTTAATAAAATATTTTTATGATTGTGTTGAATGGTGAAAAAGAATATATAATACCCAATATTGTTATCACAAAGAAGAATATACAATATTGTTATCACAAAGTTAATAAAAGAATAATCATTTTGCAGAAACATTTTCACAAATACATACATACATATTAAATGGACCGATAATTTTTTTTGCTTATTTTTCTGGATACGTCATAAATTTAGCAAACTAATTATTATAATTTGATGTGTAGAATTAGTTTTGATATACATAAAAAATTTGTTATGTATAAATATAAAAATTTATGTGCATTACATTACATATGAGATAACAATGTATAGTATAATTTATTAAAAATTACTTGCGCATGTGTCAACATTTTCTAATTTTTTTTTGTATTTCTATGTGTGTTATCCAAATTTGTGACTGTTCATTAAACGAAAATTTTAAACAATCTTGAAAAGGACTTAATCACTTAGCACGGCAACTAATCAGACATGTATGTATGTATATACTAAAACATGAACTAATAATAAAGATAAAGAAATTAAGGCAAGTTCAAACGCAAATACATACAACAACAAAAAAAACAATTTTCACAACAACACAGATAGAAAACCGACCGGTACGACCTTTGTGAGAAATTTATTTTTTTTTTGCTTTTTTGTCCTTTTTTAGGCAAAAGAATATTGCGTGAATTTTATTCTACGCACGACTGAGTACAACTTTCTAGATTTATATTATGTATGTAGCTTCATTAAACTAGAACATAAAATTGTGATTTATCACCATACTTTATCAAACTCACCAGTTAAACCAATCGCTTCTTATATCCGAGGCCCCCTATTTTCACACCATCCACTGTTGTCTACAGCTGGGTTTTTCTTTTTAAAACCGTCACCACAATTTTATTCACAAATTTTCTTTATTTATCCAAATTGAAGAAAAAACAGAAAACACAATATTATAATTGATATTATTTTTTTTTTTTTTGCAAAATTAAAAATAAAATTTTCCACTGCTAAAACTCAAAATAAACGAAAAATCATCTTTAAAAACCATAATTATTTAATTATATCGGAAAATTCACTTTTAATTTTTTTAAACTTTAATTTTAAACTAATAATTTGAATTTATGGAGAAAAAATAATAAAATATTTATTAATTAAATGCTTATTATTATCATCACCCATTCCTAAATTGACATTCACTTTTGCGTTGATCGATTCCGATTTTTTTTTGTAAATTTTTCGATTTTTTGTTTTGTTTTAGAGAAAATTGATTCACGAGATATTTTTCACTTTTTAGTAAAAAAAAATTATTGTAAACAATTTGATATAAATAATATAATTTACTATTTATAAATTTTAATTCAGTTCAATGCGCTTTAATTAAAATTAAAATATATTTTCAAATTTATTTTGTTTTATTTTCAAAAGCACCGAAAAATCGAACAATCGACATCAAGTACCTTGGTTAGTACTGGGCCTGGAGAATTATATAGTTTGCAATAACCGAATACGAAAGTTGAGAAAAAATGATATAAAAGAATTTCGTTCGGCAAATAATAAAAGTAAACAAAAACATTATACAGAATTAGAGTAAAGTTAGTACATTTTAAAAATGAGCTGGTTACTGTTTAATACTATATACTATATAAAATCAATATCATGTTGGTTTTGTACTAACAAACAGCATCACTTGGAGAAACATAAACTTTCATCTTTGAGAAACTTATGAAAATATTATTGGATTTAGCAAGTAGTTTTTGCTTAAACAAATTGTTTGTGAAAATTTAACAAAGGTCTAATATGACATTTAACAAAGGTATAATATGTATTCTTCAATTTTCATCGTCCTAAACTCCTACATAATAATACTATGCTTTCAACCGGTTTATATTTATAATGGCAAATAGTGTTTCGCTTCCCGACACCTATTATTAAAAATACAAGACGTTACCTAAAGATAATATACATCATTTTATTTCGAATACACTATACATATATTTACTCATATAGTGTATTCGAAATAAAATGATTTTTAGTATTTTGGAATATGCAGACAACAAGCTTATATTGTGTTTGCAATCGCCACCCTCGTTCAGCTTTCCCGATTTTCATGTTTCATTTTCGGAATTTGATTTTCTTTTCCAGTTTTTTCATACTTTTGTTTTTATAAAATTCCAAAATGAAAAATTTTACACCACATGCGCATTTAGTATAATTTCCAAATTTTTTTTTAATTTCTTTATTTATGTTATTTGTTGTTTTTTTTTATAAAAATGATTTTTCTTTAATATTATAGTTTCTATTGTTGGAAAATGTTCATTTCTATAGATCTACTGCATACTAATCTGTTTTGTTAGTTGTATTTTTCATTTTTCATCATATACGTTCCCAACTGGAACATGTTGTTATGCTGTCTGGTTCCGAAAAAAACATATATTAATAAATATAGAGATAGAGAAATTAAACGTGTAAAAAATCTCTTAATATTTAAAGCTTTCTGTTAGAATAATTAAATTTTGTTTGTGGTACCTCAAATTTTCTAATTTAGAAGAACTGAGCTATAGAGAAGAATAATTTTGGGACATTTGCATTTTCAGAAATAAAAATCCGAAAGAAATCCGTTTCTTGTTCATCTTTGCGTAAATAAATAGAACAAATTCTAACACTTGCTTTCTTGTGAAGGATCAGTTGAGAGTTGTTCACGTTACCTTTATTATCTATGCAAAATATTGATTTAAGTAGCCCCAAGGGAATTAAAAAAATATATAATCTATACTATTCATTCATAAAATTCTCATTTAAAGAAATCGTCCCTATAGTAATAAAACAGCGTATAAGAAAAATGGTAGTTTTAAAATAATTCGCATTTAAATGTTTTTTGAAATTTTTTTTAAAAATAAAATCTTTTATTTCGTAGAAAATTAAATTTTCTATAAAATAAAAAATTTTATTTCAAAAATTTTTTTCAATAAAGTGTTGTGAAGGCGTCAAGGTATCTTAGAATCATCACTGATAGTAAAATTCAATTGTTTTTGGAGATGGACTTCTCGGGAAAAATTGATGTTGAAGTCTCTACTTACAACCATTTGTAACTTATCTTCTCTGCCAAGAAATTCTACTTCCGGCTGTTATGCACGGCCATACTAACCGTTTCAAAAAATAAATAATATCGTCGATTATTTGATCTGGAGTTATCTAAATTACTATTAAAACAATTTTTTGTCGTCTTCCATTTTGCAATCTGCAACACAAAACTCACCAACTGGAGACACTGCGGATCTTGTAAATTCAAACTGTCTCACAGTCATATCAATATTTGGAGTAATGATGTTGGTAGTGTCGTTTGCATTTTGATATATGGCAAAGCCTCTAGCTCGAACGTTTGATCGCTTATTCTGAATTATACAATTGAATTAGGAATATTGATTGACTCTTCATTGGGTAACCAAGTTTCATTTAAAAGTAAAACATTCGATTGTTGCATAATGAATCAGTGAAATCAATGGAATGAGCACGAAGACTTTGACAATTAAAACTATGTTGTACTATCAATTCTTTTCTGTGGCGAATAAAATCTAACACATCACTGCTGATAGCGTGTAAGCGATTAGCGAAAGTCTACGAAATTCATCTTGAAGACTAGTTATAGCTGTGGACACTCTTCGATCATGTTACAAAGTTTTGTCATTGATGTAATATACATATATACCTTGAAGACTAGTCACTGGCGTCAAAGCAATATACACTATTGGCAATTGATGTTTTTTGTCATATTCATAAACGATTTCAGGTCATGCGCTTCCCTGAGATTTATGAATCGTAGTTATACAAGCACGAACTAAAGGTAGATTCGATCGCTTAACATTTATTGTTTTGTTGTTATTAAATGGAATGGTTGCTGATCTTCTTCCTATCGGTACAGCAGAGTTACTAATTTGATTAGCAGCTACATGTCGAGCAACTTTTTTCTTTATTTTTTGGCCAATCTTTGGAAAGTCTAGAAAATCAAGTGATACAACGTTCACTTCTCCTTCACCATTACGTACAATATGCACTTATTTCCCAACAGCGCCATTTGCTAACCCATCTGACACTTCGATGTTTATTGTGCACGTTTAAAATAAAAGTGCAATAAAATAAAAATAAATAAAAACCAAGATTAAAACCAAAATTTTTTAAAACCAAGATTTTGAAACGCTCCCTAATTTTCCAAATTATATATTTTATTTTATTTTTCCACCCACCAATTTTTATTTATTTTGGTTTTATTGCACTTTTATTTTATTTTTACTTTTCCCACTATAACGAAGTTAATCGCCAAGTATTGTAATCGCGAAAAAAATTGTGTTCCTGATTTTCACATTTCTCGAAGAATTAGGTTACCATAGGATTCCGAAACAACAGTCGCACATTTTTATTATTTTTCTTTTGCCTTCCATTCTCACAAAAATTGATAGTTTTGGTCGAAATTTTGTACAAAGATAGATTTTAGTACCTAATAAGCGGTTTGTGTTAACTTTTAGATCCATTCGAGTATCGAATAGAGGGGTTGCAGTAGAAGAGAAAATTGCCAAACTGATTTTCTACTTGTTCACAAAATATGAAGTCGATTGAAGCATTGCGTGGGGGACATTTTGACAAAAACGAGAAATATAAATTTGTTTATCTGTTAAAGAAATATTTTTATACAGTTAATACACTTTGCAAATTCTAGCAATTGTCCCCTAGGTGTCTTCAAGATAAAATGAATAGATTACCGTGTAATATGGAATTTAAGTTTCTAAATTTACCTAAAATACTTTGCTGGTGGCAAATAATATTGTTAACATTTAAAAATAATTATATCTAGTGAGCTTTTAAATATCGCAAGATATTCCCGTTTCTATGACATTGACATTTCTGTGACGTTTTATTGACATTTTATAACATATTAATCATGATAAACCAATTGAATAAGGTATGATTGACAGCTGTTTTAAATTCGTCTTTTCTTGCGCATATCGTCATTCGGTGCGATAAAATCACAAGGCTTCGTTGTTTCCACAAAATTTTCACAAAAACTATCACCGCAAAACAATTCGATTTGTTTTTGTTTGCTATAAACTAGTGTTTATAAAAAAAGTATATCAACAGAAAAGCACCAAATGACAGAATCTTTTAGTGAAAGAGATAGCAATACATGCGCTTGATCATACCTACTTAAATTGGTTTATCATGCATTTTAATGATTGAAATTTCAACGACATGTTGATCGATACAATATTTATGAATTGCTTAGCGAGCAACTTCATCCTGTTAAATTTTGTTGCATCGTAAAAATTCACTCTCATCAGTTTTTCATAACGCGCCTAAAGAAGTACATATAACTTCAAAAATTCAATTTTTTAGGCATTTTTAGACCTTTGTCATCACTTGAAACATTTGTGACACATCTATCAGTAGAAGCGATACGAGCAAATATTAAGACCACTTTTGAAAAAAAACTAAATTATATAGATATATTTTAAATCTTTGATTGATTGATTGAAGTGTTTGGCCAAGCTTTAAGCAAGACCTTGCGGAGATGGCCGGGCCTCACCGAACACCCTTTTACATACAACATAAAGAGGATTTGGGTAGGTTTAGTTAGTAATACTTAAGTATAGCCAATAGTTAGTAACACAATTGACAACACATTTCTAATATACTTTTATGTTTTATTAAAATTCAAATTAAAACTGCACTCTGAATTAATATTTACTAGTAATTGTCTGTCAGAACTGACGGAAGTTTCTGAAAACTCAATATAGCCTGAAAAGTAAAATCATAAACTAAATAAAATTTCACCAAGACTTCTGATGTCGAACAAAAAAATTCAAATTATTTGGGTACAGAAAATCCTATTTGGGTGTAGAAATTATATTCCGAACAATACAGTGAGCCCCTACGCAATATACTTAAAACCACAAAAACTTAATTCTCTCTTTGACTAAATTTACTCTCCCATTTAAATAAAAAATATTTAACCCTCAATTCCATTGTGAAACAAAGTTTGTCAGTCAAAATAACTTGAGATAAAAATATAAAATCGGTGGTTGTGTGAACAAGATGCCCAACGGAGTCAGTCAAAATTTTACTTACAAAAAAGATGTGTCTGTTTTAGTGGACTGATATCAAAATTTAAAAAAAGTTCAAATTGAGAACATTTTATGGCAGCCCAACTAATACAAGCACATAAATATTGTGTACCGATGGAAAATATTTCTCTCACACATTATTAAATTTAATAGTAAGACACTTTTATGGGAAAGATTTTTTTAATTTTGTATTTTATGACGGATAATATTCGAAAAAAATAATTCTGATGAGTAAAAATAATAATTAATTTTTTAGATTATTTTGAAACGTGAAAATAATCGAATTAGGCTGAAACACTAATGCATAACGATGGCAGCATTAGACAATTAACGGTTTCTTTAATTTGTAATTTCTAAATTTGAGTTTCATTTAAATTGTACAAATAAAGTTTTCTAAATTATACGTAGCCCTACGTTAAAAGGTCGTGTCTCGAATACAAGCTTGTCGGTTTTTTTTAGATAATTAGGGTGTAGGACGCTACACTATCGTTAGAAGATAAATATATTTGAAATATGCTGTTGCCTGTTGGTATTATCTGCTGTGATGCAGATCGAAAATAGGTTAAGAAATAGCCAAGTTCCATAACAATTGGCCATATTACAGAATTTCATCGAAAAATCATTAAAAAATTACATTTGCAACGCGCATGTCAAATTTGACTAAAATCGGTTAAGAAATAAACAAGTTCCATCTTACGCTGTGTTCCAAACGAAAAAAATATCGCATAAAAAGTACCCTGTTAAAGTTAGCCGAAAGTTTCCAGCCGAAAGTAAAAAGTCGATAATGCAGATTACCTTATTAACATTCCAGCCCAAAATTAAAAAAACTTGTGGTTATCAGCCGAAAGTAAATAGGATACGCTTGTAACAAACAATTTTGTAAATAGTCGTACGTGGAAAACTTAGTTTAATCTGATCGCGGAAAATATTTGAAAATCAGAAGAATTCACAAAATTGGAACAAAATCAACCTGTAGAGTGTGTATCTGAAGTTGAATCGTTTTTATTGGATTTGTCAATAGCCATCGCAGGAAAAAAATTCAGTTCAAGTTTCCCGTCAGAAATCGCGGAAAATTCGATTTTCCAAAAATCATTAGAAAATTTATATAAAATCAGCCTCTAGAGTGTTATGTCTGGAGATGAATTTTTTTTGATGTGACTTGTCAATAGCTATCGCAGGGAAAAAATTCAGTTCAAGTTTCCCGTCAGAAATCGCGGAAAATTGGAAAAACGTTCCAGCCGAAAGTATAAAATAAATGTCAGCCTCTAGAGTGTTATGTCTGGAGATGTATTTTATTGATGTGACTTGTCAATAGCTATCACAGGGAAAAAATTCAGTTTAAGTTTCCCGTCAGAAATCGCGGAAAATTGGAAAAACGTTCCAGCCGAAGTATAAAATAAATGTCAGCCTCTAGAGTGTTATGTCTGGAGATGTATTTTATTGATGTGACTTGTCAATAGCTATCGCAGGGAAAAAATTCAGTTCAGGTTTCCCGTCAGAAATCGCGGAAAATTCATTTTCCAAAAATCATTAGAAAATTTATATAAAATCAGCCTCTAGAGTGTTATGTCTGGAGATGAATTTTATTGATGTGACTTCTCAATAGTTATCGCAGGGAAAAAATTCAGTTCAAGTTTCCCGTCAGAAATCGCGGAAAATTGGAAAAACGTTCCAGCCGAAAGTATAAAATAAATGTCAGCCTCTAGAGTGTTATGTCTGGAGATGTATTTTATTGATGTGACTTCTCAATAGCTATCGCAGGGAAAAAATTCAGTTCAGGTTTCCCGTCAGAAATCGCGGAAAATTCGATTTTCCAAAAATCATTAGAAAATTTATATAAAATCAGCCTCTAGACTGTTATGTCTGGAGATGAATTTTATTGATGTGACTTCTCAATAGTTATCGCAGGGAAAAAATTCAGTTCAAGTTTCCCGTCAGAAATCGCGGAAAATTGGAAAAACGTTCCAGCCGAAAGTATAAAATAAATGTCAGCCTCTAGAGTGTTATGTCTGGAGATGTATTTTATTGATGTGACTTGTCAATAGCTATCACAGGGAAAAACTTCAGTTCAGGTTTCCCGTCAGAAATCGCGGAAAATTCGATTTTCCAAAAATCATTAGAAAATTTATATAAAATCAGCCTCTAGAGTGTTATTTCTGGAGATGAATTTTATTGATGTGACTTCTCAATAGTTATCGCAGGGAAAAAATTCAGTTCAAGTTTCCCGTCAGAAATCGCGGAAAATTGGAAAAACGTTCCAGCCGAAAGTATAAAATAAATGTCAGCCTCTAGAGTGTTATGTCTGGAGATGTATTTTATTGATGTGACTTGTCAATAGCTATCACAGGGAAAAACTTCAGTTCAGGTTTCCCGTCAGAAATCGCGGAAAATTCGATTTTCCAAAAATCATTAGAAAATTTATATAAAATCAGCCTCTAGAGTGTTATGTCTGGAGATGTATTTTATTGATATGACTTCTCAATAGCTATCGCAGGGAAAAAATTCAGTTCAAGTTTCCCGTCAGAAATCGCGGAAAATTCGATTTTCCAAAAATCATTAGAAAATTTATATAAAATCAGCCTCTAGAGTGTTATGTCTGGAGATGAATTTTATTGATGTGACTTCTCAATAGTTATCGCAGGGAAAAAATTCAGTTCAAGTTTCCCGTCAGAAATCGCGGAAAATTGGAAAAACGTTCCAGCCGAAAGTATAAAATAAATGTCAGCCTCTAGAGTGTTATGTCTGGAGATGTATTTTATTGATGTGACTTGTCAATAGCTATCACAGGGAAAAAATTCAGTTCAAGTTTCCCGTCAGAAATCGCGGAAAATGCGATTTTCCAAAAATCATTAGAAAATTTATATAAAATCAGCCTCTAGAGTGTTATGTCTGGAGATATATTTTATTGATATGACTTCTCAATAGCTATCGCAGGAAAAAAATTCAGTTCAAGTTTCCCGTCAGAAATCGCGGAAAATTCGATTTTCCAAAAATCATTAGAAAATTTATATAAAATCAGCCTCTAGAGTGTTATGTCTGGAGATGAATTTTATTGGGGTTACCCACGAAATCCATTACGTCATGATCCTTTTTGACAAAATCCATCTTGACCAAATTCATTTTTGACATAATCCTCTTTTGACAAAATCCATCATTTTCAAAATCCATTTATGATAAAATCCATTATTGACGAAATCCATTTTGTCAAAATCCATCAAAAAGCCATCGAATCCATCGTTTTTGTTATTTTTTACAAGCCGCTTGTAAAAAATAACAAAAACGATGGATTCGATGGCTTTTTGATGGATTCTTGCAAAAATAACAAAAACGATGTGTTTTAACTAAAGATGAATTTGTACCATTCTTCTGGCTGCTTCTGGTAGGCCCACACTGTCATAAATGTTGTCGCATATGTAGCTATTTGTTCAGTAATTTGAAAATAATTTCCGAATCTTTATGACTTATATTTTTACCAAATAACATTAATTAATTACAATGAAAACCAATTTTTTTTAAATGCCGTGTTTTACCCGTATACGTGGTTTGTTAAAAAAGGTGACTATTTATTTTTCTCGAAATATATTTATTTATTCATCAATATATATTTTGTCCGCTTCAAAGTAATCCCTCTCAGATATAATACACTTGAGCCTATGCTTTTGCAACCCTCGAATCTCATCCCATATGCGTCCGAAGAACAAGAAAAATTCGGTGGCTGTGGCATGATTACGGATGTCGCTGCCACACGTTTCATGCCCAAAACATCCGAAAAAATTGAATGGTATGAGCCAACTGATATTCCGACATCCTCAGCATCTTCTCTAATAGTGATTCTCCATAATAATTTTCTTCACTGATTCAACGTTTTCATCGGTCGTTGACGCGCTAGGGCGTCCAGGGTGGGCATCATCATTAACATCTTATTGGACAAGCTGTGAAGAGCTTGTACATATATATTCAGCTGCTAATAATAATAAATTTTCCATCCATAAAAATAAAATAAACTATTCGTATATTTTGATATAATGAAATATGTAATTATTTACTAAATAGGTATATAATTTATTTAAATACGAAATTGATTTTATTGATGACCGTACAATCAGTTTAGTGGCATTATACTGAAGGATTTTGACAACAGTGGATTGTGTCATAAATGGATTTCAACAATCATGGATTTCAACATCAATGGATTTTGCCAAAAGTGGATTTTTATAAAAAACGACGGATTTTAGCAAAATGGATTTTGGAAAGATGGATAACGGGGGGATCCCATTTTATTGATGTGACTTCTCAATAGTTATCGCAGGGAAAAAATTCAGTTCAAGTTTCCCGTCAGAAATCGCGGAAAATTGGAAAAACGTTCCAGCCGAAAGTATAAAATAAATGTCAGCCTCTAGAGTGTTATGTCTGGAGATGTATTTTATTGATGTGACTTGTCAATAGCTATCACAGGGAAAAAATTCAGTTCAAGTTTCCCGTCAGAAATCGCGGAAAATGCGATTTTCCAAAAATCATTAGAAAATTTATATAAAATAAGCCTCTAGAGTGTTATGTCTGGAGATGTATTTTATTGATATGACTTCTCAATAGCTATCGCAGGAAAAAAATTCAGTTCAAGTTTCCCGTCAGAAATCGCGGAAAATTCGATTTTCCAAAAATCATTAGAAAATTTATATAAAATCAGCCTCTAGAGTGTTATGTCTGGAGATATATTTTATTGATGTGACTTGTCAATAGCTATCGCAGGGAAAAAATTCAGTTCAAGTTTCCAGTCAGAAATCGCGGAAAATGCGTTTTTCCAAAAATCATTAGAAAATTTATATAAAATCAGCCTCTAGAGTGTTATGTCTGGAGATGAATTTTATTGATGTGACTTGTGAATAGCTATCACAGGGAAAAAATTCAGTTCAAGTTTCCCGTCAGAAATCGCGGAAAACTGGAAAAACGTTCCAGCCGAAAGTAAAAAATAAATATCAGCCTCTAGAGTGTTATGTCTGGAGATGAATTTTATTGATGTGACTTGTGAATAGCTATCGCAGGGAAAAAATTCAGTTGAAGTTTCCCGTCAGAAATCGCGGAAAATGCGATTTACCAAAAATCATTAAAAAATTTATAAAAAATCAGCCTGTAGAGTGTTATGTGTTTAGCGATTTCTGACGGGAAACTTGAAATGAATTTTTTCCCTGCGATAGCTATTGACGAGTCACATCAATAAAATACATCTCCAGACATAACACTCTAGAGGCTGATTTTATATAAATTTTCTAATGATTTTTGGAAAATCGAATTTTCCGCGATTTCTGACGGGAAACTTGAACTGAATTTTTTCCCTGCGATAGCTATTGAGAAGTCACATCAATGAAATACATCTCCAGACATAACACTCTAGAGGCTGATTTTATATAAATTTTCTAATGATTTTTGGAAAATCGCATTTTCCGCGATTTCTGACGGGAAACTTGAACTGAATTTTTTTCCTGCGATAGCTATTGAGAAGTCACATCAATTAAATACATCTCCAGACATAACACTCTAGAGGCTTATTTTATATAAATTTTCTAATGATTTTTGGAAAATCGCATTTTCCGCGATTTCTGACGGGAAACTTGAACTGAATTTTTTCCCTGTGATAGCTATTGACAAGTCACATCAATAAAATACATCTCCAGACATAACACTCTAGAGGCTGACATTTATTTTATACTTTCGGCTGGAACGTTTTTCCAATTTTCCGCGATTTCTGACGGGAAACTTAAACTGAATTTTTTCCCTGTGATAGCTATTGACAAGTCACATCAATAAAATACATCTCCAGACATAACACTCTAGAGGCTGATTTTATATAAATTTTCTAATGATTTTTGGAAAATCGAATTTTCCGCGATTTCTGACGGGAAACTTGAACTGAATTTTTTCCCTGCGATAGCTATTCACAAGGCACATCAATAAAATTCATCTCCAGACATAACACTCTAGAGGCTGATTTTATATAAATTTTCTAATGATTTTTGGAAAATCGAATTTTCCGCGATTTCTGACGGGAAACTTGAACTGAATTTTTTTCCTGCGATAGCTATTGAGAAGTCACATCAATTAAATACATCTCCAGACATAACACTCTAGAGGCTTATTTTATATAAATTTTCTAATGATTTTTGGAAAATCGCATTTTCCGCGATTTCTGACGGGAAACTTGAACTGAATTTTTTCCCTGTGATAGCTATTGACAAGTCACATCAATAAAATACATCTCCAGACATAACACTCTAGAGGCTGACATTTATTTTATACTTTCGGCTGGAACGTTTTTCCAATTTTCCGCGATTTCTGACGGGAAACTTAAACTGAATTTTTTCCCTGCGATAGCTATTGAGAAGTCACATCAATAAAATACATCTCCAGACATAACACTCTAGAGGCTGATTTTATATAAATTTTCTAATGATTTTTGGAAAATCGAATTTTCCGCGATTTCTGACGGGAAACTTGAACTGAATTTTTTTCCTGCGATAGCTATTGAGAAGTCACATCAATAAAATACATCTCCAGACATAACACTCTAGAGGCTGATTTTATATAAATTTTCTAATGATTTTTGGAAAATCGCATTTTCCGCGATTTCTGACGGGAAACTTGAACTGAATTTTTTCCCTGCGATAACTATTGAGAAGTCACATCAATAAAATTCATCTCCAGACATAACACTCTAGAGGCTGATTTTATATAAATTTTCTAATGATTTTTGGAAAATCGAATTTTCCGCGATTTCTGACGGGAAACTTGAACTGAATTTTTTTCCTGCGATAACTATTGAGAAGTCACATCAATAAAATTCATCTCCAGACATAACACTCTAGAGGCTGATTTTATATAAATTTTCTAATGATTTTTGGAAAATCGAATTTTCCGCGATTTCTGACGGGAAACCTGAACTGAATTTTTTCCCTGCGATAGCTATTGACAATTCACATCAATAAAATACATCTCCAGACATAACACTCTAGAGGTTGACATTTATTTTATACTTTCGGCTGGAACGTTTTTCCAATTTTCCGCGATTTCTGACGGGGAACTTAAACTGAATTTTTTCCCTGCGATAGCTATTGAGAAGTCACATCAATAAAATACATCTCCAGACATAACACTCTAGAGGCTGATTTTATATAAATTTTCTAATGATTTTTGGAAAATCGAATTTTCCGCGATTTCTGACGGGAAACTTGAACTGAATTTTTTTCCTGCGATAGCTATTGAGAAGTCACATCAATAAAATACATCTCCAGACATAACACTCTAGAGGCTGATTTTATATAAATTTTCTAATGATTTTTGGAAAATCGAATTTTCCGCGATTTCTGACGGGAAACTTCAACTGAATTTTTTCCCTGCGATAGCTATTGACAAGTCACATCAATAAAATACATCTCCAGACATAACACTCTAGAGGCTGACATTTATTTTATACTTTCGGCTGGAACGTTTTTCCAATTTTCCGCGATTTCTGACGGGAAACCTGAACTGAATTTTTTCCCTGCGATAGCTATTGACAAGTCACATCAATAAAATACATCTCCAGACATAACACTCTAGAGGTTGACATTTATTTTATACTTTCGGCTGGAACGTTTTTCCAATTTTCCGCGATTTCTGACGGGAAACTTGAACTGAATTTTTTCCCTGCGATAGCTATTGAGAAGTCACATCAATAAAATTCATCTCCAGACATAACACTCTAGAGGCTGATTTTATATAAATTTTCTATTGATTTTTGGAAAATCGAATTTTCCGCGATTTCTGACGGGAAACTTCAACTGAATTTTTTCCCTGCGATAGCTATTGACAAGTCACATCAATAAAATACATCTCCAGACATAACACTCTAGAGGCTGACATTTATTTTATACTTTCGGCTGGAACGTTTTTCCAATTTTCCGCGATTTCTGACGGGAAACTTAAACTGAATTTTTTCCCTGCGATAGCTATTGAGAAGTCACATCAATAAAATTCATCTCCAGACATAACACTCTAGAGGCTGATTTTATTCCAATTAAAATATTTTTTTGGGTTTCTCGAGTTTTCCATAATTTTCCACGAGGAACTGCAGCCAGGTTTTGCCATATAAGAATAATAACAAAGGTATTCAATGATAATCATGCATTTACATTCCTTAGTATGTTTTAGGCTAAACATTACCGATCGATATTAACTTAATTTTTTATTTTCGGCTGGGATAACACAATCTGCAATACCGATTTTTGTTTACTTTCGGCTGGGATAATGCAATCTGCATTACCGTTTTTTTTACTTTCGGCTGGAAACTTTCGGCTGGAGTAATACAATCTGCATTATCGACTTTTCACTTTCGGCTGGTAACTTTCGGCTAACTTTAACAGTATATAAAAAGTTAAAATTTTAACCTTTTATTCACCACAAAATTTTTAACTGGTCGCGGTGCAGTTAAACAGTTTTATCATATCTTCCTTTGACGTTTTGTGCATTACAACACATAACCACACAAAAAAAATGGAAAAAACAATGTAAATCTAAATTTAAAAGATAACGAAAATAATATAAAAAGAAAACAAAACGGCAAGAAAACGGCAATTAACGATATTATTATTCATTTTATAATTAAATTTTTTTATTTCACAAAACTCACAAAAATAAATAAAACTTAAACGTCAAAATTTTACCTTTTTAACTATGTAGTTGCATTTGGAACAGCAAATCGGTTAAAAAATGAGGTAAGTTAAATATTTCTTACCACAGTTAAAATATTTAACTTTTTACCGATTGGAACACAACTTTACTTGGCCAAATTCCAAAACTTCAAACTTCATTTTTCAGTAATGGAAAGTTTAAGAAATACAAATTGTTTAAGACTACCTTCGTGTATTTACAACGAAACCATGGTATTTTTATTGCAGACGTATTGCAGAATCGTTTGCGTAGGTTCTCAGTAGGAGAAATCAAAAAAATTGAATATCGTCAATTACAGCGCCATCTATAATAAATCGATAAAAATGTTTCAGTCAAATCCTACGCATTTTTACCCGTAGAATCCGAATCTGCAATACAAATAGGGGTTCCTATTTTAGTTTCAAAGCTACTCCCTGCCCCACCTACAAGAGGGGGTGGGGTACTAATTTTATCACTAATGTATTTCCCCCGCGGAATAATTAAATTTTGATCTTAACCATTTTTTTCGTAGAGTGCTTATTTTCCGAGATATTTGGGTGTATCAGGTTAAAAAAATCACCCGGTATATACCTACATATATGTATGTATACATGGATAGGGAATTGAACAAAAATCACATTGATTTACTTTACAAAAAATGGAGCGAATTTTATATTATAGTCTTATTACTATTTTGTATACTCATCTTTATCAAAAAAAGTAATTCCGAATAAAGCGCTTTGCCCATAGGAAGACGAAAACGAAAACGGATTTTACTTTTTTTACAATAACTCCAAAATCTTTAGCTTATTATAGCTTAAAGACTCTCAAACGTGTTCATAAACACAATACAAAAATATTTTAATTTAAAAAATAATTGAAAAATATTTAACATTCCCAGAAAATTAAATTTTAATTTTTTCTGTCAGAAAATTTTAAATATTTTTTAAATTTTTCGTCAGAAAAAGTACACGAAAATATTTTTCGTGTTGTTTTTCTGTTATAATTTTTTATTCTGTTATAATTTTATAATGTCGGCACAAAGTAGGATAACCAGAGACGTAAGTTGTATGAAGATCTGATGCCTAATATATGAGCTGTTATATTTTTTCGAACAGTATTGGATGAAAGGGAAATATGTGGTGTCCCTTTTGCACCATTCGCTTTTATACTTGATCACATGACTGTTGCTTTTATTTTAATTTTCAAAACAACATATTCTCTCTTTGTCTATACTACATTGCAGCCATATTCCGAATTGAAATAGATGTATGTATGTATATGAAAAAATAAAAAAAAGAAAGAAAATAAAAACAGGGAATATAAAGCATAAATATTTACATGTATCTGTTTCACATCAGAATATGATTAATACATAATATAGACGGAGATGAACTATGTTATTTTTAATTTCATTGTTAATATACATATTTGTCGGTCAGGAAAAACAAATACATATATGGATATTTATTTAATTACATAATAAGAATAAAGATTAAAATGAGTAAAACCAAAACCAACAACAATTACAAGCCTGACTACCACCAATATTATAAATTTATTTTTCTCTTATACATGAAAGTATTGGTGATCGGATACACTATATAAATGAGTAAAAATAAACATACAAATTGTCGATACAAGAAAACAAAGGAATTTTTGCACCAACACTTTCAAGTATAAGCGATTAAATGTAAGAGGGGATCTGTGTACTTCATCACGGAATCAGGCTTGTAGTACATTAGTGTTGGTTTTGGTAAAACAGAAAATGTGATTTTAGATACCTTCTATATTGTTGTTTTTGTAAATTTTTACATTTCTTTATTTTACTTTTTTTATAAGAAATTCGTAATTCGTATAGTTAATTAAAATAATATCCCGTTGAAAATGCATATTCCTTCATTCTCGAGAAAACAACAATAAAAAATGAATTTGTTGTTGTATTTACTCGAGAATGAAAGAATAGGAATTTTCAGCGAGATATTATTTTAACTATACATAGTTTAATTTTTTATATGGGCATTTCTAATTTTTTGAATATCCATATTTCATCGTAGCATAGGTGACATTTATTCTAGTCGAGTAAAAATTATGTGATGTCACAAAACCTAAATATGTATTTTTTCTTCTGTATAATTTATTGACTGTTGCCAATTGTTTTGGATTTTATTTTCATGTTCTGAAAAAGTCATTCACCTTTTGAGTTTTGACGATCAGCTGATTGCAATTGATATATTGTCCCATCCACTTGTGTTTAAATGTATGTATATTTGAATATTAAATAACTGGTAGGTATTCGTATCCGCAGATTTAGGAAAATTATAAGGAATGTATTAATTATGTATGTAGAGGTACATACAACATCGTATATAGGTCGATGCAAGGAAATTCCATTATGACAATTCAATCAAAAACCAAAAGGAACTTTTGATTAAAAAACATATAGTAATATCTTTGATCGATGGTGTATTTCAATCGGTAAAATAAGAAAATTAAATGACTAATTTTCGATTAATTACCAAATAAATTTTTTGATATAATTATGTATGTGTATGTATATGGAAATTCGATTAAAAATATTTTGATTGTAATTTCTCAACCGATTTTGATGAAATTCAAAGGCTAATATGATAATAATGAGATTCTAAGATTATTTTTAGAGGAACTAGGCCATTTCTGAATCGATTTTGATGAAATTCAAAATCAACGATGGGAATGGGATCCCCAGATGATTTTTACATAAACTAGGCCATTTCTCAGTTTTGAGTCAAATTCATTTTAAATTCTTAAATGTATCTGCAGTTTTAAAATTTGCAGAAATTTTGATACTCTAATAATCGACATAAAATTTGAAAATTTTGGCATTTTAATGAAAATCCATTTGTCATTTTTGAAGTTTTCACATATATGTTTAGTCATTGCAAACTCTATTATATCGTAATCGTAATATGAATAATTGAAATCTGCTGAATACACTGCATCTTTAGGCTGGGTGGAGCATATAGAGAATTTAAAATTTTAATTTTTATGGGCTATCTTTATTTGATTTAAATACGATTTTGTTTCTGCTTGGAATTGTTTCGACTGAAATTATTAGTGCCGGTTGGTCAACCCTCAAAGAGGTAATTAAAGCGACTCCAAACTTGGCAGGAAAGTTTATTTATTATATTTAAGCTAAAGATCAATTAATAAAACAAATATAGGCATATACGTAATTCAAAAATATAATTAATGTATTTAGTTACTTAAAATTTTTAATCTATTTGACACTTTGGTTGTACTGTAATGTATTACCTTTTCTTTCATATTTTTATGTTGACCTTTATTAGCAACTGACCATTTACAGTTTTTTCGTAACAAAACCAATAAAAAAAAGCTTATTAATTTCTTAAAATGGCCAAAGCACGGTACTTTTTCTTCCGGCAAAAATGAAGGAAATTTTAATTTAATTTTTTCCAAACTGTAATTAGTCAGTGCTTCACATATATTATTAATGTGACTTTTTTGATTAAAATATCTTTGAAATATTTCAACTAGAAATTGTGATATATGAAACAACTCATCCGATGGTGCTTTTAAAGACCCGAAATTGCAAGAATCCTTTTTGAAATTTTTCTCGTTCGTTAAATTATCTAATTTATTGATATAGCTAAAAATGTGTGGAAAAGATCTCGTTGTGAGGAAGACAAACGAATCTATAAGTGTTATGAAAAGCAATTTAATAAGATGGTGAGATCGGCTAAGAGGAATTTTTTGCGAAATAAATTAGAACCGAAACTTGGCACTAAAATATTATGGAAGAATTTTGATAAATACGGTTTTAAAACTGAAGCATTAGTTGCTGAGATTGTTTCTAAATTTTCTTCTAATGAACTTAATAAGGAGTTTGTTAAAGTACCAACAATGAATTTGGCGCAACATACTGAAACTGGAACCTCTACTCTTTTAATGATTCTATTTGTTTTATATTTACCATTATGTCTGATGACGATGCTCATCAGGCAATAGGGCTCTCTATCGTCTAATCTAATGGGTGCTGCCAATTTACCATTAAATTTTTTTCAAATCATAGCCCCTTTGATTGTATCCCATTTAAAGTATATGTTTGATCGTATCGTGGAGCATAAATATTATCCTAAAGTTTATAAATGGAGCATAAATATTATCCTAAAGTTTATATTTCTATGTGGTCGGAAATTTATTATAGATTTCACACGTTAATTAATTCACAAATTATTAGAGAACAAAATCCACCACCACAGTAAACTCACAAAATTATTTAGATATAACACATAGGTTAGTTAAATATTCTGCGGTTGTCACTACTATACTGAAAAGAGCTGTTCAAATACAATTATAATTTATAGTCGGATGGGTTAAATTTCGAACAATTGTAGGAATGATTGAATGTAATAAACGAATTACATAAGTGAATCACTCCAAGCCTGTATCAGCGTTCGATGTAAGACCTATTGATCAACTTTCAGTCCTTTTAATTTATTAACTTCTTTATACAGTCAGGGTTTAGGGAAAGATATAGTACTGCAACGGTGTTGGTAGATTTGACGGAATTTGTTATTGGGCTCGATTCTGGGACGATAAAATTCATGTTATGTTATTTTATTTCCCCGCTTCCTACATGAATTTGTATTAAAAAAAACAAAAATAACATAACATAACATACAATTTTCGGAGGCAGAATCGGGCCTATTAACTGCCTGGATAAGGGAAATTACTCGTATGTTTTGCTATGCTTACTTGATTTCAGTAAAGCTTATTAAATTATTTAATAAATGAGATTTAGATTTGAATTTTTTTTAAACACTTGTTAAATACTTCTACTACTTGAGTATCTACTAAACTGTAAAAATAAAAATTTTGTTATAGATATATACTTATATAGTTGGAAAAAGCAAAAAGAGAAACAAAAATATACAAATAAAAAATTTGGGGGTGGTAAACAAGAAAAATGGTGAGAGCAATAAACCTTAAAAATTAAAAGGGGGTGAGACACACAGGTACATGATTATTATATAACACAGGTATATGATTATTGATTAGTCAACGGCCGAATAACAAAATTCCGGATGTTGTTTTTTTTCCTTTCTTTATTTTATTATAACCCGACGTATTAGTCATTTTACCATCCAATAAAATGACTAATACGACGTATTAGTCATTTCTTTAGAAAATTTCTTTTCGGCTCTAAGAGGCAAAGGGGGATTAACCTACATGCCTTCAAGTTACGATGTAGGTGTACATTTCGCAAATATCGTTGTTATGAAGGTGCTGTTTCACTCGATATATTCAAATTGTTTACCTGACGATAGTTTAAATTTAAAACTAGATTGGAAGGCATTTAAAGATGATTATAATACAAGTATTAAATATCAAGAAACCGAGGAGACCAGCTCATCTGAAGAAATCGATTCATTGATAAATGAGGCAGCTTTCAGCGATTTAACATCCAATGCAATATCATATTATGCAGGCTATTGTGTATATAAAAAAATTGATTGCGATAAATGCAAGACACAATTATTAAAATCTGGCGCAGACATGAATGCCAATGATATATTTATAAACGAGAAAAATTTCAAAAAGGATTCTTGCAATTTCGGGTCTTTAAAAGCACCATCGGATGAGTTGTTTCATATATCACAATTTCTAGTTGAAATATTTCAAAGATATTTTAATCAAAAAAGTCACATTAATAATATATGTGAAGCACTGACTAATTACAGTTTGGAAAAAATTAAATTAAAATTTCCTTCATTTTTGCCGGAAGAAAAAGTACCGTGCTTTGGCCATTTTAAGAAATTAATAAGCTTTTTTTTATTGGTTTTGTTACGAAAAAACTGTAAATGGTCAGTTGCTAATAAAGGTCAACATAAAAATATGAAAGAAAAGGTAATACATTACAGTACAACCAAAGTGTCAAATAGATTAAAAATTTTAAGTAACTAAATACATTAATTATATTTTTGAATTACGTATATGCCTATATTTGTTTTATTAATTGATCTTTAGCTTAAATATAATAAATAAACTTTCCTGCCAAGTTTGGAGTCGCTTTAATTACCTCTTTGAGGGTTGACCAACCGGCACTAATAATTTCAGTCGAAACAATTCCAAGCAGAAACAAAATCGTATTTAAATCAAATAAAGATAGCCCATAAAAATTAAAATTTTAAATTCTCTATATGCTCCACCCAGCCTAAAGATGCAGTGTATTCAGCAGATTTCAATTATTCATATTACGATTACGATATAATAGAGTTTGCAATGACTAAACATATATGTGAAAACTTCAAAAATGACAAATGGATTTTCATTAAAATGCCAAAATTTTCAAATTTTATGTCGATTATTAGAGTATCAAAATTTCTGCAAATTTTAAAACTGCAGATACATTTAAGAATTTAAAATGAATTTGACTCAAAACTGAGAAATGGCCTAGTTTATGTAAAAATCATCTGGGGATCCCATTCCCATCGTTGATTTTGAATTTCATCAAAATCGATTCAGAAATGGCCTAGTTCCTCTAAAAATAATCTTAGAATCTCATTATTATCATATTAGCCTTTGAATTTCATCAAAATCGGTTGAGAAATTACAATCAAAATATTTTTAATCGAATTTCCATATACATACACATACATAATTATATCAAAAAATTTATTTGGTAATTAATCGAAAATTAGTCATTTAATTTTCTTATTTTACCGATTGAAATACACCATCGATCAAAGATATTACTATATGTTTTTTAATCAAAAGTTCCTTTTGGTTTTTGATTGAATTGTCATAATGGAATTTCCTTGCATCGACCTATATACGATGTTGTATGTACCTCTACATACATAATTAATACATTCCTTATAATTTTCCTAAATCTGCGGATACGAATACCTACCAGTTATTTAATATTCAAATATACATACATTTAAACACAAGTGGATGGGACAATATATCAATTGCAATCAGCTGATCGTCAAAACTCAAAAGGTGAATGACTTTTTCAGAACATGAAAATAAAATCCAAAACAATTGGCAACAGTCAATAAATTATACAGAAGAAAAAATACATATTTAGGTTTTGTGACATCACATAATTTTTACTCGACTAGAATAAATGTCACCTATGCTACGATGAAATATGGATATTCAAAAAATTAGAAATGCCCATATAAAAAATTAAACTATGTATAGTTAAAATAATATCTCGCTGAAAATTCCTATTCTTTCATTCTCGAGTAAATACAACAACAAATTCATTTTTTATTGTTGTTTTCTCGAGAATGAAGGAATATGCATTTTCAACGGGATATTATTTTAATTAACTATACGAATTACGAATTTCTTATAAAAAAAGTAAAATAAAGAAATGTAAAAATTTACAAAAACAACAATATAGAAGGTATCTAAAATCACATTTTCTGTTTTACCAAAACCAACACTAATGTACTACAAGCCTGATTCCGTGATGAAGTACACAGATCCCCTCTTACATTTAATCGCTTATACTTGAAAGTGTTGGTGCAAAAATTCCTTTGTTTTCTTGTATCGACAATTTGTATGTTTATTTTTACTCATTTATATAGTGTATCCGATCACCAATACTTTCATGTATAAGAGAAAAATAAATTTATAATATTGGTGGTAGTCAGGCTTGTAATTGTTGTTGGTTTTGGTTTTACTCATTTTAATCTTTATTCTTATTATGTAATTAAATAAATATCCATATATGTATTTGTTTTTCCTGACCGACAAATATGTATATTAACAATGAAATTAAAAATAACATAGTTCATCTCCGTCTATATTATGTATTAATCATATTCTGATGTGAAACAGATACATGTAAATATTTATGCTTTATATTCCCTGTTTTTATTTTCTTTCTTTTTTTTATTTTTTCATATACATACATACATCTATTTCAATTCGGAATATGGCTGCAATGTAGTATAGACAAAGAGAGAATATGTTGTTTTGAAAATTAAAATAAAAGCAACAGTCATGTGATCAAGTATAAAAGCGAATGGTGCAAAAGGGACACCACATATTTCCCTTTCATCCAATACTGTTCGAAAAAATATAACAGCTCATATATTAGGCATCAGATCTTCATACAACTTACGTCTCTGGTTATCCTACTTTGTGATGTCGGCTAAAAAAATGAATGATATACCAACTTCACACACTAAACACAAAAGCATTTTCTTTCCTTTTTTAGTATTATTCTGAGAATTCCGTTTTCTTTTTCAAAAATTTAAAAAAAATTAATTCACAGATACAAGCATACAAGTTTTGATATTGGAATTTCAAACGAAAATAGTTTTTCGGTTTAGTAATGGGCAAGGCAAAACGAAAAGATGCTAAAAGTTGCCAAATTTTTCGTTTTTTATGTTTTTCGTTTTCCTATGGGCAAAGCCCTTTAGTGCCGTACTTGAATAAATTTCATTTCGAAATTTTTCGAAAGATTTTTTTTTTAAATATTGGATATTATTTAATTATATTAAAAATAATTAATAAATTATATCAAATTTGAATAGGACAATGGACAACATTACGCTACACTAATTTAAGAAATAATAACCATATTTTCGTACTCTAATTTAAGAATTAATAACCATTTATTTCTTTAAATTTCAAATACACCCCGTAAAAATAAACAACAACAAAAAAATCGAATAAAACGTCAAAATCTAGCAAAAACAAACATTCAAGTGAATTTTCATTTTTTATTTTTAAGATGAGTTTTAAATATGTTACCATGGTTACTAATATTTTTACATTATTGTATCTGGCATGCTTTTAATTTGCAACGTTTATTTATTCCGTCTCTAGGTTACAGCTACTTTGCTTTACCGCTTCCTACACATAAATTTGAATTTGGTATTCGAAAATTCGTATTTAAAGACAAGGACAAAGATTCTTTCTTTCTCTGTCACACACTAAATACTTTTTCGGTTTCTCCATAAATTTTGTTCTATCCCTCTCCATGCATATAATATATTGCTGCTTACTCATTACACTAAACAATGACACATGAATAATTTTTTGTGCCTTTTCATTATAATCTGACGGAAATTGTAATTATTATACTATATACGGCGATTGTCATGTGAAGGGCCATGTTTGTACAAAAATCAAGGCAGTCCTGATTTGTTTTAACTGTAAGCGTATTTCCTTGAAAAATTTACAACAACAATTGCATAGGATAAACCCTCGCAAGAATAACATTAACCCAAAAAAATATTGGGTTAAATTAAACCCAATTCTAATTTTTGGTTATGATACCTGCCACCAGGTCATATTACATATTAAATTTATATTTTATTTCGAAAAGTTGGCTTTTGCCAATTAAATCAAATTGGCTATTTTCTTGGGAAACAAATAAACCCAAAATAGTTTGGATCCAATTTTGGTCAACAAAATACGCTATGTATTAGGTATTTTTCGAAAATTTTTACGGGTGTTTTCTTTTTCCGCTTGGGCAGCGCTAGTAATAACACGGGGACATTTAACAACGGTTGTCATTCAATTCAATAGTAAAACGGACAAAATAAACTAACTTCTTTAGCGTTAAAATGAAACATTTACATTTAATTTAAATTAGAACTATTTGTCAAATATTTCCAAATATAGTTTAACAGCAGATTTTATAAATAAAATAGTTGTTTATGAATTGTAAGTTTAATAAAAACTTCTTTTTTTATAACCATTTCCAAGCTTAAATTTATTTATGTTTATCCTAAATTTGAAGAAATATGAATCACTTGACAAAGGAAGATGTTTCTAGAGCGAGACTTCCCAATCACAATCCTGAGGAAAATAAAGTGGATGTTTTAAAGAGGTGGCTTGCATGCCGTGGCATTTCCAGCAATGCAAGTAAAAATTAATTAATTAAACCGTCAGAAATGTTTAAATATTTTAAATGTGGTATTATTGTTTCCTTAATTTTACAGAGTGAAAGAGTGTATTTCTAACGCAGAACAGAACCAAATTTTGCCTTCAATCGACAAATCGAAATGGTTTTATATAAAATTTCCTAAAAAAAACAATGATGCCAACTCCACTAAGCGGATGGAACCTCAAGTGTGATTCCAAAATCTTAGCGGTGTAAGCGATGACGCGTCGTTCAGTTTTTTCCCCTGTTTACATCTTTTATTTTCAGTAAAACCTCGCCAGTGATTTAACTGTAAAGCATCTTCCCCGAGAAAGTTCATTTGTTTTTTATTTTATTTAACGACTTACTATATTAAATGATGTGTACTTTAGCTTTCTTTGGAGAATGTTGATTTATCGTTTTAATTTGATGTTTGAAATAAGATGTCTTTTCTCCAGAACATGAAGCTTTCGTTGATGTTGCGGAGCTTTCGTTGCAGATAAATATGTGTTGAGCATATTTGGACATGTTGACGTTTCCTTATTTTCAATTTTCAGTTCTTGTGTATTGCTTGCCTTTCCATTGGGTGAATTCTCTTCATTCGGCATTACCTGTGGGATTTAGGAAGTCGCAAAACCAAATTAGAAATTATAACAAAAATTTAATATACATAGTTTAATTACGCAATATTGGGCTGTTTGTTCTTACTTCATTGCAAATAACATGTTGCTCATTCTGAGAAATAGATGGGGCTGTGCAAACAATTTCCTTAGAAAATAATCTCCCTTTGCCACCCATCGGACGGTACCAAATGTACACCACAATTAATTAACAACAAAAACGGACAATCAAAAACTAATTTGGTTACATTAGAAAATGTCGCAGAAATTGGGTTTGAATTGATTCCGGTGGGCCCATTTTGACCCACCTCAAATAGGAGGATACAAATAAAAGTGTACCGATTTACTTTGTGTGTGGTAAATGTGTGCCCACGGCAACCATCATCCCACGTTTTACATTGCGCCATTTCATTTTTCGGGTTATCTTTCAAATAGCGCTAATCCGAATTGCATACTCCATATGCACAATGTTTTACGACCATAGATAATATTTAAATTTTATTTTATATATTTATAATTAATATACATATTATAAACATTACACTTTATTTAACTTAAATTTTAATTTATTCTTGCGCCATATCATAACTTTCTATAAATCTTAAATGTCCCAAATTATAGAATGTCCCCGCGACTAGTAGCGTCATCATCGTATAAACCAAGAAGCTACTTAGTTTGGGAAAATACCTAATACAGAAAAATGTTATTGTTTGATTGTAAAAATAGTGAAAAATTATGGTTTTCCTTTCTCATCCTACATGAAAATGTAGGGAGATTTTCTTCTACGATTTTTCAATTATTAATTCTAAACATATTGAGGACGCAAATTATCGAATAATATATTCAATTCGAGTGACCTAATTTACATTAGTTCTTATGGGAAATTAAAAGAAGTAATATTTACGCCCGTATTACGGGCTTTTTCTTCTAGCTAGAATTATATATTATGCAAGTTCGGTGCATTTTGTGTTCGTTTTTCTCGTATTTAATTTGCAATTTCGGGCGTACCGGATTTTCGGCTCCTTTCTTACATGAAATTTTTGACTTACCCCCGCTAAAGATGTTTTCACATCAAAAGTTAAGTTTATCTCATATTTTGTGGTGGTAGATTTTATCTCCACATTTGTGAATTATTTTCGGGGTCTCAAATAAATTACGGCCACATATAGTAATTGTGCATAGTGTGGCCGCCATAATACTTCGGTGTTTGTGGTACCCCTACACGATTATTACCGCGCGGATATTTGTCGAGCATAATATAACGGCGAAACGTCCGACGCAGTGCTACACATTCATAACATAAAAATTAAAATATGACTTCCTTCTTTTTTCCTCTTCCGCTGGAGCTACATCACATGAAGGGATTTAACAAACAATGTTTCTCTAAATAGTTCGATCCACCGCAATATTTTGATCCACCGTATTTAGGCTCCTTTTGACGTCTCTCACGAGGTCCTACTTTTGTTGGTCCCGACTCCAAGGCACGTTTAGTGGTCCGAACTTTATCGAGATCATTTCCGATATCGTGATTCAATCGCTTAATAATTTCACGCTTAGTTACAGCAATGTTTTTTATATTTTGTGCTGTCATTTGTAAGAAAATTATTTAATTCAGTGTACCAACTTATCCTACGATGATAATTGACCTTTATTACGTTAGCAGAACACGAACTCAGAGGTCTGGTGCGGTATCGCTGGCGAGCTAAGCTCAGGGTTGGATGTGAGGTTTCCAAACATAAATTCGTGACAATTTGACCTCATAAAAGACAAGGACTGGAGATAAAAAATCAAAAGACCTAAAGATAAATAAACACCCCATGTATTTGCAGGAGAGAAAATAAAATAATTAACCGGGTGTTCTCATTCCAGATTTACCACACCACCTCGCTCAATACCCACGCAGTCTGCTTACGAGGCCCCATTATCATCGGCCAGTCAACCGGGTACACCTAGCAGATCGCGACGGAATACCGATGGCGATAAAAGATGGAAGGGCGCCCCCCCACTTGACCATGTGTGGATTGAACCAGGTGAGCTAGCTAGGCGAATGCGACCATCCCTAAACGGACAACGCCAGAGCGAAGTGGATAATGGTAATAATAAATAATAATCAAATATAATGGTGGTCCTTCTCCGTTAGTCTTACGGCCGCCCTCTCTAAGATCCACCGTGAGACGCGGGGTACTGTTAAAGATAATAATAAATTTCTGGCAAACAATGTGGGACCTCTCAAGAAGAAAACTGAAGTTGGCATGAAGACCACTGAGCATGTACCACTGAGCGCCGAGATAAGGAACCGCCACAATCAACACCTGGATCCACCTGGTTGAAAATGGCTGGAACAACTAGGAAGAACGATCCAGCGCAGTTACAACGCAAGCGCCGGAATCTGCTGAAGCGCCCCTCCCTGATGTAGTCGGCCACAAAATTTGACTAGAAAGAATATTTGGTTAAAACTACGGGGACGAAGAAAGACGACGACTAAGGAAACATTAATTTTTAGAACGGATACTCTCATGAAGAGGAGGCCAGAGAACCACTTATATCTAACGCCAAGCAGCGGAATTGGCTGCCCTTCCACCTCCCATCACGAGAGACAAGGGTCCACATCTACGTTAGATCAACACAGCACCGCGATAGGCAGGTTACAATCTCAGCTCAGTGGCCTACCTAGGATAAGATCAAGGGAACGCTGATAACGCACTCTTACGGATTCCACGCAGACCTCCCCATAAGTGGCACGACCACGAACACTAACTCCTCCCTACTCCGCTCTGCTCCATACATAACGCGATTTAGCAGACCCATACCCTCTTTCTCCGCTCATCCCACCGTAAATAAAACTGTGCGTTGCTTTATGGATTTAAAAACAATTTTAATATGGTTGGGTTTAAGAAAAAAAAAAATATGTGATAATAATAATAATAAAATGAGATGGACAAAATGTTTAGTTAATTATCCCCTTACCCGTCGAACTTTGTTGTCGGGTTATCATGACAATTAATCATGGATTATAAAAGTAACTCATATTAGGAAAGGACCCTTTTCTATCACAACAAGTAAACTATTACCGCGCGCAACAGAAAAAAACCTCTCGTTATCACGCGGCACTTGCTGTTTGCACTCCCTCCAGCATAGGTAGAATGACGTGCTTCGTCAGGCCTCAGCCCAAGATCCTCTCGCTATAAGTTGTTTACTTTCCCGCGACTACGTTGTCTGTCTACCTTGTACGCTGTATTCAGCAAAGCTATACCGCGGTATTTGTTGCAATTTAACAGATCTCCCTTTTTATGAGGTAGACATAAGCTTAGGATTTTTAAGTTCTAAAATATCAAAAATATGTAACTAAAATTGCAAATAGTATGAGGTAAAAATATACATATGATTAAAATGAAAAATATGTGGTCAAATTTTGAAAAGAAAGCCAAAGCTAGCCTTTTTCTTAGGAGAATTTGTTCTTTTGTCCCGGGTTACAAAGTGCTGTATAAAAATGGTCCCACAGTCAAACAATTCAAAATTTGGACTGGAAAGCGAAACCAATTTCAAAAAATATTGTGACTATTAAAACTAAAGTATTCACGTTATTCAAATGGGGCAGTTTATGGAATTTTAATTGTTTCATTCATTTAACTGTTGAATTGTTTTACATACATTTTCCATATTTTCGCCTAATCAGATAAATGTCACTCATTGTACGTGGATTATTTCACTTTTGATAAACGCACAAGGGATCGGTATATAATTCTGTTTTACAAAATCCTGTTTTGACAAAATTCTGTTTTTTCGAAATTTTATTTTTTTCAAAAATTCTGTTTTACAAAATTCTGTTTTTACAAAATTCGGTTTTTACAAAATTCTGTTTTTACAAAATTCTGTTTTGAAAAAATTCTGTTTTATAAAATCAACATACACATTCCCACAGGCACAGCATTATACTTGCCCACAGCATTATACTTACACACAGCCACTCACACACACATACACCCATACCCACATTCTCACACACCCATACACACACGTACACACGTACACACAGGCACACGCATACGCAGCCACACGCACGCACGCACGCACGCACACACACACAAACACACACACACACACACACACACACACACACACACACACACACACACACACACACACACACACACACACACACACACACACACACACACACACACACACACACACACACACACACACACACACACACACGCACCCACACACGCACACACACACAGCCACACAGAGTAAATAAAAATTATAACACATGTTTCATAAAATTCTGCTAAAAATTAATTCTGCAATTAATTTTTTTGCGGCAAAAAAATTAATTGCAGAATTAATTTTTAGCAGAATTTTATGAAACAGAATTTTGTGAACCAGAATTTTGTGAAACAGAATTATGTAAAAACAGAATTACGTAAAACAGAATTTTGTAAAAACAGAATTATGTAAAACAGAATTTTGTAAAACAGAATTTTGAAAAGCAGAATTATAACAAGAAGAATTTCGTACCCAACCCACGCACAAACCGGATCTTCAAACAATATCAGTTAACTATTTAGCTTAGTTTGGTGTTTAGTTTGTTTTTAATTTATTGATGTAACTTAACGGACTTTAGGCCAAAGTAATACATTTTTAACTTCTAAAAAAATATTTTTTGCCTAAATTGACTTAAAAAATATATTGTTGCAAGATTTATAAAAACATTGCCAAAAAGTTGTATTTTATTATCAATATAAGAATCAATCAATACAGGAAACTTTTCAGCCCATAATAGTACCATAAATTGAAATGAAGAAAAAATGCAAAATAACCTTGAATGATTTGTACACAATTCAATTTTAATGTTTTTTTTAAATTTTTTTTTTGTTTTTCAAGTGGCTACTTTGAAATTTTTTATGCCATCGTAAAAATTGGTATGGAAACTTGAGAAGTTAATAAAAGGCGAATAGTTTAACAATTTGTTTACAGTAGAATTGGTTTTTTTAGTCAAAAAAACTATTGATTCTTTTCTAATGACTAGGATTTATATTTGTGTAATAATGAATGATGAATGTAGTCACAGATAATCTTCCCTCAAAGGTGAGCAATTGCGCCGCTTCGTACCTACAATTTGTATCTATTTCTACGAACCGTATAATGCTTATACTAAACACTTATGTCAAATTCTTTCGGATTTCATAAGAAAAATCCAGTTTTTGGATATAGTTTGATCCTAAAGTCGTTATTTTTTTGAAGATTTGTGACCACAAACAAAGAATAAGATGTGTAGATGCTACGTATCCAGGGGCGAGTCACGACTCTTTCATTTGGGGAAACAGCGACTCTTCAAATTATTTTAGATCATTATACAGCAATGGATTCCGGCTGCAACATAATCGAGCGCACAATAGACATATGGAAGAATTGATGTAGATGTCTGCTTGGAGTGGCCCGCTACTTACACTATTCTCCAGAAAAAGCTGTCAAAATCATTAATGTTGCAGCAGCACTACACAACGTCCGAATTCGATGGAGAATGAAATAGTCGATACCATGGATGAAACGAATTCCTCAGAAGATCAAAATTATTCCTCAGACGCAAATGAGCTCAGGAACCAAGTTGCGTTAAACTATTAATAAACAAAATAAACAATTACTTTTTTTTTTTTTGAAATTCAAATGGTTTATTTTTATTAAAGCTCGGTATGCTGCTCGCGCAAAGATAAATTTTCCATACAAATTTGACGTAAAATTTAGCTAGCGAAATAACAAAAAAATATTTAGCTCACGATTTCGCAGAAGCGGTACGCAGCTGACGTGATAATTTTGTAGTTATCTCATTCAAATACAGACTGCGCTAGTGGAAAGTCTACAAACGTTTTCGCAGCAATTTATCTGCCTAGCACAATAAAATTGAGATAAATTTTGACAGCGACCAAAAAATAAACATTTATTTTTTTAAATCGCAAAATGGAGTACAGTGAAGAAGATCTAGACAATAGCTGCGGCACCAATAATTATATTGTCTTCGTCAGTTGAATCCATTTGATAAAAATCACTCAATACTTTATTTAACTTTTAATTTAAATTTTTATTAAAATACTTATTTACATAGGACTACAAATACTTATTTGTAGGACAAATAAAACAAATGTCAAAATTTATCTCTACATAATCTTTTTAGCTTGTGAATTTATCTGTAATTTAGTGGAGACTTGTAGAGACCGCGTTAAAATTTATCATAGCGCGAGCTGCATACTGAGCTTAATACCGGGTGATTTTTTTAACCTAATAAGGCTAGTACTCAGATCGATACGAAAAAATTCGTTCCTGTTTCGTTTGAGTAGTATCAGTAACATAGCGAAAAAACAAGGTTATTTCAATGCATCAGAGATGGCGCGTTTAAGTCTCCAAATATTCCCAAGCGAAATTAATGCAGCAACACATTATTTTCACGTGAAATGTTAACATTTGCGTTTTTATATCGAGAGTTTACTTTGTAAAACTGTCATCAAGTGTTTTTTTAAGTTCTCGAGTTTTTTTAATGTGATTAAAAGTATAAAAATACTTTTAATCACTTAAAAAAAACTCGAAAACATTAAACAACACTTGGTGAACACCTGAACAGCTAATTCATAAAATAAACTAAAATTATGTCAAAAAAAATCTCTAAAAAAAATTTAGTTTCTATTTCGCACGAAAATAAATAGATTTTTGGAGATCGCGTTAAAATTTCGTTTCGTTTTGATCTGAGTACTAGCCTGTACACTCAAACATCTCGGAAAATAAGCGCTCTACGAACAAAATGGTATAGAGGTCAACATTGCAACAATTAGTGTTAAAATTAGTACCACCCCAATTCTTGTAGGTGGGGCGGGGAGTAACTTTGAAACTAAAATCGGAACCCCTATTTTTTATTGCAGATTCGAATTCTACGGCTAAAAATACGTAGGATTTGACTGAAACATTTTTTTCGATTCATGATAGTTGACGCTGTAATTGGCAATATTCAATTTTTTTTTCGATTTCTCCTATTGAGAACCTACGCAAACGATTCTGCAATACGTCTGCAATAAAAATACCTTGGTTTCGTTGTAAATACTCGAAGTTAGTCTTAAACAATTTGTATTTCTTAAATTTTTAATTTTCTGAAAAATACTCATCGCAGAGATGTTGCAGAACTCTGCGTCTTCTACAGATGCTTGCATGGTAAATGTTCTGCAGAACTATCGGAGAAAATACCACCATTCGTTACAACAACAAGAGCAACAAGAGGAACAACCAATACACATAGGTTTACGGTGAAGCTCCCGAAACCTCGAACTGAAGAAATCAAGCGCGAATTTATATACCGAACATCAAAAAAGTGGAATTCGCTAATACACTTCAAATTTCCGAAGGAATACAAAATGAATAAATTTAAGGTAGCTATTAATCTTTACTTGCAGGATCGCGCATTGGGTGCAGAAGCTCTGACAGTTACAAGGAACTAGGACCGTTAATAAGTCCGATCTGCACCCAATTAAAAAAAATGTATAAAAAAAAAGTATCATCTGTATCATGTGTCTTTACACCAAGATCTTCATGGCGTTGATTTCCAAATTCGGATAACTTTTTGCCAGTGAACAAATTCAGCACACTCCAATTTTTTTTCGTTACGTATTGTTCTCCCTCCAAAGAGTCTTCTTTTACAAACCATGGAACGGTTAATCGACACAACATGCATTACTAGAGTGTTGAAAATCCGCACTGGCTTCGCCAAGTTGACATCAGCGTCCTTGGACTGTCAATGTGTGGTATGGATTAATTGGCAACAAACTCATCGGCCCCCACATTATTGAAGGCAACTTGAATGGTCAAATGTACCGAGATATTTTGGAAAATGAACTGCCAACATTATTTGAAGACTTGAGTTTAGAAGTGCGACGGAACATGTGGTTTCAATATGATGGTTGTCCCGCACACCATTCGTTGGTAGCACGTGTAGTATTTGTTCGTGATTTCAATGGTCGCTGGATCGAGAGAGCTGGTCCGGTAAATTAGCCTGCCAGATCACCAGATCTTACTTCGCCAGATTTCTTTTTGTGGGGCTATCTCAAAGACCAAGTTAAGAAATAAAAACCAACAACACGTGAGAATATGATTGAGCAAATCAGGAATGCTTGTACTGAATTTCAAACAGACACACTTCTCAGTTGTTAGATGGGATAGAATCGACCCGGCTACAGACACCCAAGCGATGGAAAAGTTAGTAAAATTTTTAGTAAATATTATAGTAAAATAGTTAGCACAGGACAACACTATTTCTAAACTACAACTTATTTACTATATGTTGATCCTGGAGAGTTGGTCCAATCTAAAAGTTAATTCTGAAACTCAGGATTAATTTTAATCCCTATAATAATGATTAATACAGGAACTATTATATTCTGAAAATTAAATTATTTATTAGTAGATAAATGAAGAGACCCATTTTAATTTTCTTTAAACTAATTTAATTAATAGATATTAATGAACAAAATACATAAATAAATTAAACACAATATATTAATATTACAAAAAAATGCTATGTTATGAAATCGAATATGAAGTCTCTCCCAATACTTAGCTAAAACTTCTAAAAGAAAGTTTAAAACTTAAAATTGCTAAGCTACGATTTAAACTCACAACGCTTGTTCTATTAGTTACAGGTATCGTGAGCCAGTTATTTATATACTGCAACTAAATTTAAAATAAAATTAAAATAAAAAGTTAAAAATAAACAATTAGCCCTAAAATTATAAAATTAAACTAATCAGCTATGTCCTACCTATCTGGAAACAGGAAAATAATGTTATTAGAATTTATTGTTTATATAATTATATAATGGGCCCGATTCTGACAATTTGTAATTTTATGTTATTTTTTATGTTATAAATAAATTTTAAAATGGAAAATAAAAGTTTTTATTTTTTCGTATTCTGGTTACATCATTTTATAGCAAATTATAAAATTTTAAAAAATTAATTTTGTACAATTTATTCAAAAAAATTAATCTGGTTTTTTAAAAAAGGTCTATAATTTGCCGTAAAATTATAATTAATTGAAAAAGAGACCTTTTCATCATATTTATTAATTAATTCGTGTGGGCGTCAATGACACAAAATGGTGGATCGTATGGAGAACATGTTAGCCACTGTTAAGAGAATATGCGGGGAAGATACATTTGGAGCTACGAAAAAATATTTATATATGAACAACAAATTGATAAACAGAATTGAGTGCCTAAAATTCTTAAGGCAGTGTAAAAGTGAAAATATCCTATCAAATTTCATCTTACACAAAGGAAAGTGTTTTCAATCCTTTGAAAAACAGGATCATCCGTTCAAAGATAATGTTCAACGTGCTAAAAATTTATGTTTAAACAAAATGTTAACATTAGAAATTAAAATTTGTAATCTCGAAGTACAACAATTGGAAAATGAGGTGAGTAATTTATTTATGATGTTAAAACAATTAGTTGATGTTGCAAAATTTACGAACTATTTAAAGTAGAATTTGATAAACATTCGGAAAGCATACGGAAAACTAAGATCATTAGATAAAAAATTTAGAAATTTAGAGTTAAAACAAAAATATATTGATTTTGTGTATGATAAGTCTAACGTAGTCAATTTAACAAACTATAGTATACCGGAAGAATGTTATTTGGTTTGGAGTTTTGGGCCAAATTTCGGGTTTCCCATAGACCACAATAAAATTCCGGTTGTAGATATGTTAGCTGATATCGAAAACGTCTTAAATTTTGATGACGAAAATACCGTAACGGAAAAAAGAGCAAAAATAACGAATGAAATTACCCAATTTTTAAAAAATAAACCCAAACTATCCAAGACAAATAAAATTCTTCGAAACGCCTTAATAATAACCAATAAATTTTTAAAAGATAACCCAAATTTATATGTTATCAAAGCTGATAAGGGTAACAGAACGGTGTTGATGTATTTGACTGACTATCACAATAAATTAACAGAGTTATTGAATGATCCGGACACTTATGAAAGTTTAGAGAACGATCCGACCAAAAACATTAATAAAAAATGTTTCAAAATGATTAGCTTTTTGAAAAATCAAAATTTAATTAGTAATAAGCAAAAACTATTTATGAAAATTAATAACCCGTTACCACCTAGGATATATGGGCTGCCGAAAATACACAAACCTAATATTCCAGTACGTCCAATAGTTTCGACAATTAACTCGTCGGCTTATAATTTATCAAAACTTTGTTGTGAAATTTTAAAACCATTGACGCGTAACAGTAAATTCAATATAAAAAATTCATTTGTATTTAAAGACACTTTAAAAAATATAAATATTGATGATAACGAAATATTAGCTTCTTTAGACGTGGTATCTCTATTCACAAATGTGCCATTAGATATAGCTAAGGCAGCAATATCTGAAAGGTGGGTTGAGATAGAACCAGATGTTATATTGACGAAAGAAGAGTTTCTTAACATCTTGGATATTTGTGTAAGTGACAATAATTATTTTAAATACCATGATATTTTTTACAAACAAAAATTTGGTTTGGCAATGGGCAATCCTTTGTCCCCTCTTTTGGCAGACATAGTGTTGGAAAAATTATTTGTTGAAAAATTACCATTATTAGAAACAACCAAAATTTATTTACAAATATGTAGATGACATTATTTTGGCCACTTTAGATGAAAACATTGACATTATCCAATCCCTTTTTAATTCGTTTCATAACAAACTGAAATTTACAGTTGAAAAAGAGGACAGTAATAACACTATTAATTTCCTAGACATGAAATTACATAGAAGAAATAATGAAATAAAAACGGAATGGTATAAAAAGGAGATCGCTTCAAATTTATTGAATTTTATCTCAGCCCATCCTTATCAGATGAAGAAGAATGTTACCCTGTCAGTAATTAAAAGAGTAAGTTACCTTACAGATAGTATTTTTAGGCGTAAGAATATTGAAAGGATAAGAAAAATATTAATAACTAACAATTATCCCGTTATGTTGGTAAATAAATTAATTATAAAAGCGTTATACACTTATAATAAAAAAGTGCCAGAACCATCAAATCAAGAAACTAAATTTGGTGTAATAACGTATATACCAACATTAACGAAAAAAATTGGTAAAACTCTAAAAAATAATTCTGAACATTTAGTACTGGCCAATAAAGTTATGAATAAAGTATCGAACAGTTATACATACATTAAAGATACAATACCTTACGATAAAAAAAAAAACGGTTAAATATACAAAATTCTTTGTAAAGATTGTGATGCCTGTTATATTGGGGAAACAGGTAAAACTAAATTAGAGAGAGTTAATCAACACAAAAGGGACGTAATGAATATAAATAAATTTCCCGGCTTGACACACACGACTTACAGATCAGCTTTGGTAAAACACGAATTTGAAAACCAACATGAATTCGATTTCGATAATGCGGTTACATTAAATTTGGAAAAAAATAAAAGTAAAAGGCTGTTCAAAGAAGCGTGCCATATTTGGAAAAATAAAACGGTGAATTACAAAGTTGATAGCAACAGACTGCACAATCAATATATAAATATAATTAAAAATTACGTCTGATCAGTAACAAAGTAAGGTTTCGAACGTTTATTGAATGTACTTTATATAAAAAAATAAAAAAACGGTTTTGTGCGTATAATTAAAAATAGAGTCAAGACATCATGAATAAACTGTTTTCAGTTTGTGTACAAAAATTTTTCAATTGTGTACGGAAAAGTGGAAAAATTTAGTTTTTCGTAAAGAAAACTAAATAAGTGTAATTATTTAATTTTAATATTATTCTTTTTGTTAATTTTGTTACAGTACTAATTTATATTGTAAATATTTAAAATGTTTTTGTAGAGGTCTTGAAAATGGTGTAAACCACCGAAAATTTGACCAGATTAATTTTTTTGAATAAATTGTACAAAATTATCATAATTTTTTAAAAAAGGTCTATAATTTGCCGTAAAATTATAATTAATTGAAAAAGAGACCTTTTCATCATATTTATTAATCATTTTATTGCGCATTTTATAATAAAATGTTCTGGTACAATTTAAATTTCAAAATAGAAAAATGTTTTTAGGGTATAAGAAATCTATTACTTTTGTGGTTTGTACATGACAATTTGACAATCAAAACATTAGAAGATGGCTGCAGCTGTGAAAGGTAAGTTTATATTTCCAAATGTATATTCCATATATGTTCGAACATTTTTTAATTGCACCATAACGTATGATTTTTATATTTACAAATATGGTTGTTTTATTGTTTATATTACAGAAAAATCGTCACGCCAGACGAAAACCACAAAAGAGCAATACGAAATTTATGTTGCATTCCTAGAATGCAACAGGGAGATGGCGAACAAAAAAGACTACGACAATTCCGCCCAGAAATTGTGGAAGGAGCTGACGCAGCTATTTAACTCCGGTGCTGGTCCGAACCGGACCACACAATGCTGGAAAAAGGTAATTAATAATTTTACTCATTGTGTTGTCGTCAACAAAATTTTTACGTGTTTTTTAATTAATTTACATATTTGTTTTTTTTTTTAGATTTTTGAGAATTGGCGAAATGCCGTACGGCATAAAAGTCGAAAACTGTTTACACATTTAAATGGTACTGGTGGGGTCCGGAATACAAAGAAAAATTAAAAGAATTAGAGGAGCGGGCATTAAACGTGTGGGGCAAGATAGTTGTGGCTGGCATAGGGGATGTGGAAGCGGGTTTTAATGATGTAGCTCCGGATACCCCACCAGTAAATTTAGTACCAGCTGAGTTAGAAGATGTACCACAGGTAGCCAGCCCCATGTCCAAGGAGGAAACGCAATAACGGTAATTTTATTTTTTTAGGTTAAAGTGAAACGATTATCATTTTGTATTTTTAATTTATTTCTAGATGATGAATTATTGCTAAAACGGCTAAACGAAATCGAGGCGAAGCAAGCGGAGGGGTTCTCCGAAATAGCGGAGGGGCTACACAGCATTGTGAATTCGATAAACAACTTGGCGGAGGTCATACATATGGCATTAAAAAAAAATTGAAAAATTGAAAACTATGTAAATAAAGAAAAAAATAAAATTTAATTGAATTATAATTATTTAATTTATTTATTTGTTTAAAAGAGTCAGAAATATTTATTAATATAGGAATTTCGGGCTCTGACGCCTAGTGTGTGCCATGATTCATTTTCTGGCACTATGTTAGGCGATTCGTTTGTATCATCGGTTATCGGATTATCGACTCCATCTGCAAAGTTAGGTGAATTATTTGTTTCCTCATCGGTTTCGTCTGGGAATTCATCTTCACTGCCTTCTAAAGTATCTTCAACATCGTTATTTTTTGTAACTATATGTATATTGTGGATCCGGGTCATAATGTCGACTGAGAAAATCTCGACTGAGAAAATGTCGACTGAGAAAATGTCGACTGAGAAAACGTCGACTGAGAAAATGTCGATTGAGAAAATGTCGTCTGAGAAAATGTCGACTGAGGAAATGTTGTCTGAGAAAATGTTGTCTGAGAAAATTTCCACTGAAAAAATTTTGCCTGGGCAAAGGTTGGTTGAGAAAAACTGCGCAGTTTTTTCTCAATCAACCTTTTCTCAGGCATAATTTTTCCAGTGGAAATTTTCTCAGATAACATTTTCTCAGAAAAACAGAAAGTTGTAACCAGAGAAAATAACATTTGAAAATAATTTCTTAGCTGCTTTGGCATTGGCTTTTTCAAAGTTGGACAATATGAATTTGAGATTTTACTTTAACGGTTTTTGGTCGGCATAATTACATATTTCTTGAAAGACTTCATTAATAACAATGTTCAGTTTTCGCTGTCATTAAACATTAAATGTCCGGGATTATTATATAATTATCATTATATCTTATCTTGCAAAAAATTGAAAATAACTGTTTCATTAATCCGGGAACAATGCTAAATGTTCCATCTAAAATTCACAAATCAGAGCGCGAAAAAATTTTGAATTATTCCGAACGTGCCAGTATGATAATCCGCCCACCATTAAATATCTTGTCTGCTATTAAAAAATTCTTGTCTTCAACCTTTTGTAACATGGATGGTATTTCCAGTACATCTAAATTGGTAGCTTCCGAATACAGCCTACTTTTTTCGAGCATATTTAATTTTTTGATATTGAGCTTCATTTGACACTGGTTTGAAATTGGTGGACACATTAGTGTCGCTGATTGTAATATTTTACAAGACTTTCTAATAGATTGTGCTGCACTCTGTCTAATCGAGGTGTTTACTTCATTAACATCCTTTTCATACGCTGATGGTTCATGTGTATGTTCCTTTGCTGGAGATTTCACGATTATGTGTAAATTTGCTGTCTTTTCTGTACTTGAAATTCTAGCGGGACAAGAAAGGCTTTTACTCTTTGTACAACGCCAACGATACACTTTAATTTCATTAACTGAAGTCATCTTCTCACAATGAAATATATATCCCCCATATAGTAATTTTTTACTGTTTTTATTACTAGGAATTATTTGCCCGTCCACTTTTGTTCGCGTTCAATCAATTATTTTGTATACTTCTTAAAAACTATTGAATGATTTATTCATACTGGAAAACTACCTAGGTTACATGCAATCAATGCAATTTTTTATTAGAGTGTTGAATAAAAATTGATAAAAATTCAGTTAACTATTTCACTGATAAAATGATGCCCGAGAAAAGGTTGATTGCGCAGTATATTCTCAATCAGCCTTTTATCAGTCATCATTTTTTCAGTGCGGTGCAAATTTTCTCAGACAACATTCTCCCACAAAATTAAAATAAATTTTTGAAATATTGTTTTAGGGCTCTTTTTATTTAAAAAAAACTTAAGTAAGGCTTTAGCTTTCGATTAATATTCGGAATCATTCTCAAAAGCGTTATCAGAACGCGGTATTCCGAATAGGAATCGAAAGCTAAAGCCGTAATTAAATTTTTAAAAAAATAAAAAGAGCCCTAAACCAATATTTCAAAAATTTATTTTAATTTTAAATCATTGGTGAGGCACGACTGTGCCGGAAAAGCTGTCCAAATCTCAACATGCTTATTGCAAGGGGAGATCTGTAGAAACTGCTCTTAATTCTCTCACATATTTTATTGAAAAATCCTTCGAATATGGAGACTACGCGATGGTAACCTTTTTGGACATTGAGGGAGCCTTTAACAACGTGCTAACAGGGGCTATAACTCGGGCACTTTCGAATCTAGGAGTGGAGGATTCTCTTAAGGACTGGATAGATCAGATGCTAAGAAGCAGAATCATAAATGCCAGTCTGGGGAAATCCTCCGCCAGAAGATTTGCAAGCAGAGGCACGCCGCAGAGTGGCATACTGTCCCCCCCTTCTCTGGAACTTGGTCATAAATGATCTGTTGTTGAGGCTGGAGGATACTGGCTTCAAGGTGGTTGTCTATGCGGATGATGTCGCTATTGGGGTTCGGGGAAAATATCCCGGGACACTTAGCGAGCTTATTCAAAATGCTCTGGGCATTCTTTCATTATGGACCAATAGTTGTGGGCTAGATGTGAACCCACAGAAAACCGAATTGGTTCTCTTCTCTAGGAAATATAAAATTCCTCATGTCGATCCTCCTACTTTAAATGGTTTCAACTTGGCTTTTACAGGTGAAGCAAAGTTCTTGGGTCTCGTCTTAGACAGTAAATTAAACTGGAAACCGAATATTATGGAAATGGTAAAGAAAGCTACGGTAGCGCTATACTCCTGCAAAAATGCAATTGGGAAAGGTTGGGGGCTGGAGCCCCACATGGTCCTTTGGCTATACACAGCAGTAGTTAGACCCATCCTTCTGTATGGGGTAACAGTCTGGTGGCCTGCTCTGGACAAAACTGTCAACCTAAAGTTGTTGACAAAAGTTCAGAGAACAATCTCTCTGTGGATCAGTGGTGCAATGAGGAGCACATCCACTCAGGCACTGGAGACTCTGCTATTTCTAACTCCTCTAGATATCATGGGAAAACAGTGGGCAGCTAGCACTGCCATACGCCTGAAATCCACGTTAATGTGGACCTGCAATAACACAGGGCACTCATCTATACTCTGTAACAAAGGGCTTCCCAAGACCACCGACTATACTGTCCCGTCACTATCTTTTGATAGAAAGTTCCGGACTATTATCCCATCTAGAGAGGACTGGATGATGGATACAGTTTTGGAACCAGGAGTTTTGAACTTCTTCACTGATGGTTCAAAACGGGATAGAGGAGTAGGGGCTGGGGTGTTCTGCGAGGAACTCATGTTAAACCTCTCCTTTCGTCTCCCTGACTACTGCAGCATTTTTCAAGCTGAGGTAACTGCGATAAAGGAAGTCGTGGACTGGTTGAGGTATAATGTAATATCGACTAGTGATATTCGCATATATATGGACAGTCCGGCAGCCATTAAAGCGCTTCAATCACACCTTCTCACGTCGAAAGTAGTCCAGAGCTGTCTCTCATCTCTTAACGAGATGACAGATCAGTTCAACATCCATATCATATGGGTGCCAGGACATTTCGTTAGTACGGGGAACATGAAATTGATGAACTGGCTCGACGTGGTACAACGGACCACATTTCAAACAGCAAAAAGGATATTGAAATTCCTCTTGCGGTATGTAAACTGCTGCTTCAGGAGGAAGCCAGTAAGTTGACGAATGACAGATGGTCAAATAGTACCTCATGCGTAATAACTCGGCAGATCTGGCCAAAGTTGAACTTGGCGAGATCCAAACAGCTGATCTCACTTCAGCGGAGTCAGATCAGTGTGGTTGTTGGAGTGATTACGGGGCACTGTCTCATAGGCAGACATGCAAGTAGACTTGGTTTCTTCTCACATGACTACTGTCGTAGTTGCGAGGACGAAGAGGAGGAAGAGACAGTACTTCATCTTCTTTGCACCTGTCCTCGTCTGGCACGAAACAGACTGAATTTTCTAGGGGCACCCCTTTTCAACGACCTGGCGGAGCTCAGCGAGAAGGACGTCAGGAGTATCCAGCGCTTCATAGCAAGCTCAAAGTGGTTTCAATGAGTTGGAGGAAAATTTTTTTTTTTAATTTGTGGTATGGCTACGGACCTTTTTTGTGTCTATGCCTGGTCCTGGTGGACCGCCACCCAAACCTAACCTAACCTTAAATCATTGGCTCAATAAAATAAAATTAATTCTCCCACAACATTTCCTCAGTCGACATTTTCTTAGACAACATTTCTTCAGTCGACATTTCCTCAGACAACATTTCCACAGTCGACATTTTCTCAGTCGGTATTTTTTTTACAGTCGATATTTTCACCCAGTCGACATTTGTTAAATCGATATTTTCAATTTTATCGGTATATTGTGCAATGTACAAACAGCGTATATAATTTGTGACGCCATACGTGGATGGTAATGAAGGGTTCTGTGGCGTAGTAGACACCGAAAACGGGATTTTAAAACCCCAAAACATTTCTCGATAATGTTACGAGCCCGAATAAATTTTTCATTAAATGCAAATTCGGTGGTATCTCTTTGTGGGTTTGAAAAATTGGTTAAAAGCCACGGCTCGAATGGAAAACCGGAATCGCCAATTAAAAAATTTGTTTGATGTTGTATAGAACTAAATTTTTCTAAAACATGTGCTCGCAACTTTGACATCATCCAAATGGCGGAATCGTGCACGGAACCGGGGAACCGTGCATTTACATACAAAATTTTCATATTTGCATCTGAACATATTAAAGTATAAATACTCTGGTAAATATTTTGGAAGTTACAGTTTAATATTTGAGTGTACTTTTTTTCCGAACCAAATTTTTTAAACACCCTGTATCTCAAAGGATATCAAAAATGCCCCCCCCCCCTTCCCATACGATTTTTTTCTCAGAATGAACCGAGGAATCACCCCTTGACGGGTCAGCATCCCAAACCCGGACACCCTGTATATATTTTGTTTACTTATCTTGCAAACAAAACTCAGTTCAACCAAAAAATTTATTAGTATTTTATTTATATAATTTATTGAAATTTTTAATCTTTTAATTTAATTTAACTTAATTTAATATAATTTATAAAATTTAATGCTAGTTACCTCTTTTAATACCCCGTAATAAAATTAATCATGTTTAAATAAATAATTTTATATATGTATATACCGTGAAATCTCGCTACTGCGGAGCCAAAGGGACCAGAGAAATATAATTCTTTATTTAACCTATGTAGTCATGCATTTATGCAAAGTTTTATTATTTTATTTCCTTATTAATCATTGTATATTTCCACATAAGACGAGTGAAAACAACGCCAAATAACAATAAAAACAAAAAACCTTACTATACATAATACCAATGTACAACTAATACTAAAACCCCTAACAGACATATAGGAAAATATATGTTTAATCTTCAACGTGCGTATAGGAAGAGACGTATCAATGTGTATATGCCTTCTCTATAAAAATCGCTACAGACCATCCGATTTGGTCGGGCGGTTGGACCGATTTGGTTGGGTTGGATGTAAAATCGGAACGTGTGTATGCATGTCGGTCCGGCAAATTACGTTGGAAGTGTCGGATGGAAATTCTATCCAACCGTCCGACTAAATCGGATAGTGTGTAGTGTTGTCGGACGATATTCTTTTTCAGTCGTGTTGTCGTGTGTAAAATTTCAGAGCGAAAACAACAAAGGAAAATAAACACAATTCAATCGTTTGAATTCGTGTGTGTGTGACAAAAATAAAAATAAAATATTGTCAAAATCGGATGGTAAGTCGGATCGTCTGTAGACAATAACCGATCTGGTTGGACCGTCGGTTGATCCGACAAGTTGGATCGTCTGTAGTGCTTTTAACATACAGGGTGAGGAAAAAGTATGGAAACCCCAATAAAACTCGCGGATTTCAGTGAAAAAAAAAATGAGCAAGGGTTATTCTTAGGTAATTTTCAACTATGTAGGAATTTAATGGTGATCTTGGTTGTGACCTTGACCTTCATCTTCAAGGTCATTTAGGTATAGGTCAAGACCATTTTTTTAAATTAGAACCCCTATTTTTGATGGCAGAATCTACATTGCGAGGAAAAAGTATAGAAACTCCTAAAAATCTCGCGAACTATGTCAAAAAGAAAAATGAGCAAGGTTTATTTTTAGGTAATTTTCAACAAGGAATTTAATGGTAAGCTTGGTTGTGACCTTGGCCGTCATCTTCAAGGTCATTTTGATGTCAAGGTCATTTTTTTATAGCGAAATCCCTGTTTTTGACATAAGATTCGAAAAGGGCAATCAATTGTACGTCCGAATATGTATTCTCCATGACCTCCCAAGGTCACCTGAATGAATAATGATTTGCTATGATAATTTTTAAAAAAATATTTAAAAAAATCATAAATAACAGAACATTGTAATAATGCTTGTGTTGTTATGTAAATTATAAATAAAAATAAAAAATATAAATTTTTTTAATTTTTTTTAATTTTCGTAGGAAATCATAAGCATTATAACTAAAATATATTCCTTCAGGTGATCTTGGGAGGTCAAGGTCACAACCAAGCTCACCATTAAATTGTTTGTTGAAAATTACTTAAAACTGACCCTTACTCATTTTTTTTTACCGAAATCCGCAAGATTTTTAGGGGTTTCCATACTTCTTCCTCGCAATGTAAATTCCTTCAGATGACCTTAGGAGGTCATGAAAAATACATATTCGGACGTACAATTGATCGCTCTTTTCGATTCTGTCATCAAAAATAGGTGTTCTAATTTAAAAAATTGGCCTTGGCCTACCAATGACCTTGAAGATGAAGGTCAAGGTCACAACCAAGCTCACCATTAAATTCCTTGTTGAAAATTACCCAAGAAAAAACCTTGCTCGATTTTTTTTTGACCGAACTCCGTGAGATTTTTAGCGGTTTCCATACTTTTTCTTCACCCTGTATATGGTTATGAATACGGTGTAGAAAACATAAGCAATCGCATACTACGAAACTAAAAGGGAGTAAAATCTAAAACAATAAAAACGAAGCATGTGCAACTGTCACTTTTAGAGAACACAGAAGGACAAAAACAAATCAGTAAAATCACAAAGAAGATTCTGATCGAGTATGTGCGGCACGGCGTGGATATTTTTCAAAGGATATTTAACTTAAAAAGGTAAGCATTAATATTTAAATATAATTACCAGTCCATAATCATAATATTTTGTATGCAAATTTTCCTTTGTGCTTAATGTTATTTCTATTTTTTTTGCTTTAGGGGATAATTTTTTAGACTTAAAACTCTAAATTGAAAAATTGATTAGTGTACAGTTGCAGGTGAGTGAACAATTATTTAGCAATAAAGTTTGGTATAGCAATTTCCGATTAGTGGTATAATTAAATTAATTTTTTTTAAGTCAATTGTCATATTAATATTTTGTATAATTCCGTCGATAGCTATAGTTTAGGCCCGCATATCGTTTGTTTTTTGGCATAATTTTGTGATAAAATCGCTGTCTATGTCCTAGTGCTGTATTGTGATATTTGTTATTAAAACAGTGATATTAATCTGTGATATTAAGCGCTCATTACACGGTCAGTAATAATGTCAGTATATTTTCTAATACTGACATTAATACTGATCGTGTACCTTAAAGTAATCACGAATGATGGTCGGTATTGACGAAAATCCGGATTTTCTGATTTAGAGACATCATTACTGGTATATGGTGGGGCTAGTGTCATTATTATTGACCGCGTAGAGTTCGTGTCATTACTCATTTTACATCATTACGCTTTCTACTCGTTTTGCTTATTGTAGAATTTAGTATCTGTCAAATTAAAAATCGGAATATGTTGCGGAATTGACAAAGTGGAATAATTGTGTTATTAATAATGGAAGATGATGAATATTTGTACATATTGGATGAGGTGGAGTTAAGCCTGATATCCGACCCTGGTGAATCACATACATACATCCGAATTGAGTGAAACAATAAACGAGTCCAAAAATCTGGAAAATTTTGTAGATATTTATGAAAGTCTACCACAACTATGGAACTCCACACATCCGGGGTATATGAAGAAAGATTGTCGGAATAGTGCATTGGACAAGCTATTGCCAACATATACAAAAATCAAGAGCGGTGCTACTCGAAACGATATACGACGGAAAATAAATACGCTGAGGTTCAATTATAGAAAGAAATTGAAAAAAATACTTGATTCAAAAAGATCGGGAATTAGCCCGGACATGGTATATCAGCCAACTTCATGGCTTTTCTATACAATACAGTTTTTAAGCAAATACGAAAAACCCGCAAATTCCACAAATAAATAATTGAGTGATGTTAGTACCGTGCGTTTGTAATATGGAAGTTTTTACTCATTTATTTCATTTTTTCAGATTACAGAAAGCGATGTTCTGCACGATGAGGCACAGACTTCATCGCGCTTAAGTATTTATTCACCACCACTACTAAAGCGAAATAAACGCCTCAATGTAGGATCAAAGCAGGATGAACTTTTACAGATGGCCTGTAACTATTTGGAGCAGTCCAATACAAAAAAAAGAAGAAAATATTCCAACTATAGCCATTGGTTGGGGTGAAACCCTCAACACACTTGATCCTCTTCAAAGAATTTACGTCGAGAAAACTGTTAACGAAATCCTTTTCGAGGCACGACTGGGGAAACCTAATCCATCGAAGGTTATAACACCAATCGGTTTTATGTCAAATTCAACTTTTGAATCCAGCTCTTCTGAACCTCCTCAACAAGAGCATGCACCGAGCCCAATTTCTGTGTTTTTTAAAAATTACCAACCCAACAAATAATAAATAATTTTAAATTTAATGTTATGCATTTTATTTTAGTAAACGTATACATTTCTCTTGCGTTTCCATCCCAATTTCCCTTCATTATTATAATCAGCACATAATTTATCCCTGTTTATTTTTGCATCTGATGAACTATTTCTGCTAAGTGTATTTTGCACATAACAAAGTTGTTATTTGTGCTTCCTTCATTGGACGCAATGTAAGAATAGTTATTTTCCTTAGCTAGGAAGTTGTGCAAATAACAAAATGCGATTGTTATTATTTCCGCTTTGCGAGGTTCCAGATTCTCCACAACCACGCGTGCTCTTAACAGTCTTTTATTGAATTCAAATCGAGGTTCATTTATCGTTTTTTGTGAGTTAGGCTTTAATAGTTGCACATTTAGTGCAAATGCCTCTTCCGCGACGAACGCACATGGATAAACTTGTCCTGCATTTGGAAAGGGGCAAGCTTTTGATATATTAAGGGTTCCTTTTTGCATTAGTTCCCCAAATTTGGAGTAATACAAAACTCCTCCATCTGATATACGTCCATTTATTCCGGCGTCCATCATCACGAACTCTTTCTTGGCATCTGCTAATAAAACAATGCTGCAAAACCCTTTGTAGTTGTAGTACAATGAGCCGGAATTTGCTGTTTTTTTAATTGCAATATGCTTGCCGTCGATCGACCCCAAGGTATTAAAAAATTGATGAATTTGACCATAATCGTTGGCTATTTTAATCCATTCATCTGGGGTTGTGGGAAGCTAAACAAAAAATTATTTAAAATTACATAATAACTACGATTATAGGTAAACTTACTTTTAAGTAGTCTTTGAAGACGTACATGAGCACTTCACAAGTCTTTATGATAACATTGCTTATTGTGGCAGGTGACGTAACAGCCGAAAATTTCATATCTTCAAAATTCCTCCCCGTTGCCAAATATCTCAACGTTAATGCGAATCTTTCGTTCGCTGGTATACATTCCCTCATATTTGTGTCCTGCCTTCGTATAAATGGCTCAACCAATTGCAGCAACTTATTGAATGTTCCGCTACTCAAACGAAAATAATTGTTGAAGTCTGCTTCTTCTGACGTATTTATCTCTTTCAAGAGGACAACATGAGAATACTTATTTCGCTTTTGGAGCCAATCCTTCATCCAGCGTGGCGCCTAACATTCTTCTAAAGAGATAACGCTAAAATTATAGCAATACACACGTTTTCATTTTTTATTTGTTATTTTTTACAGATTATAATACTATATTTTTACTGTGAATTTCGCAGTAATGATAAAATTAATGACGTTTTGGAATGATCGTGTATCGTTAAAAATTACTGATGTAATACTGACGCTGGTAATAACGTTACTGGTACTGACATTATTACTGGCCGTGTAATGGGCGCTTTAGAGTAAAATGACTTGAAACGTCCCTTTCGAAGCACACTTGGGTGACGGGGTACTCTACTGGTTCCGTTATTTTTATTTATTTATTTTTTATATTTTTTATTATTTATATTACTTGCGTCGTCGGGTTACCTTCATGGCCACACAATACTTTCAGCTCTGATGGACCGATGATTTCGACAGTTTTCGCGACGTCTATTAAACCGTCTACATTTAATCAAGAGAATTAACGAACTTAGGTTTGTATGTACTTGCAATACTCTTAATCGATACTTACAAGGGATCAGAATATCAGATTGAACATGTTTAATCTTTACTTGGATATTAAATTTCAGATTTCCTCTGCGGAACACACTATGTGTATGTTCCATTAGAATGGCGATTGATATTGTTGAGGATTAAATTGGGTGAATTAAGCTAAAAATAAAGTTTAAATGTTTAAAATGGCTAATTAAAAGCTTTTCTCCCAATTTTAAAATCACAACTTACTTTAATTTCTTAATTGTAAATAATTATTTCAACCTCACGATTTCTGAGTGTTGACAATTTGACATTTCGTAAAATTGTTTTTTTATTTTCACAGAAGAGCAAAAACAGAGAGTAAAAATGCTCAATTACCAGTTGATATTAAGTAGTGTGTGAGTGTGATATCCACTGGAAATAGTAGTGGTAAGAAACGAAAAAATTTGAATTATTTTTGTAGCGACCAATACACTTATCAGTATACATTTTGAAATGCGTGTAAGCAAAGATGATCCCATGTTAATAAGGAAAAAAACGTAATGCACACATCCCATTTCTATATAGAAAATACTTATGTAATACAAAAAAAAAAATTGAGATTTTTAAATTTTACAGTTATTATTTTATATTACAATTTTGCATTCTACACGAGTCATCTCATTATATATGATCTTTGGTGTAAGTTAGCTATACAACCTTAGACAATAGAATTAGAATGGACCGCTAATACAATGACAGTTCAATATAATTTTCAAATAAATGATGATGCCAACATACAACTAGCGGTCAAGAGGCAAATTGCGGCAAAAACGAAAACTAAAGATTTGTCAAAGTTGTCAACATCAATAAATTTTTATTTAATTTTTGGCTCCTTTTCGTGTGTTTTCTATTTTGTCACCGTTTTATAGTTTTAAATTCAATTTAATTTGATTTGAGATATTTTAATTGTGATTTTTGCACAAAATTTTTCCTCGGTTTCTTTTATTTTTACTGAAAATGGGGAGAAAGTGTGTCGTAGTTGGTTGTGATACCAGTTTGCCATTGACAGATAAAGCCGCGTCCACACGGGGTGTGAAATGTACACTTATGCGCGGATTTAGCGAATGTAAACGTCGTGTGGATGGTTTTCACATGACATGACGAATGTGATTGAATATTTTCATTAAAAATTGTATGATCAAGGTACTAAAAATATATACCAGAGTAGAAATGTTCATTAACATTCGCCTACATGTGATCAATGAACATTTATCGAATCGTGTGTACCGAAATGTGATAAATGTACACATCCCGCATAACCGCCTACATTCGCTAAATAAGCGAATACGCACGCATAAGTGTACATTTCACACCCCGTGTGGACGCGGCTTGTTTCTTTGCATCTGTGAATACAAAAATAAATGTTTATTTTAATATTCAGTGCTTGCAACTGCTTATAATTTCAAATATTAATGATGTTTTCTTTTATAAAATTTAATGTTAATGTTGATTTTTCGATTATTCCTAATAAATTAAATAGTAACGAACTTTTTAGTTAGCGAATTCGCCACGATTTGCCTCTTGACCGCCACTGTATGTTGGATCGCATATGAAGTAAGCAACTAGCAGTCCATTTAAAAATATATAGTCAAAGTATACAACATAGTCAGGCTTTCGAGAGAATTGCGGAAGGTTTTGTATAATATACATATTATGTAATCGTATACAAAATATGTTTTTGTTTTGCGCTACTACTATTAAATCTATCCTATTTGGTTACATAATTGGAATTTGTTTATAGCTATGTATATTAAAAATCAAAACAAAACAAACACAATGAACATTTTAACTAACAAACTTTCAGTTCAATCAACACACTTTTACAATTACTTATTTATTGTATTTTTTATGTTGTATAACTAGTCGTCATTCAGTAGTATACAAATGCGACCATCAACGTAGTTTCAAAAATTGGAATATGTTGTGTGTCGCTATAAAAAAATTACCATTCAAGAAACACACCATATAAATTCTCTTGTATATTCAAATACTTTCTGGATATTCTAAACAAGTTAACAAAAATAATACAACAACACAAAAATTGGCCAATACACACACAGCTTTTTGTTAATTTAACAAACTTTTTATTCGTATATGTTTTGTTAATTTTGAGTTTTTGTCGAAAATTACACGCGTAACATACTTACAGGGTACTTTAACTATAAGAGTTATGATGGATAGCGACTTAGATTTCGTATTCATTCTACGCTGGTGGCAACAGCAATGTTGCCATAACAATAAAACCAAAAACATATACATATGGCGACGCTGGATAAATCGTCGCCTTACAATATAAAATAATTGAAACCAACACTGCTGACGCTGGAATAAATCGTCGCCATGCAAAAAATGTATATCAGAAATCACAAATGGCGGCACAGGCGTCAGTATTTTCTCCGTAGTTTTATTTCCAAAATTAGCGTTTAGAAGGCATTTTAATTTGCCTTCGGACTTATTAAAACTCGATGATATGCGACTTATTTTTTATTAATTTTAATTAACACAAAAATTTGATGATATAAATATTAATAAACTTGTTTATATTAAACTACATTTTTTTTGATTTTTATTCCTCCAAAAACTACGAAAGACTACCCAAAGTTTTCTTTTTTCCCAAAGCTTAAATAACTAAATTTGACAAGGTTTATCTACCGTCAAACAAATGTACTTTTCAACTTCACTGAATGCAACCAAAATATTCGGTTTCGAACTTCGAACAAATACATTTTCGGATTCGAAAGGTACATTTGTTAAAGATGGCGTTTGTTGACATTTTTTCCGCAACGAACTGTCACAACAAATGATTTATTTATAATTAATATAACCCTATAGGGTGAAAATAACAATAAAAATATTAATAATGAGTTAAGTATATGTGTACTATTCTTCTACTAAAATTTGCTATATGTACTAATTTTCTGTATTTTATTTATTGTTATTTTTTAGGAATAATAATTACTCTGGCGTTAACAACATATATATGTAAATTTTCCATATCAAAACAATAAATTAAATCACTTAAATGGTCCACATTTGAATTAATTTTATCATTCTGTGGTGATGTTGGATTGTCAAGTAATCCAACTGTGAGCCTTATAATGCCAAAAACCATTCCAATACGTCCTGATTTCACCAAATTCAAATACTTCCAATAGTTAAAAAACGTTTTATTTTGATTAGTGCGACATTTTGTGTTCCATTTTTTTTATAATTTTGATTATTGGAATGTTTTACACACAACACCAGGTTAATAATTATAAATATTTCAGTTTTTAATTCATAATTTAAATTATTTAAATAAATAAAATCGCATTTTGTCACCAGCTTACGTTATTTTTTAAAGAAAGAGGAAGGGATAGAAATTTAAATCGCTTTCATCATACCTTTTCTAGTTGAAATATCGTGAGTAACATATAAAAGACCTCAATTATTTTTTTTCTCCAAAAATCCATATATGGGATTTTATAGTACAAGTCTTCTTCTTTCAAATGCCATTGAGTTTGCTCAAATATCTTTTTTTTCGCCGAGATATCGCATTCCAATTTGCATGTTCGTGAATTTCTCGGTCGTGTACGGTATAATAATGCTGTATAAAATTTTCGTATAGCGAAAAATTCACGAACTTGCAAATTCGAAAATGCGATATCTCAGCGAAAAAAAAAAGATATTTGAGCAAACTCAATGGCATTTGAAAGAAGAAGACTTGTACTATAAGATCCCATATATGGATTTTTGGAGAAAAAAAAAATCGCGGTGCTAGATAACCTCAAATATGTCAAAAAACAGCACGGAAAAAAAACTTGTCCTCAGCTAAGAAAACGGACTTTTAATTCAAGAAAATGTACTTTTTCTTGATTTAAAAGCTAATTTTCTTATTTCTATCGAGTTTTTCTTCATGTAAGAATTGTGTTTCTTGAAATGAAAAAAAACTCGAAAGAAATAAGAAAATTAGCTTTTAAATCAAGAAAAAGAACATTTTCTTGAATTAAAAGTCCGTTTTCTTAGCTGAGGACCAGTTTATTTTTTTCCGTGAGGGTTTTTTGCACTTTTAGGTTAGAATATCTCATAAACCTGACGTGATAGAGCAACTCAATGATTTTGTCAAAATAGTATATAGTACGTATTGAAGAATGTTGCTTTAGTTAAAATATAGGAGTAGTACTTATGTACTTCCAAAAATTTGCCTTTACTTATAAGTAGTAGATTCTTAACTTTTTATTCACTTCACACCTTGTCTTTCTAACAGAATAATTTATCATAGGCATTTAATGGTAATCTTGCGAGAACGGGATCACATTCCATTTACAATATTTTCCTATTTCAGATTCACTAAATAAATTTGTAAGTAGTTATATTTTATTTAATTGTGCATAACAAGGCGTGACATTTGTGGATAGTGCCTTTATTACATTTCATTATTGATTAAAAAGCTTTTCCAGAAACTGTTAAACAATTTTAACATAATAAAATATCAAAATATTAATTTTTCAACTTTTCGGTAATCCATTTTCGCAAATTAGGAATATTTGTGTAAACGCCCGGATAATTTGGCATTGCACATCCATACCCAAAAGACACAGTTCCAATTAGGTAACCACTCTGCACCATTGGTCCTCCTGAGTCCCCTTGACAACTATCAACTATTGTATGGTCCTTTTTTTGTAATCCAGCACACAACATATTTTCGGTAATTTCATGTATATTCCTGTAGGCCCTTTCACAAGTTCTACGCGGAATTATTTTAACTTCGGCTGATTGTAGGATTCTAGCCGGTATTCCATTTTCCTATGAATTGCAAATTATCATGAAATCAAACCAATTGGAATTATTTGTATTTACAGTTTTACCTGTGTGAAGCCCCATCCCGATATTACCGCTAATTCATCTGTAAACACATAGTTTATGGGTGGTAAATCGATTGCCTTAATGCTAGAGCTGAAAGGTAGTTTGTTGGCCAACGTAATCAATGCAACATCAAAATCATTTGTTTCCGGAGAATATTTCTCATGACATGCGTAGTTTGCAATTAAAAAGATTTGCCCTCTCCTTACATTCGCAGATCCAGCCATAACATCATATTGATTTTTATTAATTGAATTTATACACCTGTAAAAGTAATTACAGCTAGGTGCTCCAATCAATAATCTAACAACACTTACGGATACAAACAATGTGCAGCCGTGATAACATGGAAAGCAGTAACAATTGCACCGCCACAGCTATGAGACTTAAAGCGCCTAAGTGAGACTTGGTATGGACATTTTTCAATGGTACTGGCATGTCCATTTACTATTAGAGTTTCGAAAAATGGTTCTCCTGCAAAAACTGAACAGAAATAAATAAGTTTACACGATCCAATCGTTTCAAAACATTACCCTCACTTATGAGGAGATTTGATAAAAATAACAAAAGTTTTATTTTCAAACAACTAATTTTCAGCTTCATAATGACAAAACACACGAATTTAGTAATCGCTGTACTGAAACTATTAATATAAGAATAACAATTTGTCGAAAGTGATATAACATTTCGTATTTATACTAATAATTCTAAATGTGATTTATAGTACTTACATACTAAATCAGGTGTCAAAGTGTCATGTAAATACATTTTTTAATTAATTGTTTAAACAATATTTGATGAGCAATATATACAGTGCTGAACAAAACATTTACAACTACTCGATTATCAGTAAAACACAAAAATCAGATACATTACAGAAAAACACAATCACCTTTAATTATTTCAAGTGCTATTTGTGAAATATCATATTTATTTCATGAAATGTCTAATCCAAAATTAATAAAAATATAAACTTTTCCCGCATTTTGGTTAACAAAAATGAGCCAAAAATTAATTAATACAAAAACCATTTAACTCTTCAATACGTTTAATTACCCTTTTCATGTAGCCTTAAACCGACGAATCAACAATGAATAATCAATTCGGATGAATTAAGGCAGTGATGCATGCAAAAATTTATCCTTTGAGGTAAAAAAATGCAGCACGCTGATTAGTTGAAATAGCTGTGACTTTTTTTAATATTTGCCGTATACAAAATTGAACCATGTTAAATTTTCTATTTTTGCCCTCAAGGCATTTAATTTGCTTTAAAGACATTTAATATCGCCAACTTGATGTGATTATTTTAATTGCCTTAAAGGCAAAAATCGTACATTTATCACTGCCTTAATAGAGTATTCTTCAACGAGAATATAATGATAGCTGTTAATAAGCGAGTGTCGCAAATCATCTGAGTGAATAACAGCCATTAAATGCGAGTAGAATACGATACTTTGTCTACGACTAACAGAAAACATGGTATTTTATAATCAAATCCTTTAAATAATCCTAAACTAATTTGCGTCGAAAATTTGACGTCACAATTTAATTATTATGAAAATGGCAAGAGACTACAATATAAAATTTCAATACTGAAATTTAAATGATTAATGAAAGAAGAGACTACTAGATAAAATTTCAAAACTGAAAAACATTGATTAATGACTAATTACTGCTAGCAGTGAATAATGGATATTATTATAATTAAAGTTAATGTATAATGAGTACGTAATCGTGGACAAATAATAATGCTATATCGTAGTAAATTATTTAACCAGTTTTTCAATTTATTTTCACTTCTAATGGTTATTCTGGTCAAGGTATATACACCTGAATGAAATTTTGGCAGTTTACTAAGATTATTACTATACTTCGTTCAAAACATAATTAATGTTTTGTTACTGAATTTTTTTGACATAACATGAATCACAATATTTTCGTACAAATTGGTATGTTCCATTGAGAATTTCCAACATTTGGTCTAACCTAATCTTTACACATTCTGAGTCACCTGTGTACTGTTAATCTTTGAGAATTTGCCTTATTCACCTGCGGACTCTAAAATCGGGTCTAACATATTGACAATACCTGAGCACCCACCACTAATGACTTTAAGTAAATAACAAGTTTCGTTGTACAACTTCGGACTGGTATAAGATTAAGATAGGATCGGATTTATTTCTCTACCGGATTCATCTATTTTATTTATTTATTTTTGCGTGGCGTGATTCTTCGTAAATTAGCCCAATCATCTAAGTTTACATCTCTTCCAAGATATCTTTATTGTTAACCGTTTAAGAGTTCCGCTGTACATCTTGGGGCTCAATCATTACACTTTGACGAAATTTACATGGAACCATGAGCAAATTTTGAAATAAATGGATTTTGCCATCTCGGAATAATAGACGTACATGAATGCCAAACTACTTCACTTTCTGAATTTTTTGTAAATTTTAATGTCAAAGCACTTGATTGCCTAATAACTGTTTGACTAACAAATTTCTGTAATAACGAGGATTAACACCACTAAATGACAAAATTTTTGTAGCCATAATAATATATTGAAGCCATATAATTTAAAAGGAATTTAAAAAAACAATGTGTAGGTACTATTCTATCACTTTTCTCAACTTTTTGTTTTACGGAGTTAATCGATTTGGCAAGTGAGGCATTCTACCTAAAAAATATAAATACGCGTCTTTCTCATTCAACAAAGTTAATGAATGAAGAATATTGAATTTGTTTCATAGTAAAATTGGTTTAAAACAGGATTTCCAACCGAACCCGAACCTCGAACCACCTCCGGTTCAAACATTTTTAGTAATTTTTTCGAACCCGAGTTGACTTTGAACTAAGCGTGAAACAGGAATTTACTGTTAATGAATCCTTCTCACGAGTCCACAAGGAGAAAAATATTATGGAATGGCGAGAAAACCTTAAAATTGAAATTACACTTTTATACGAAGCTGCGTAAGTTGTGTTAGCGGTTTCTGCAATACAAACCAGTGTGGAATGGGAATTTTCAGCTTTAAGGTTTAGTTTAGCATCACAAGCAAGGGGTATACCTTATAGAAGAATCATTAAGAGATATCTTATTCGTCAAATTAAATGAATTTTTTTTAATGAAATACTTGTGGTCTTTTTTTTTTAATCCGAACCCGAACCAGAACCCGAACCCATTTATTTTCTTGCTTTGTACCTGAACCCGATCACGAACCCAAAAGTGTGCGGGTTCGATATCCTGGTTTAAAATAAAAACAACCCCTTTCTTTATTTTTCAGTTGTTTGGTCCAGCGCGAATGTGAACGCGATTAGTAAAATTTAAAATCAACGGTGAGAAAACTAGGAGAATATTTAAAGAGATAAATCAAACGTCTTTTTTGTGAAAGAAAATCTTATAATAAAAATTATCGGAATAGTTGCAAAGTTTGGCCCAATACTGTATGTTTGTGTAATTTTCAATTCAACTACACGAACGAAAACTTGATTTATTTCTATTGAAGAAAGAGATTAAATGTGTTTTATTTATAGAATTTTACGATACAATAATCGTTTTTTTTAATATTGAAATTCCGATATTAATTATTTAAAATACCTACATTTTAAACTACGAGTAGTTTAATTATTTCTGTCTATATTTTAATTTTATTTCAAAATTTATTTAGTTGGTGAGTCAAAACTAAATTAGTACGAATAATTATTAACTTTACAAATCATTTGATCATTGGCAGCGATAAGGTGTCCGTGGAGATTTTAGAGCTCCGAAAAATAAATTTTTTATTTAAAGTAGAGTTAAAGGAATGAAAATTAAGTATTGTTCCGTTTTTGCCTTGTCAGTCAAGGTTCGAATCACTGGATTGTGAATAAAACAAAACAATTCAATTTATTTATATTCACTGTACTTAACTTTCACAAAACGCGACAAAAGGCGATTAACTAACAATTTAAAATTACCTGATTCAAGTAAAATCCTAAAGCCCTAGACAGACTATGGTTTAATAAATCCGATTTAGTGAAATTTCAAATTTAGCCGTAGTTAGATTTACGGTGGTTATGCTGTATTTTGAAATATTATGAAAACAATAACAGTTTAAGTGTATTAACCGTAATTTAAAACGAGTTTAGCTAAATCGGATTTAATAAATCGCAGTCTGTCAAGGGTATTACTATTCATGAGGCTCAAGGCTTAACTTCAGCTAGCGTTAACTGTGTCCGACTGTCTGATAAAGAAATTAAACTATTCGATAGCTTACCACATGCTATAGTAGCATTAACCAGAGACACACACACAAATTTAACTACTTTTCACCGATTGAAGGAGACCAACTACACTTTAATACGAATTGCTTTAACTGCAAACCAATATAACCTCGTTCATGTCATCGATAAATCTGGTTCCAGTACCAATCAAAGCCCAGCACATAATATGGAAATATCAGACTACAAGAAGACTACAACAATGGCAAAACCACCAAGAATTAGGAACCATTCATTTTCTTTCCAAAATGTAAATAAAATGTCTTCGAAAGCAGCTCAATTTCGCAATTTTGTGTTAAAAACGCTCTTCCCGGTTTATATCATCTGTGAAACTTCATTTCACAAAGGAATCCTGAGTTCTAAATTCTTTCCTAGCCAATATGTGGTTTATAGATGCGACCGATCAGCGCTAACTAGTGATAAAAAATCTGGCGGAGGAGTACTCATTGCGGTTGATGCATCATTATCGAATGAGTTAGTTGAAATATCTAACCTATCCATTGAGCAATTGTGTGTTAAGATCGCAATCAACAAAAAGTCAATTTTTATCTACGTTGCATATGTTCCGCCTGGCTCACCGATATCATCTTACACCGCCTGCTGCGACACAATAGTGGAAATAAACAATAGTGCTAATTCAACTGACACCATCTTGATCACGGGGGATTTTAATTTTCCAACTATTAGCTGGTCATATGACGAAGAAATGGATGAAATTTTACCATTGAACGTGAGTTCTGAAATTGAGTGTCTGTTTATCGATACTGTTTTCGATATAAATCTTAGCCAAACTTGCGAGGTACAGAATGGTCTTGATCGAATTCTAGATCTGATTTTTACAAATGAACGGAATCTATTTAAAGTAAATGAATCACCATCACCATACGTTATTAATGATATTAACCACAAAGCCCTAGAAATAATTTTTGAATGCAAGGGTAGCAATATTATTGATAAGTGATAACCATCAAAACCGAGAGCCGTATTACAACTTTAGAAAAGCTGACAGAATAAACCTTCATTTTTTTTTTGAGCAGATTAACTGGAAAAATAAACTAATCAGTAGTAACATAGATGTTAACGTAGAGAAATTCTACAAAATTATATCTGAGGGCATTGCACTATTTGTTCCTACTACTGCTGCGGCCAAATCAAACAAATATACACCATGGTACGACGATAAACTTATCAATCTTAAGAACAAGAAAGACAAAGCTTACAAAGCAAATCTCAAAATCAGTTCAGACGAAAGCAAACATAAATTCACTGCGTGTAATTAAAATTTCGAGAGATACTTTGAGATAAAGTATAATAGTTATATAAACGATCCAAAACATTTTTGGAGATTTTTTAAAGAAAAACGTGAAACTAATGGTTACCCAGTGTGTATGACATTCAAAGAACGTAAATCCTGTGACCCGCAGGTTATATCAAACATGTTTGCGGAGTTTTTTCAATCAGTTTATAAACCGGAAGACATTGATAAGTATGAACATCCAAACAATGGTGAAAACAACGTAACCATACTAACACCAAGGATTGAAACCGAGGATATTCATCGAGCTTTAGAAGTATTCGGAAATGGATGTGGTCCTGATGGCATTCCAGCTTCATTATTGAAAGATTTCACATTGTTGGTAACTCCTCTGTGTCTTCCATTTAATCAATCATTACAACTAGCCGTATTTCCAAAGAAATGGAAAGTAACAAGAGTAACACCTATTTTCAAAACAGGAGCAAGAAATGATGTCTCTTTTTACAGAGGAATTACATCAATATCTTCAATACCCAAATTATTTGAACTGGTAGTATGCAACTCATTCAGATCTTTGGTTCCTCGATTCATCTCACAGTGTCAGCGTGGTTTTATATCCAAGAGATCAACATCAACAAATCTTATTGAATTTACCAGCAAAACCATTAAAGAAATTGAAAAGCATAAGCAAGTTGATGTGGTGTATACTGACTTTTCCAAAGCCTTTGACACCATCAGTCATTGTAAAACGTTGGAACAGTTATACAGATTCGGTTTTTCTAAACAGTTTGTCGCGTGGTTTAAATCATATTTGAGTAATCGCATTCAGTATATTGAGCTTAGTAATAGAAGATCAGAATCAATTCAAGCTACTTTAGGAGCACAAATCACTTATAATAGATTACGCCTTCGTGGATTTCGTTTTCGTAGTTTACTGCACATTACGTCAACTGAGAGTTTTTAGTAAGATATTGCAAAAGAAATGTATGAAAAATAAGGAATTTGTCTAATAAATGTATAATATATGAATGTATTATGGTTGAATATGGACGTATTATGGTTGAATATTTCTTACCTCTGAGAAAATAGGATCTATGCTTTTAACAATCTCTTATTTGTTGGAAAAGAATGAACACTATATGGACAATTATTTATATTGTTATTACAACAATTAAATATGGCGCACCACACTATTTATTTAATTTAATTACATTTTTAAACTCAATTTCATGGCAAAGTGCGCAAGGCGTAATCTATTATAAGTGATTTGTGCTTCAGGAGTACCACGTTACTGAAGTAATACAACATTCTAAGGTATTAATGTTTGCAGATGATCTCAAAATCTTTAAAACAGTAGAAAACATCGGCGATACTCATAAGCTACAAGAGGACATCGACAATCTAGCGAAATGGTGTGAGTCTAACCTCCTCAATCTCAACATCAACAAGTGTAAGAGTTTATCGTTCCATCGGAAAGTTAACCCTGTTACACAACAATATCAAATAAATGGCGTACTTTTACAAAAAGTATTCGAGATTAAAGACCTAAGGGCACTTTCGTTGAAAACATGTGCTTTACTAAGCATATTGAGCAATGCGTTGCTAGAGCCAATTCCATGCTTGGTTTTATTAAGCGGTGAACCGGGGATATTCATGACCTCGAGACAATCAAGATCCTGTATTATGCCTATACGTCGGATCTCAACTTGAACACGCTGTCAACATCTGGTGTCCTTTTTACGACGAACCTATCAGAAAAATCGGGAGTATTTAAAAAAAGTTTATACGGTATATAACGTGTAAAGACGGATGGGATTACGACCCTGACTTACCGCACCACGTTAACCTGAAGCGATTACCATCATATGCTACTGGATGCAAAACCTATCAAATGACAACATTGGCAAATAGACGAGAGCTTTTAAAGTGTTCGTTTATTGAAAATATTTTACTTGATCAAATTGATGCATCATCCATACTGGAATCAATTAAAATAAAGGCACCGAGTAGGAATTTAAGAGATCATGAGTTCCTTCATCTGAATAAACATAGAACAAACTATGCTGACAATGAACCGGTAAACATGATGTCGAAGAATTTTAATAAAATCGACCATTTGTTCGACTTTTACTTAAGTAAAGACAGCTTTAAACGTAGGTTGTTGAAGCAACATTTTGCTCCAACCTAAAAATATTTTTATGTCAATTTTATTTCTTTTCTTGTTTAATTTAATTTTTATTCTATCCTGCTCAATATGTTATAAATTCAAGTCAAATTTGTAGACTTTTCTCTGTATAAATAAATAAATATCACCAACGAATTTATTTCTTGAATAGGTACCAAAAATTGAAACAACACAACTTAATAACAATAATTCAAAAAATCAGTTTTTATAACAAATAAGTTTTAAAACACTTTCTAATTCACTTTTTAATTTTTACATTATCGCTTTCCAAATACTAATGATCTAATTCGATCTCGTTCGCTTTTTATGTACTCAACTCAAAACTTCGAGAAGTTTCATGACTTTTCCTGTAAGAATGGTCTAGAAACATTTAGAACAGTTTTATTATAGAAAATTCCATTTTAGTATCATACATTAAACTTTGTACTATAACTATTCTATGTTCGTCCCGAACAGGACCCAAATCACCTCCTCTGTACAGGGCCAGCCTGTCTAGATGCACCACCTTCGGTTTATGTCGATGTCCCTTCTGTATCCGATATACCACGTCGTTCTTCCTTGATGACAGTGTAAGGTCTTTCCCATGCTGGTTGCAGCTACGTTGATAATCCCTTCTTTCGTTGCGGGTTGTGAAGCAGTACCAAATTCCCTGCTGAACCAAGGCTTCCATGGTTATTTGCTCGTATGTCATATCGAGCTTTCATCTGGTTACTTGACATCCGTATTTTCCCCCATACAAATTGAAGAATCTCATTAAGTTCTTCTTTCATTCGGTCCACGTAATTCTGTCCACCTAAAGCTGCTGTTGGAACAGCCCCAAACTTTAAATCTCCAGGTAATCGTAGATTATCTCCAAATATGGTTTTAGCTGGCATCATTCCAGTTGTGTCACCTTTTGCTAACCGATAGGCCATCAGAAACATCGTTATATACCGATCCCAGTTGCGTTGGTTTTTCCCCACGACCTTTGCTAGATATTCCTCCAATGTACCATTGAATTTTTCCTACCACCGGGCTGTGGATGCAAAGACGTTGTTCTCGTTTTATGTATACCGAGCATCTGGCATATTTCTTAAAACACCACCGATTCAAAATTCCTTCGTTGATCGGTATGAATCTCCATCGGCAGTCCAATTCTACTTATTCAGTGGTTGACCACGGCATCAGCTATTGTTGTTATCTCTTCGGTGGTGGGAAATGGTTCCGCTACATCCATCGCAATTCTCTCGCGTGGTGCTCCGTTGTTATATTGTTTCATGGTCCAACGTTTCACGTGCGAGTCCCTACACCGCCGCACATCGGTCACATTTCTGGCACCATTCTATTACCGACTGTCTACATCCTGCCCAGTAGAATCGTTGACATACATATCTTGGCTAGTGTTTTATTAATTCATAGAGGCCCCCACTTGCTCCTCCGTAAGAATCTTCGAGGATTTCCTCAATCTCTTCGGTAATACCAGGAATAATTGCTTCATTTTGCACTCCGTGCTTTCCCACATTCGGACTCTATTCGGACGTTATCCGCTTTTCCTTTCATTCCATGATAACTGACAAATCCTTGTCATCTAATTGCTCTTGCCTAATCATTTCGCCCATCCACTCTTCGTTAGGCAGCACTTTCGTGAGCCTAATGCCGACGATGCCTTCAATTGCTTCAATGTGCCTACAATGTTTGCATTCTACTGGACATGGTCGCCTTGATAATGCGTCGGCATTTCCATGTGCATTTCCCCTCCGATGTTCGATCTGGAAATCGTAGCTTTGAAGACGTTCGATCCAACGTGTTAACTCGTTCTTGGCGATTAGTTTTTTGTGAAAACGCTCCTCCTATACCGTCATTACTTGCATCGGTAATCGGTATCCAAAATAAATTTCACGTTGGGTATAGGATATTCGAGGATTGGTGCGACGCATAATCGTATCCTTATTTCTACGAATGCTTCTTCCTGATCATCCTTTCATTCGAATGCCTTGTTCTTCCTGGTTAGCTTACATTTTTAGGTGTTGGCCAGTCCTTTATTGCCGCGATCTTGTGAATTCCATTGGTCGTTACCAGATGACCCAAATATTTTACTTCCGTTCTGAACAGCCTACACTTCTTTGGGCTTAACATTAATCCGGCAGCCTCTATCCGATCCAAAACCTCTGCCATGTTCCTTAGATGCTCGCCGAAATCCTTGCCCGTATGATGATGTCGTTCAAATTTTTTAGGAAAATCTTCCAATGTAATCCCTTTAGCAAGCACTCCAATTATCGTTCAAAAGTTGCAATTGCATATATAATCCAAACGGCATAACATTAAATTGCCAAGGCCCGTTACCCACACTGAGCGCCGTTTTCTCTCGATCTTCCTCATGGACTTCCAATTGCCAATAGCCGCTTTGTAGATCTATTGTCGAAAATATTTGATCACCCGATAATGTGTCGAATGCGTCGTCGATCCTTGGCAGTGAGTAGCTATATTTTTAGTCACAGCAATGAGTTTTTGGTAATCAACGCAGAATTTCATGATACTGTCCTTCTTTTCATCTAACACTACTGGTGAGCTCCATGGACTGTTAGATAGTTCGATTACACCTATCGTCTGCATCTCTGTTATCATCCGATCGACTTCTTCTTGTTTTGGTAATGGTAACCTCCTGGGTGGTTGACGAATCGATATTTCTGTTACTGTATGTATCAAATCGGTGATTTACCATTGAGGTCCTACCGTTATTATCCGATGTGCTGCAGAATATGGACATGTGCCGTTTAACTAGTTCATGCGCAGAATTTTTTTGTGCCACGGTAAGGTCCTTAGTACATTTCTACATGAGTTGTTCTACCATTTCTTTCTGCCCTTGCATGTCGGCTTTTCCAGTCGAACTTTTCTGTTCACATTTTACTATTGTCGATACCACGTTTCATTTGCCGATGCCTATCCCTTTCATGATGGTTTTTATCTTATTCGAGAGATTTCGAGCCCTAATTGGTTCTCTATAGTGAAAATAAATAAAAAAATAGAGAGCATAGTTAAAACACATAAACTTCTTTTCTAAGTTAATTTTTGAAGTAGCGCCAATTTGTGTATAAGGAAACTGTGGCAGATATAATTAATTTCCACATACATACACGTAACTGTGGTAAATAATTTATTTTAAATTAAATTAATCAATCTCAATATCTTACAAACGTTATCACGAAAAACGCCTACGGACGTGTAGACGACACTGCCCATGAGCCCCAAATTTGCTTTTGTATATATAATTTTCGACTAATATCGAAAAGAATACATTGTAGTTTTTGCTCAACTTGAATGTATTTGGTGATATCATTCTATCGATACTCGATAGTAACAACCTTAATTTGATTTACTCAAAGTCAATATTTCGGGTGTCAAATGCAAAAATCGAATTTGTCTCGGAAAACAGATCGAACAAGACTTATGGTACAGGATGAACGAGCAGCTCGACTCTCGCGAATGACGACTTTAGTAGCAAATAAACATGCAAACAAAGTAAGACCGACCGAAGAAATGCGTTTATATAAAAACGGATAAATGTTTCATGCACAAGACAACGTGAATCGTCAGCTGAAAATTTGCATCGGCTATACCTAATTTTGATTATATCAATTGAACACAAATTCAGATTGGTGCAATAAACCAAATATATAATCATTGTTGCGCCAAGAAATGGAAAGAAGATGGTCCTGGTATGTGTTGCGCTGGAGGTAAAGCCTCTTTGCCACAGCTCGAAGTACCACTGGAATCGCTGAAAGAATTAATTCTAGGGTCTCATCCGTTATCAAAATATTTCCTTGATAACGCAAGGAAGTATAATACAATACCCTGTTTCACTTCTTTGGTGCAAAGAGGATTACATATGCCGACATTTAAAATGCATCTGCAAGTATACCGTGGCGTAGGAAGTTTACTTCCCGAATCAAATGAAAATCACCAATTTTATAAATATATATAGGTACTGTTTCAGAAGCTTATCAAAAATCACTTCGCTCAAATATTGTTCCAAACTTAAGCAGATAGCTAACAGAAACTTTACAGAATGTTTTGCAAGAAAATAATAATTTAACTGAAGTTTAAAATTTAATTTGGAAAATATACCACCAAAAGATGATTTAAAATTGTTATTCATTCCGATCGTGTACCTGCAAATCAGTATAGAGGTCGTTATAATGCTCTAACTCCAACCGAAGTTATTATACTCTTAGAAGACGAAGATAAAGGTCCAAGCGAAATGGTTCTACGCTGTCTAGATAATCAAATAAAATGAGTATCAGAGCTTCATCGTTCGTATGAACTTCTGCAAAATCATCTTATGTTTTCTGCAGTGTAGGATAGATATTATCTTACAATTCAACAGTCAAATTCTAAGAATCGTCAAAATAAAACTGATTAGAATAAATAATGAAAACTATCTGCATTATGTTAAAATTTTTGTCTTTGTGGTTAGAAATTAAAAACGAACTATTTTCAGGGCAAAAATCGTCAGATAGACATGTCATCTTCTCTCAAGTTTTCATCTTAAATTGAAAAAATGTACAAACCAAATAACCAAACAGGAAATATTTGGTAAGGTCAATATAATGTAAATGGCAAAAGTGAGTTGTATACCATTCGCTTACTTAATTCTATGGTCGGACTCTAAAATTCAACCTGTCGAAATCGATTTCATTATTTCTGCTTAACTTCCAAATAAAAATGAGAATCATTTATTGTTCGAAATAGTTTCTAAAAATATGATTCATGTGGCTTGAATCCGTCACCTTGCATGAAAGATGGCAAGTGTTCAAAAAAGTATCCTCACTCATTTGTATCAAATACACCGACTGTGATGGTGGATGTCGAACATATCGTGGAAAAATCCTGATGATGGAAAGCTTCCTGCTAAGTTAAATGTATGTGGGGTTGAGATATTTGTCCCTTATTAATGTAGAATTCTGCAATTCCGTGCAAGCTATCAAATGCAATTATATTAATTAGGGGTCTGATTCAGAAACATTTTCTATTAAAAATTATGTAGATGAACTAAACAATTAAGTCAATGGTCGTTACATACATACTATATGTACCTCTAAAGAAACTTGGCATGTTTTGACTAAGAAAATCACCACCGTATCTATTTTACGAAGAAAACATTCGTGATGTTTTTCAAAATCCAAGTAAACTACTCTTACTGCTTTTTTCGATCCCTGTCAAACAGACGACTTTGCTACGACCCTATTGTATCTTGAGGTTTCTAGTTATTATCATGGGACAATAATTAGTCCTTAAGGAGACAACGTGGATTAGAAATGGAAGGTTTTCCTGGTCTTAGAAAAGATACAGCTCTTGGTAGGGTTCATACGATTTCATTTCAAGTGAATGTTCCCATTTATGTACATATGCCTTTATATTACGTTCATGGAATGCAGTAATCATTTAATAGTTTAAAGAGTGTTGATAGCGCTGTGTATCCAACGTTCCAAGCTGCTGACGGTGCCCTAAGTTTTCTAGAGAATGATGCCCCTTGGAAAGATACTCTAGCACATGCGTCAATTTCACAGACTCCATCTACATTGAGAGATTTATTCGCTGTCATTTTAGTCTTTTGTCATCCTTCTCAACCAATAGCTTTATGGGAACCGTTTAAAAAAATCTGTGAGGATACCCTTTATAAATATAGAGGTCGCATTAATGATGATTGTAATAATTATTCCGAAGATTTTTTAATAGAGAAAAGTATTTATGTGATTTCGGTCCATCAACGTCAATTCGTGAAGAACAAGATACTGGAAACCCCTTTATACCATGTTCATCAATATAAACCATCCAAAATTAGTAACAAGTTTGCCTAAAAATAATATAATAAATTGAAACAAATTTAAGGGATGGCTACATACAAAGGTCAGTGTTGGGTTTTTGGACCATCCTAAGAAATCCAGCCCAAAAAAAACTATATTGAAATTATTTAAAAAACCGGACAGGAAAACTTTGGTTTGTGAACCCACAGTAATTCCACGATTTATGACTTGAGGGCGAATTCACGAATTCAGATCCTGAATTGATCTATTTCCTACAACGATATATAATCATTTAAAAAATTTCCGTTTTATGAAAAAAGGTAAACCAAAAAAAAGGATATTTTCTGTAAATTTGATTGGTTTCCAGAATTTTTAGTTAATTTCTTGGTATCCCGGGAAATTGAGTTTTATCGCTCTCGGCTCTCGCGATTTTAAGAACAGGCGGATGGTTACTTACACACAGAACACTAGATAAAAACAAAATAACAGCACAGTTCCAGTAATAATATAATTTGTCCACGACTAACGTATAATATATTCATTATACGTTTGTTTCATCACTTATAATGATATCCATTATTCACTGCTAGTTTGTCTAGTAGTCTCTTCTTTCATTATTCAATACTTCCAAGTAAATTATTTGATTTTTGAAATTTTATCTAGTAGTCTTTTGCCATTTTCATTATTATTAAACTGTGATGTCAAAATATCGACGAAAATTATTTGAAGAGTATTTAAAAGATTTGATTATTACACATATGCTGTGTTTCTTATTTCCGATATAATTGATCTGATCGATCTGAGTACTAAAAAGCTATGTAAAAACACAGATATTTAGTACTCAGATCGATCAGATCGATTAGATCTGAAATAAGAAGCACAGCTATAATAATATTTGTCGGTCGTGGACAAAGTATCGTATTCTACCAAAGCAACCTTGATTATACAAACCATAATCTAGAAAACGAAGCTTTTATAAGGGAATTAGAAACGAGGAAAAAACCAAAATTTCCATAGTAAAACACATAAAACATATGGGAAATCATTTTTTTTTCTAAGACAAATTTGTAAATGAAAACGTTGCAAATTCTTAATTATAATTTCTGAAATAATTTCATAAATGTTTGAATTTCAACATATATAAACCTCGTTTAAGTAAATCGTTTTCATTTTCTTGTAATAATTGATTTATTTAAACCAAAATATAAAAAAAAGTTCATAACAACAGCATTCTGGTCAAATTAAAAGGAAAAGCTTACTACAAATCGTGTGCATTAAGTCAATATACATAGATGGCAGTGGGCAGTAAACATTTTGAAAAACCGTACCAATAATCGCCACCTGGGGAAATTTGACTTCAAAAATTGTAGGAAAAGCAAAACAAATTCTCAAAATATTAAGAACTTGTCATAATTTTGTGATTAAACAATTTTTTTCGTATTCTTCTGTGTAAATCTGAGACATCTAACGTACACTAGTAAAACTAAAGATAAATTTAGCAAGTATTATTTTAATTCGTCAGAGCCAACTTTGATGTATTTTTCAAAATGAAAGTTCGAAAAATAAATTTGAGAAATAATTTAATTTTAATATTTCTGCAATTAATATTTACTTAATACCAATAAACTCTTCCTGTATATTGTTGCTAAAGATATGTAGAACACTTTTGTATAAAAATTTTGTAACATTTTTGCTTTTTTCAATGAAAAACTTGAAGCTAAAAAACACCATTTTTACTATGGATTCCTATGGAAATTAGTGAAAAGTTATACCACTAAAAAAGCTTCTAAAAAATACGTCATAATGATTATGGCTCTATACTCTAGAAGGCTCCGATTCTACTCGCATATAATGTGCCTGTTTAGACGAGTACTTTTTGGGCGCCGATTTTCCTCGTTCCTTACTTCTTTGCCTACAAACTAATTTTGGAGTAGGGATATTCCGATGAACGTTTTCAACAAAAATTTGTAGCGCTGATCGTGTTGTTACACACCAACACATATACAAATATTTACGGTTATTTTTTGTTATTTTTTTATTTTGACAGGAGCTCATTCTAATTTTCTTGTTACAAGCGAGAAGGTGAAAAAAAATTGTTTTGGTGCTTAAAATAGATAAAATTAAATGCAATAATTTAATAATATTTAATTATAATTAATTTAATATTATTTGAGAGTTAAATTGATAATTATTGGTAATAATATGACTGAAATGGATTGGAACAAAGAGCAAACATTCTTTTTACTATACCACATATAAGTAAATTTGAGACATACTATACCACTTATACATAAGTAGATCTGACTATACCACATATAAGTAGATACAAAATACAAAAATTTGTTACTGTTTCGCAATGTTTTTAAACCTCAAACAAGAAAATCTACACATGGAATAAACCAGTATGTACATTTTTATTTTCAAATTTTCTAGAATGTAATACACCAATACCTCATTATACGGCCTAGATTGGTTCCTAAAAATTTGGCCGTAAATCGAAATGCCGTAAAGCGATTTTTTTTTTCATTTACAAATTTCACTCAGTTTTAACAAAGGAAAAAAATACCAAAATTAATTTTTTTAAATTTCAATTTATTTGCCAATTTATATGTTTAATGATTATATTAGCAAATTTGAATTCAATATGTATTTACATAAAATAAATTCAATAAAATAAACAAACTTAAAAACAATATACATATGTATGTACAACTCTCATATTAACCATTCAGAATCACTATCGTCATTGCTAATTTCTGACAATACTGCGCTTGGACTTGACTGCTTTGGTTTAAAGAAAAGATCGATCGTTTGTTGTTTTGCCTTGTTCCTAGCAGGATATTGCTGCGTTAATTCTTCGCACTACTTTAGCGATGCGTTCTTCATTAGGATCAGCTTGAGCAAAAATGCTGATCCCTTGCTCAAAATGATCCAGAGCTTTTGATAAGTCATGCAATGACAATTTTCGCGGCTCAGTTGGGTTAGGGGCTTGATCATCTGGTAATTGATGTTCATCAAAGTTAATTAGATCCTTGTTCGAAAGAGGTTCCTTATCCGCATTTAATAAATTGAGCACATCGCAATCGGTGACATCTTCAAAACCTAGTTCATTTGCTAGATTAACAATATTTTGCTGAACTGTAGAAAGTGAATCAGTATCTGCTACGTGCTACCCCGTCAGTCATTACGCATTCCGGCCATACTGCTTTCGACACCCTATTTAGGGCAGTTGAATTAATCTCTTCCCAGGATTTGCCGATGTCGCCTACGGCATCTTTAATATTGTATTTCTTCCAAAGTTCTTTTAACGAACCATCATTATGTTCGTTAATTAATCCTTTGAAGGTACGTCTAAGATAATATGCCTTAAAAATGGCTATGATGCCCTGATTCATAGGCTGGATTAACGCTGTTGTGTTTTTTGGTAGATATTCTACTTGAACATTTTCCGATAATTCTGTCAAATTTATTGGGTGTCCCGGAGTATTATCTAACAATAATAAAACTTTATTGCTCAAATTTTTCATCTTCAAGTATTTTTCGACTGCAGGGCAAAATTTTAAACCATTCGGTAAATACTGGGTGACTGACACGAAGTGTTACCAACTTCAGACTGTCATTGCTGTCAAACCAGTGATGACAGAGCGCTCAAATTTACACTAATGACAGTGCATTTCATTGTTTACAAGCGTACAAAAGCATTTTAGTGGGAAATATTCAGAAAAAAAGTTATCCGCAATGGAATTCAAGCGTAATAGTGTGATTGTTCACGAAAGTGGCGATTTTCCGAATTTCGTTTTCTCCGATGGGTCACCGTTCGTAATTGAGCAATATGTGAACAAGCAAAACGACCGGATTTACTTGCCCGGCCGTTCTACTGAAAATTTGGACCAACGGATTGCCACTCGAAACCAAGCGCCGCCGATGGTGATGGTTTGGGCCGCCGTAACGGTCGAAAGCCGTTCACCGCTCGTTTTTTTGGACCGTGGCATCAAGATAAATGCTCAAATTTATCGGGATCATGTGTTGCAGGGAGCGTTGAAGCCTTGGGCACAAAAACATTTCGGCCGCATAGCCTGGACATTTTAACAGGACTCGGCGCCGAGTCATAAAGCGCGCATCAATCAAGATTGGCTGAGAAAAAACGTCCCTGCGGTTCATTACCACTGCCCAATGGCCACCAAATTCACCGGATGCAAATCCGCTAGATTTCTCGGTTTGGGGTATTTTGAAGAGCAAGGTTGGGACAAAAAAATACCAAAGTATCGATCATCTCAAGCAACCGCTTCGCCGGGAATGGGCCAAAATACCGCAGAGCCACTTTCGTGCTGCATGCTATAGCTTTGTCGGCAGTTTGAAGGCTATAATCGCGGCTAAGGGTGGCCAAATTGAAAACTGCTAATGCAATTCGAAAATTAAGATATTTCTGAACATTTTTTACTTTGATTCAATAAAATTCATCAAAAAATAAAAATTCTGTTTCGTTTCGTTTTGGTAACACTTCGTGTCAGTCACCCTGTATAATTTTGGTCATCCATGCGATTTTGTTTGATGTCCAAATAACCGGCAATTTACCCTTATCGATTCCCTTAAATGGTCTTGGGTTTTCAGAAACATAAATCAATAAAGGCTTAAGCTTGAAATCTCCAGCAGCATTTGCACCAAGTAGCAAGTTAGACGTTCCTTGGAGACTTTGTATCCCGAAGCCGATCTTTCATCTCTCGAAATATACGTACGATCCGGCATTCGCTTCCAATAGAGGCCGGTCTCATCTACATTAAAAATTTGTTCGGGAACATATCCGCCTGCTTCTATTATACTTTTTAATGTTTTCGGGTATTCACTAACAGCATTTTCGTCAGCACTAGCCGCTTCTCCTTTCATTTTAATACTGTGTAGGTTATGTCTACCTTTAAATTTATCAAACCAACCTCGACTGACTAGGAAGGTGATATCACCATCAGTTTCGTTCGTACCTGAACCTTTTAAGGTTTCGAAAATACTCCGTGCTTTCTCTTGTATTATCATTTGGCTCATGGGCATTCTCCGATTATTATTATCCTCAATCCATATTAATAATAATTTTTCCATCTTTTCTAAGATATTACTTCTCTGACGAGTTAACCTTGACGTATTTAATGCTGCCAATTGTGAATGCTCTTTGATTTTATCGGCATTATCGCGGATTGTTTGGACAGTTGATTAAGCAAGTCCCAGTGCGTTACAAATTTGCACGATTTTCTCCCCAGATTCGATGCGGCGCAAAACCTCAAGTTTTTTTTCTAAAGTCACAGATACACGGCTTCTCTTTAAATTTCCCCCCTTTTCTAGATTGGAAATGCGTTTTGGGAGCATTTTGATGCTAAATAAAGTTGCATAAAATAAAGTATTAATTAGTTTGTTAATAAAAGTCAGTAGGTAGTTAATAAAAGTCAACATAGGTAGTTAATAAAAGTCAGTTTATTTTTGTTAGTTACTTACAATAACAATAACGTTGTTAATGTAGAAACCGCAGAAATAACTTAACACAACCAAAAAAACTATTTCACGATAAACTCACGATTTTTATTTGTTTAAAAATATCTGTGCAATCGTTTTTATTATATGTACCATACGACAAAAACACAACAATAAATACATACGTCTGTCTTCGCCAAATAGTGCAAGAAAATGGTTTTTATTTCATTTTTGTTCTAATTTACCTTTTTCATATACCACGGGAATTCCCCAGCTTTTTGTTTTCATTTTTACCTTTTCTTTTCGAGATCGAAAAACGTTTGACATACACTTTTCAAGTATTATTTATTTTTTGGCCGTATATCGAATATTTATAGCCGTAAATCGAAAACTAAGTCATAATTTGAAAAAGTCGTTCTAGCGAATCGCCGTAAAACGAGGCGCCGTATAACGAGGTATACATACATAGATGAGTAACAGCAAACCGTCTAAACGCGAGGTGTTGTTGTTACAACACAAAAAATCGATGAAGAAGTACTCGTCTAAACACACCCAATGGCTGTTATTCACTCAGATGATTCACGACACTCGCCTATCGGCTCGTGTCGGCAAACTTCATCTTCGTGAATAACAGCTATCATTATAAGCTCGTTGAAAAATATAGTATTTTACGAGACTATGTAAATATAACATTAATATTTTTATAAATACGCTCAATGCCAATCTACAAAATAACGGTACTATGCGCACGATGGATGCAGTTTTTCGGATGTTAAAAGCCTAATTTAAACAAGATAACAGTGGTATAAAAAATACAATAATATAAGATTATAATGTGTTGAATGTCTTAAATCAAATAAATTTCTGAACACGTTCCGGCAAAGAACGTGTAAAACAAAACTGAGGAAAAAACATATGATCCACATGGGTTATGGTATACGGTTGATTCACGGCGCACAATTCATTTTTCACAATTTACGTTGAGATATTCACATCACAATTTACAGCATGTACAATTAATAATTCACAATTCACAGTATAAATCATTTCTGAATTGTCTTAGCTGCTGGTGAACGCGCCGTGATCAAATGATAAACAACGATTGTTAATTTTTGGAACATCTAACAATTTGCAGATTCTTTCTAATTCAACCACATGGTTTTGTGATGGTATTTTCAGTGTTTGCCCCGCTCCTTTTGCACAACTCTATGTCATTCACGGCATTTACGAAAATGAGAGCACTCCTATTATATATGCTTTACTACCGGGAAAATCGGAAGAAGTTTATACAAGACCTATAACCCATTTGAAAATATTGAAGTCTTCATTAACACTAGAAATTATGTATACTAATCGATTTTGAAATGGCAGCTATCAATGAAGCTGTGTTATTTTCATTTTCACCAAGCTTTTTAGACCAATATATGTTCTCATGGATTCAAGCCTAAATATGACACCGACGCAACTTTCGCCATGAATTGTAAATTGCTGGTAGCACTAGTGTTTGTTTATTTATTTATTTATACAGAGAAAAGTCTACAAATTTGACTTGAATTTATAACATATTGAACAGGGTAGAATAAAATTTAAATTAAACTATTAATTCATCCCAATAAAGTCGTTGAATATTTTAACGTTGTTGTAGCTGAAAACCTTATTTCGAAAGAGTTGTTAAGTTGTTTTGAGGATAATTTTGTGGGACGATTTATAGTAGATTAAGCTCTAAGATTTGCATGATTTGAGATTTTAAAATGGAATCATTACAATACCATGCTGAAGCATGGAATCGCAAACGGTAGGAACGGACCATCCCAATATTTTCCGTTTTATTGAAAGCCTAAAAATTGAGCATTCAAAAAATGAAATGATACGCACACAAATGCTTGCAGGCGATCAAGGGCCACCACGCAAACGTAGTTACTTTGATTACAACAGCAAGATTAATCGAATCCTAAATAATTTTAATAAAAAGCTACCATGAGAATATTTGAAAGCAGTCGCTTATAAAATTGATATTAATTAAAAAGTATTTAAAAAATTAGGTTGTGTAGTTTGATTGACCCTGTGGATTTCGCTTCTACTTTAATTGCGGGAAGAGAATTGCTCGCCAAAGTACAACCGTTAACCGTAACCCATTCGCGTACGTGCGTCCGTCTTTAAACCAGTCCGATTACGATGAGACGGTTGATTCACGGCACACGGCGAATTTTTTATAAAAAAAATTAAAAGTGAAATGTGAAATATTAATTATGCAATGCATGCTGTGAATCGTGAACTATTAACTGTGCATGCTGTGAATTCTGCATCGTTTATTGTGTAGACAGCGTGAATTGTTCGACGTAAATTATGAAAAGTGAATTGTGCGCCGTGAATCAACCGTCTTCTTTCCACATAGTATTGTAGTAGCGAGGATATATCCATATCATTCATATATCAAATATTCCGAGTACAAAACCCTTATTAGATCAAATAAAATGTGTAAAAAATATCCGCCTAAAAAGCAGTTGAGGATATTGCAATAAACAAAAATAATTGTATGTTGCTTCTTCAATAGGTAATAGATTTTTGGAGTTGCCACTGCCTGCGTATTGTCCGTGTAAAGAACCATTTAAACATTGGATGCTGCTTGTTTCACAGACGTGTTAAGTGTGGTACCGCTTGATCAATTTCTAATTTGATTTTTAATGGAATGTTCATTGATCACTCTTTAGTTACTGTTCATCAGAACGGAGCCCAATTTATAGAACGATTCGTTAGGAATCTGGAAATCTGTAATTTTACAACTTGTGTGCTTATATTTGTAACGGTGAATAATCAGATGATAGACCGCGGCACATTTCAATTATAACATTACCTCTAGTAGTATGTTACACAAAAATCAAACAAATCGGGATTTTTCCACGTATTGTTTTGGACAGTAGATTCAATGAAACTAGTGATCTAGTTTCTTGACTTGCTTGTATTCCTTTGAGCTCCATAGGCTATTTTAGCATTATATCTCCTTCAAGGGAATTCTCTGTTTGAGTTTTAAGGTAATCCGCAAAATCCTGACTTAAACGGAAGGTTTCGGTGGACAATTAACCACAGATATGCTGAATTTCGTTGTCCATTCTTCTATTGTTTGTTCACCTCACTATATTTTTGTAGTTTATAGTGTTCCTAGTGTTCCTTGTAATGATAGCTGTACTGTACAAAGAGTGTATAGTGTTAAGTAGAAGTTGTTTTCTTTGAATTGAATTTTGTATGGCTAATATTTGTAAAGTAAATTTCAAAGATCATTATGGTCTCGATGTTGGAGTATCCTCTAAGTCTAAATAGTTGGCAGTGTGATTTTTTCACTGCATTATTTTTTAATTTTGGTTTTGCTTTATCGAGTGCACAGCTGCTGGTTTTATGTAGCTTGCCACATACATACTTTCAACGGTAGTTTTCAGCAATTCTATGAATGACGAAATTTCTGGGAATTGATTCATTGTAATACTTAGGTCCATTTGTGCGGCTCTTCCACTAAAACTCTTCTATGATAGTAAATATCCTACTTTATACATTTTAACGTCATTTTAATTTTATCTTCGTTCCGAGTATCTGTCGTCCAAATATGTATCGATTTACAACGGGTTGTAAATATGTTTAACCAAACTTTTACATTAGGTACTATACATATAATCAAATCATTAAAACTATAAATCAGTTTCTCTTAAAATGGAATTGGAATCTACCCAAATAAACCAAAATTTTCATCTTCTATTTTTTTTTATTATTGATTAATACAAAAATACAAATCTGATAAAATTTTGTCGTCTTTTTGTCTACAATAATTATAATTCATTTTCCAAAAAGAAAAGGTTTCTTATTTTTTGTCATTTCTTTATCCCTTGGTTGATGCTGCTTTTATTTGTGATAGAGAAGAAGATGACAAGCGACAATTTATATAAAGACAATAAAGTTTTCATAAACTATTGATTTGTCCAAGACCAAATAATTTTTATTTTGTGATATCGACCTAGGTCCGCATCAAAAAACAAGGAAGAATGGGGACAATTTCTACTTAAGTAATATTCTTTCAGATGCAGACATCCCCCAAACAATACCGGATAACAAGAACATATTTAGTTATGTGTGTAAGGTGTATCGAATATTATAATCAATAAAACATGTACTCGTACATGGTTACATACTACGTTTGAAACAAGTCATAAAAACATCACAAATTAATCGATTGAACGTTATCAGTGTAGGGGAATTGTATAGTTGTTCATTTGCCCATTAAACAATCTTCTGTTATCAATTTAAATATTTGATAAGAATTTTATGTTCTGATGATTGAAAATCATTGCTTTCCGAAAAAAATCAATTTGGTTAATTTATTAACAAAACAAATATTGTTGTGACATATGTATGTATGAAGGTGTACACAATTATCGCGTAAAAGTTTTAATTTTGCTTTGCAAATTTTATATCTTCTTAGAAACATAACTAGTGGCCTGTGGTCACTACGGGGCTGAATCTACCGTAAATTTATTTCGCTAAGTCAGTGGGAGCCCTCACACGACTAAAAGCAACTTATAGCTGCCCGTGAGTAAATACTGGTTTGTATGTAGCTCCTAATTTTTTTATTTATAGTGATAGCAAATGCGAGTCTGAATGGCAATTGCAATCTTGATATTCTAAATGACATATTTAGATAAGTTGTAGTTATCAGCTTTATTCTTAGCATAAAAATAATATTACCTTTCACAACACTTGTAATACCTCCTAGTTTTACAGATTTTTTAAATAATTCAGTCACCACCATACGGACATCATTGTACGAACCCAATTGTAAATTCATATTCCTGATAAGCATAACCATTGCACCAACTTCCAGGATTAGTTTGTGTGGTGGCATTCCAGAAGGTGCAATAGAATTAATATACTCTAATGGTATGTTTAATTGTGAAGGATCCGTTGTGATGATTGAATCGATACACCTTGGAATCCCCGATGCTAGCTGCGTTTTTCAATAGATTGGTGCTCGAGATCGCGATAAACTGTTTTCGATTTTTTTAGTCCAATTGAAATTATTTGAATATTTAATCATTATATGTGAGAGATTTAATATTAAACTACATGAAGTAATTCATTGACTTTAATCATAATTTTTCATAAAATTTATGTTCACGAGTTCGCAATAATTCTATGGTTTTATGTAGGACCCAACAGAGTTCCTGAAATTTGAAAATAAATTATGAACTGATGGAAGAGGGAAATTTTTTTAGTACACATCTAGTAGTTCATTTCTATTTATTTTCCAAATGTCAAAAAAAAGCATTGACCAGTCAGTCTTTAAGAAATTTAAGTAAGAATGCGACCATAGGAACATGCATGTTACTGACCAGCGAAACTTTAAGAACTTTTCGTTCAGTTTCGTTAAATTTGAATTGTCATTTAAAAATCTTTAACAAGAGCGATTACTACCGCCCAAACTGAAGGAAGGAACGTCAAACAGTAAAACAATTCAGTTTTGTGATATTTGTGAATTAATATTATGTATTTATGTTTCCGTATTAATTAAAATAATATTTTATATGCATTTTAAATATGTATGTACATAGTATATTATGTAGTGTAATATGATAAAACAATTATTCCATATTGTTAACAATAATAAAAATTTGTTTTTCTTATTACACAGAAAAATCACATCATTTTAATATTGGTACTATAACGCATTCATATTTTAAATTTATACATGATTTATTATATACTGTAGTGTAATCTGAAAAAACAATTATTGCATATATGTATTAAAAATAATAAATACAAATACAAATATTCTGAGTTTTTTTGTCAAATCGTGTTAAAGATTCGCTGGGCGATCTGTCAAAATTTCCGTAATAATACACTTTCGTTAGATTCTGTAAGGTTTTATTACGGATTCTTAAAGACTGACTGGTCAATGATAAAAATTCATTAAAAATTGTAGAAGAGAAGAAGACACAACAATACACACACAAAGCAAATATAATGAAAATTATTTGTAAATATAAGTAACCCGTAACTCGTATAATACGGTGATTACGTTCCAGCAAAACACTGTGCTAACCAAAAGCGTGATGTACCGGTCTTGTACTGGCAACTGGGAGTGTTTTTCGTCATGGCGTATACCGGTGGTGCACCGGCAGGAGCCTATTAATTGTGCCATTTCTAAAATTTGACTTTGCAGTGCATTTTGAATGGGTGTTATGAGATTTGCTTCGAGAACCGTAGCGCGCCATAAGGTTTTCCAGCACGCATTGAGTGTGGACGACTTCAACTCTTTCATTGACAAAGCAATGATGTTTGTACATTTCATAATGGAAAATTATTTCTAAACCGTGAACTCCGACATATGTTTTTGTATCAGATTCCAACAAAAATTGATTTTCATATTATTGAGGTATAAAACTCTGTACTAAAAAAACAGCATATAAATTTCCCAGTATTTTTCCCTTTATTTATCGCGATCTCGAGCAGCAATCTAATAGAAAAACGCAGCTACTATTAAAGTTAGCCGAAACTTTTCAGCCGAAAGTAAAAATATTGATAATGCAGATAATGTCTCGGCTATCTCAGCCGAAAGTTGCTAGGTGACATATTTCAGTCGAAACATATTTTATATAAAATGAAAAATTAACAAAACAACGTACAGACTGTTATTTAACAATATGATTCTTTCGGCTTTTTATAGACAAATGTATTATTTTTAATAGCATTCCATTATTTACGACTTGGTGAGCTAGTGAAATAAGGAAGCATTTATGCCTCAATTCCATGGGAAAAATTGACTGACAATAAAAAAAATCGAAAAGAGAAAAATAATCTGATACTCCATATAAGAGACAAAGGCAACGCTTTTTTTTATTTTTTATTAAAACAATTTTGCTATAAAATAAAAAACACGTTGGCTTTGTCTCTTATATGGGGCGTCACATTATTTTTCTCTTTTCGTTTTTTTTTTGACTTCTCAGTCATTTTTTCCCATGGAATATAGGCATAACTCATAATATATCTACTCAATAAAAAGTAGAAATACCATTTCCCCCCCCCCCCCCAATACCCTTAAAAAAACAAGAAATTTTCTTAAGTTTTTTACAGTGATAGTTTGGTTTCGTACTGAAAAGTTTGATCTACTCATCAGGTAGCTACGACCCAAGGTATATAGAAATAATGGTATGATTTTCCTTTGCTTTATTTTCGTTCGCATTGCGCATATACGTCACGTGCCTTTCTCAAATTTTAATTAATACTTTAATTTAATTTACTGTTTTTTGAATTTATATTTTGTAATAACTTAGCATTTAAAATTCTTATTCTAAAAAACATTTTACATCGAAAATACAATTTCTTTATTTCTAAATTTAATTCAATTTTCTCGGGGATTGATAATAGTGTTTTTATGTAATTTTTACCAGTTTTCAGAGATGTACATTCGAATTCATTAAATATGTCCTCTAACCTTTTGAGCGTTTGGATGAATTGGATATTCGGTTTTCTTAGACTTCCTTCACTCACTTGATCCGCCCATGTGAAGTTATGACTTGTACCAATTTCAGTAAGACTGGCCATTATAAGCGGCATTTTGATTTGGAGTCGCTTTATGATGTACCCAGCTACATACTCCAGATCAGTCATATCTTGCGTTGAATCCTGCAGTTGAGTATATTCCGCTGCTGTGATATCGAGAGTAAATTAGATGTCATTAAATCTCCGAAACATTCTGGTCTCTCGCCCATAATATTTAAATCGATTTCATCAACACTGCTTGATGCCTTAAACATGTATTAAAATCCATTTGAATAAAATTAGTTTTGTCACATTCTACATTTGTAGATTGAGAAATAATACCTTCATTTCGTCCCAATAAATGACTAAGAAGGCGATATTTGAATTGTAAAGCGGTTGGATTGTCGTAGAGCTAGAGACCTCCTTTAGCCCGCATGATACCAAAAAACATTTCCGGGGCATCCTGGTTTAATCGGTATGTCGGAACGTAAGTAATTTTATATGCCTCTTTTAGATCTACGAATAGTATTTTTAATGCATTGATGCTTCTGATTATGCCTTTTGAAACGGCAAAAGCCAGTTCATACCAGTGTTTAGATTTTATAATAGCCAAACTACCTACCCATTCGGATTAGAGCACAAGAATTAATGTGCGAAAATAGTTGGGTTGCAAATTTTACTTTTTGTCTTTGTACACCCTTGACTGTCAAATGAGTTAATGTTAATCGGCTTGCGATTTTCAAATCGCTTTTAGATTGGTTTTCGAAGAAGTGGTTCTTTTGGCAATAAATTGTTCTTGAGCCAAATTGCCGAATCCAAGTGATTCTTCAAAAGCTTTATCATGTGAGGCGTGTCACAAAATACATATTTTCTTACTATTACTAGCATCACAAGGATTAACAAAATAAGGCTTGTTCTCGCCTATCCCGTACTGATTCCAAAGCCCTTGGTTAACCCCTCCTAAATCGGCTAAAATGGCCACACCATCATATTTAATTTTATATAATTTCAAAATAATTGTTTCCAGTATGGTTTGTATCACAATTGTAAAACACCGGCTGTTTTCAATTTTTGAAACAGGCCTCGTATCATTGTAACTTGGACATAATTAGTCGGAGCAAGTAATGTATCTGATTTCCGGTCATATTCATAAGATTTTGCAATTTTCATTTCATCCGCCATCAAGACACAGACCTTTTGATGAGGAGAAAGATTAACATTTTCCATTAACTTGAATACAACGTTCAGATACCGAGGGTTTATATCAATTTTTGAGGCCCAATGTTTTAAGGTTGAGACAGCAGGAAAAGGATATTTCCTTTTTAATAATAAACGTTAAGCTTTTGGCCCGCTAGCCTAAATTGCGATGGCTCGAGAAAAGTCATCGACTTGGCATCGAATTTTTTACTATTTTTTGGGGAGTAATTCAACAATGCGTGTTGCAGATTTCTCTTATATTGATCATTAGTAAAATGTTTCGAACAAACGTAAGATGTTTTAATATTCAATTTATCTCGTCTACAACATTTTTGAATCCATATTTTAGAATAATAAACGTTTTTTGGAAATCGAAAGAATCGAATATTTTCATTATCACGCAACTTAGCGTTTCGTTTTAATCTTTTGTCATTGTTACTATTGCAATTAAATACCGTACAAACAACCATTTGTAAATTAATTTTACTAAAAAACAACTTATTTTTTATAAAACCTTTTTCTATTACCGATTTTTTTTTCAAACAATACAATACGAATAAAATAAAACTACAAAAAAATACCATGTACGTGACGTAAAAATATAAGAAAGAGATAACATGCTACATGCGCAATATCATACCATTATTTCTATATACCTTGGCTACGACCCTACGACCAAACTACAAAAATACAAATCGAACATACAGTTATATACAGCGTTATATACAAAAACGACCGTACTGCTTTGGCGAATTGTTATATTCGCCAAAAATAAAAAGCTGAAGGCGAGTTTATCTCGTTTCTGTGTCGTAAAACTCCGGAGTATTACTCCGTAGTTTAAAATGAAGTTAGCCGAATATCGTTGATTTTTTCTTTATTAAATTGGTATAAACTGAGCAACCATCTCCAAATAAACGTTCGTTCAATAAATTTATGTCAAAGCGACACAAATAAATTCATTTCAGTAACATTTTAGTTTGCCTTCGCGCTTTGATGATTGAGTATGGATTTTTTTAGTTTATAGATTTTAGGTTTTTAGGTGAAATACAATATTACGCCATTTTTTTTGTTATTGTGCATCATTTTTATTATTGTTTTAGCAGAAATGTGTTTGTATCAATTTGATTGATGTTAGATGTTTCTCATGTGATGCTTGCAAAAAAAAAATCCTCCATTACATTTCGATCATAATTCGAAAAATATTATGTATTTATTTCCAAATAAATTGTTTCTTAAATCCTGCCAAAATTTATTTGTATCTTTACTTTTATTTTAAATAATTTACGAAAAAAAAAATAAAATTATTAATAAAAATTATTACAACATTTTGTTGTTGTTGTAAAATGGCGGACAATCATAATTAGCAAAACGCAATTGAGCGAAACATACATAATGAGCACAAATAATTTGTAAATTTATTGTTTTAAGGTTGCAATCTTGGAGAGTATTACGACGCGAAATGAAAATTTTTCAATCCGTAGGGGAAGTTTGTTTACCAAATGAATTTTTTTTTATATGAAGTTTTTACTCTCTTTGATATTCTCAGTAGTAATACTGCGGAGTTTTACGACACAGAAACGAGATAAACTCGCCTTCAAGGAAAATTTCTTTGTGTGTATTAAAAGCCTACACTGACGTTTTAGAAATTTTGAAAATTTGTCTGTTTTTTAACATCATGTATTGTTAAAAAACAGGCAAATTTTCAAAATTTCTGAAACATCAGTGTAGGCTTTTAATACACACAAAGAAATTTTCCTTGAGTTTTTATTTTTGGCGAATATAATAATTCGCCAAAGCAGTACGGTCGTTCTTGTATAAAATATATACAGTTCGATTTGTATTTTTGTAGTTTGGTCGTAGCTACCTGATGAGTAGATCAAACTTTTCAGTACGAAACCAAACTACCACTGTAAGAAACTTAAGGAAATTTCTTGTTTTTTTTAAGGGTATGTGGGGGGAAATGGTATTTCTACTTTTTATTGAGTAGATATATTATGAGTAAATGCTTCCTTATTTCACTCGCTCACCAAGTCGTAAATAATGGAATGCTATTAAAAAAAATACATTTGTCTATAAAAAAGCCAAAAGAATCATATTGTTAAAAAACAGACAAAATTTGTAATACTGGTATTTTTATGAAGTGATTTTACGGCTGAATATAGGCCCATTTTGGGATGCCACTGCATGCCTCAGGAATTATACTATAAGTTTCATCAGAGAAGCCAAATTCAAAATGTAAAAATTTGTTTAAATTTAACCCTTCAAGTATCATGTCTGGAAAGTAGTTCAATTAGTGTGGCTAGCCAACAGTTATCCCCAGAATAATTATCAGGACAAGTTTCATGTGGGGAGCCCGGGAAAATTCGTTTCAATGAAAGGCCCATATAAAATGTAAAAATTTGTATAAATTCAACCTTTAAAGTGTCATGTCTGAAAAGTAGTTCTATAAGTGTGGATAGCCAACAGTTATCCCCAGAAAAATTATCAGGACAAGTTTCATGTGGGGATCCCGGGAAAATTCGTTTGAAATATCTTCCGTGAATTTAAAATAATCAAAAAAAATTACACATTGAGTGAAAACCGACAACTATTATTTAAATATTCAAATTAAGGAATTTATAGACATGATGGCCTATACCATCATTCAAACGAATTTTCCCGGACTCCCCACAGGAAACTTATCCTGATAATTTTTCTGGGGATAACTATTGGCTATGCATACTAATTGAACTGAGTCTAAGCTATATTATCCCACGCAATTCATCCCGGATTAATTCATCCCTCACAATTTATCCCCGTTACCAATTCAACCCGCACAATTCATCCCCCGAAATTCAAATCTAGAGCCCCTCGGAGGGCTTTAGATTTGAATTTCGAGGGGCGAAAAATCTATTATTATTAATTTTTTTTTTTAAAAACAAACAAAACTGGGGATTTAGAGTCGCTATAAATTCTGGAAAAGGGAGATTTAAAATCGCTCTAAATTCTGCAAAAGGGAGATTTTAATTTTAAAACGAAAATAAACAAAAATTCTGGAAAATGGGTCGCGACGCTCCATCCCCCTCCCCGCTTAGCCCTCCGAGGGGTTTTAGATTTGAATTTCGGGGAACGTAACGTATGTGGCCAAACCTAATTTAACTTAGAATTGTAGAGGATAACGGCTTCGGTAACTCTCACGGGCACATTTTCAATTTGGGATGAATAACGACAAGGGGTAAATTGTGCGGAATGAATTGCTCTCAGGGATAAATTGTGCGGGATGAATTGATATGGGATGTAATGTGCGAGATGAATCAGCCGGTTATCAATTGAACTACTTTCCAAACATGACACTTTAAAGGTTGAATTTATACAAATTTATACATTTTATATGGGCTTTTCATTCAAACGAATTTTCTCGGGCTCCCCACATGAAACAGGTCCTGATAATTTTTCTGGGGATAACTGTTGGCTAACCACACTAATTGAACTACTTCCCAGACATGACACTTTAAAGGTTAAATTTATACAAGTTTTTATTTTCTATATTATGCTCCTCTCATGAAACTTAACTTGTAATTACCATCACAAACAATGACAACCAAATGATCCTTTATCCAGCAATAAATTCACTATATGTAAATTCCAGTTTATAGGTTGTTTTGTCAATTTTTCGTTTTAAATAAAATATGTTTTGGCTGAAATATGACGGATGGTAATTTTCGGCTGAGATAGCCAAGACACTTTCTGTGCCATAACAGCCGACATTTTATAACTTTCGGCTAACTTTAACAAGGTAAAACAAGCCACAATAAATCATTTCCCAATTCCCCGGGAAAATCAGAATAGTGCCACTGGTGGCAGGCATCCTATGTAATTGTTTTTGTAAATTTGTCAAGGAAATACGCATAATGACTCTACCGCTCTAACTCTCCCCTTTAATTGAGAAATACAGTAAAGAACAACTGTTTAAATATTCTCTATTTGAAATAGAATATGCAGGTGTGCAATTTTTTTTTCTTAAGATTGCTTTTTGAACATTAAGTGATCCCATCAGGGCCGGCTTTACCTACTAAGCAGATTATGCCTCGCATAGGGGCACCGACAAATTAGGGGCGCTGACAATACTTCTCACGCTTTCTAAACAAATTCTTCTACTAAAAAAATATTGTTCATTAGCAATTTTGAATTTCAACTCAACTCGATTACACTAGTTTCATCGAGTTTAAAATAACTCAACGAACACCTGACTCAACTCTCTTTCAATGAAATCCAACTCGTTTTCAAACGTTTTCAAGTAATAGTTTCAATACTCTTCATACGAGAGCAGTAAACACACCAAAAAATACAAAAAAGCTCACCTCTCAAAACGTCGAGATTGGTGGTTATAATACTAATAATTTTTCAAAGTTCCAACCGAAATATAAATGAGTCAATCAAGGACTTAAATAAGTTAATACCGTACATTACCGTACATCGATAGAAATTAATCCTCAATTTAAAAATAATGCTTTGCGAAGACGTAAAACAAGCTTTTTGGTTACGAATGCTACGACGAAACTCCCACTGATTCACAATATACATAAATTTAAAATTTCGTTTTTCTTGCCTTTAATGGGTACTGTACTTAATCCGTTAGATGAAAGATTTGAGGTAATATATGCGCGTATCAATAATATCCGTTTTTAACTGATGTTGAAGGAGTTTGTAAATCGAATGAAGAGGAACTAAAAGCACATTATGACGCGTCAGATACTATGTTAACCGATAAAGATGACAAAGATATTTTTGCGGTAGAACTATTTAACGAATTAAACATTTTATAGGACACAATGAAAAATTGTACACTAATACTGAGATCCATTGTTTATATTACAATACATTTACTCGAATACACTAGACGAGCAATGCTTCTCAAACTTTTTAGTATTGCGGCCCCCGAAATCGAAAAAATAAAATCCAGGGCTCCCAAAACTTTTATTCATGTCCCATATCCGTGTCCCGCCAATTTAAAAACATAAAAAAATGTTCTACCAACCCAAAATATTCTTTCAGCTTCATCCGATAAAATTCCAGAAAATTATTAAGCTTGATTTTATAAAATATGAGAGGATTTTACATAAGGAACTATTAAAAATTAGATGTAGCTGTGAAAATTCCGGAACTAAATACTTTATGGGTGGACATATGAGTGAGGCAGAACAGTTTCCAAAATGACTAAACTAAAGTTAAAGCTAAACATTTTTGAGCTTACCACTATTCTAAATTTATCAAAATTCATTTTTACAAGTTTTTCTAATTTGACCGCAACCCGACCCGAATTTGGTTCGTTTTTAGTTTTTGTGTCAAATTGTTTTTACTTAGGTATTTAAACCCAAATTTGTATTTAATATATTCTTCTGAATTATCGAACTTTGAAAATTCTGGAAGTAAGTACTTGAACCATTAAATTAAATTGAATTGTTTTTTTGAACTACCAATTTTCAACGTAATCAACCAAATTGAAATTTTTGGCCCTCTTAGCAAGTTTATATCCAAAATTTGAAATTTTATTTATGACGAGTTCTTCAACAAAAAAACAATAAAACGGAACGCGCCATAGTATAGAAAATGATACCTCAGTACATGAGAACAGATCAATTTTTTTGGTCACAAATACCTACGGAATAGAAAATTACCTAACTTTTGATTTGTAGGGGAGGGGGGGGGGGGCGCGCGATAATTAGGTTCCTGGTAATTTTTTAATTGTCATATCAAAGCAACCTTGATTATACAAACCATAATCTAAAAAATTATTATATACTAGAGCTGCCGTGGTTTCCATTATAAGTTTATTCCGAAGAAATTATTAATTAAAGGTTACAGTACCTTATTGAAACCACAAAACAAAAAAACGAAGCTTTTATAAGGGAATTAGAAACGACGAAAAAACGAAAATTTCCATAGTAAAACACACAAAACATATGGGAAAACACTTTTTTTCCTAAAACAAATTTGTAAATGAAAACGTTGCAAATTCTTAATTATGATTTCTGAAATATTTTCATAAATGTTTGAATTTCAACATATATGAATATCGTTTAAATAAATCGTTTTCATTTTCTTGTAATAATTCATTTATTTAAACCAAAATATTAAAAAAAAGTTCATAACAACAGCGTTCTGGTCAAATTAAAAAGAAAAGCTTACTACAAATCGTGGGCAGTAAATATTTTGAAAAATCGTACCAAAAATTGCCACTTGGGGAAATTTGAGTTCAAAAGTTGTAGGAAAAGCAAAACAAATTCACAAAATATTTAAGAACATGTCATAATTTTGTGATTAAACAATCTTTTTCGTATTTTCCTGTATAAATCTGAGACATCTAACGTACACTAGTAAAACTAAAGATAAATTTAGCAAGTATTATTTTAATTCGTCAGAGCCAACTTTGATGTATTTTTCAAAATGAAAGTTCGATAAATATATTTTAGAAATAATTTTATTTCAATATTTCTGCAATTAATATTTACTTAATACCAATATACCCTTCTTGTATTGCTGCTAAATATATGTAGAACACTTTTGTATAAAAATTTTCTAACATTCTTGCGTTTTTCATTGAAAAACTTCAAGCTAAAAAACACCATTTTTACTATGGATTCCTATGGAAATTAGTGAAAAGTTATACCACTAAAAAAGCTTCGAAAAAATACGTCATAATGATTATGGCTCTATACTCTAGAAGGCTCTGGTAATATCCGTAATTTCCCGAAAAATTTTTACTTTTCCGAAAAATTACTTTTCTAGAAATCAAATTAAAAAATATTTCTACTGCCCTTATAAATTCTAAGTGACCACAAAATTTGCCAGAATTGAAAGCTCAATTTTTTCATTATTTGTAGTAGTAATTTCGACGCACAAACTTTGGTTCTTAAGTTTTAGAAAACTGACTGACCCCAATATTTTATAAAGGTCTGCATACGCTAGAAATAAAAATAAACGTTTAATTTAAATCTTATATATATGGTGGTAGTGAGTCTTAAGCAAAGCTTATCAATAGTTATGATTACATATTGTTCTAAGGAAAAAATTTACATTTTGTGCAAAGCTGCCCTACAGCCGAAAAGGCACTTTCGATTCCACGGAAGTTAGGCTGGAAACACACCGAATTAGTCAAAACGTTTTTTTCTTGTCTTAAAGCGCCTGGCGGTTAAAATATATACGATTGGATAGCGCTATGCACATTGAATCAGGCAAAACAATTAAACGCCAAACATTTTGTTTCATAAAACATAGAACGGCAAACATTCTATTGTGCCTTATGGGTCCATGCACACATAATAAAGCAAAATTGTCTTAAGTCAAATTTGACTAACGAAACAAGATTGAAGGCGACCTTGGCGTATAAACAAATAGGTTAATTCACACTGAAACAAAACAAAGGCAAAACAAGACAAAACTGTTTGAGTCAAGAAAAAACAGTGTTTGACGTCGTTTCGTGGTCGCTGTTTTATAAAGCAAGAAATAAATAATTATCAAAATAAATAGGAATTTAATATTTTTAGCAAAACTAATATTTTTAATTAAAATTGTTTAATTTATTTAATATTTTTTTAATCGTATTTTGTTGATGGGAAACATTTTTTTCTTATTTTGCTGGCAACATTTTGTATTCATTTTATCAAACCAAGTCACACCAACCTATAAAGCAACACGAGACAATTTGACTAAAAACAATTTGTTTGATTGTATGTGGGCTATGTTTAGGCAAATCGTCTTGCCTATTCAAAGCAAAAACGTTTTGACTAATTTGGTGTGTCGCCAGCCTAAGTTTTATCGTTAAAAAGTGTTGCCAGGCTAACTAAAAGGAATCCCTGGCAATTGTTTACTTAAACAAAACTGCTACTCATTTTGTAATTCTAGTCAAATATGTTGCGTTGAATAGTAAAGGGTTTTATTCCCCATACCTGGTGCCTACTTTTTGCCAACTTTCATGATAAATTGATCGGATTAATGAGGGACTTTCTCAATATCGATTTTAGTTCATTTGTCCCCACGCTTGGGCAGCGCTGACTACTTTTTTTTTTATTTTACATGCAAAAACACGTAAAATCATGTTTACAAATACAAGTTTCTTGTCTAAATTAGTGGATGTCCCCCTACTTTTTTTTTATGATTAATAAAGATGAGTATGTTGCGATTAATAATAAATATCAAATTTTAAAATTAATTTAGTCGAAATTAATAATTTAATGAAAAATTCAAACACATGTTTGACCATATAAAACTCCATACGAAATATTTTAGCCGCCAGTCAGCAAGCGTTGCAATTATATTTGGGAAAATCACTAATTGAACTCTCTTTAGATTTGGTAGGTTTGAAAATTAGAATGACACCAAAGGTTTACTTATTAATAATTTGTGTTTTATAGGCATTTTATCTGATGATAGTTACAGAATTTTTCGCTAAGTATTCCAAAAATTTACCAACATTTCGGTAATCAACCGTTTTACCGAAAATCGGTATTGGATTCCCTACAAAAAACTAGGCATTTGAATCCTGGAATTTTCGATTTAGAGTTCTCAACACATATACAATTTAACCAATTAAATTAAAGTACGAGTGACTTTTTAATAATACAAATTAAATACGTACTTATTTAATATCCAATTTCTCAAATTTTCATAGACCTAAGTTCCTATAGTTTCTAGTTTAAATTTAGTTCCAACATTACCGAGAATTTACTTTAGATATCGACCTCTGATTTAAAAATGTTGTTACTTCATAAAAGGACTCAATTTTAACCATGATTTTTTTGTTCCGCAGATTAAGGTTTGCAATCTGAAATTTCTGTTCATGTTCATTGTAGAATAAGAACTTACCTATCAAAATCCCCGTGATTGTAGAATTTATATACACATCACATATCTTACAAAAACCATTAATAGCCCAGAAAACAGTAGGGGTCATTGATAATAGGCAGATTCAGAAATTTGTGTGCGAGGAAATTGTGCGGTTTATTGGATATTAAGGCGATATTCTAAAGCTCCCTGGCAACAGCTCTACGGCTCCCTAGGGGGCTGCGGCCCACAGTTTGAGAAGCACTGCACTAGAGAATATATTTGTGAACGTAACGATTGCTTAGCGGATGCTTTTTACTTCCAGTTTCCGTAGCAAGTGGTGAACAATCATATTCAAAACTGAAACTAATCAAAAACTATTTGAGATCAAATAGATCTCAGGAAAGGTTGGTTGGATTATCGAGTATAGCAATTAAAAAAGAAATTGGTGACAAAATCGGTTTAAGTCAAATTATTGATTAATTTGCTACTTTAAAGGCAAGAAAAGCTAAATTTTTGTACCTGAATTAAATAAAGGGCGCCTGAGAAGAACTTGCATAGGGCGCAAAGTATTCTAGAGCCGGCACTGGATCCCATAAGTTTTTTACAAGTGTTCTTAAACTTTTGGCTGGGAGAGTATGAATTGAACAATTAATTGTAATTAGAGTAACTGCACAATGATGATGTTTTCGTCATGATTTTAAAAAGAATAATCAGTCAAGAATAAATCGGTCATAAGTCTATGTCGCAGAGTTTTATTTAAAATAGATTATATCTAAAGATATAACAGCAATATTAAGACAGCTTTTGGTTTTTGCATCATGATAATGCGCATTGGTTGTACGTGACTATTTCGCAAAAAAATCGACTCGTGTCGCTCCGTAACCGCCCTATTCGCCTACCTTAGCTCCGTTTGATTTCTGGCTATTCCCAAAACTGAAACCGCTCCAGGGACGGCGTTTTGACTCAATTGAAGAGGTACAAACCGAATCGAAGAAGGTTTTGAGGGGCATTCCGGAAATCGGCTTTAACAACTGTTTCGAAGACTGGAAAAAACGTTGGCATAAGGGTGTTCTATCAGAAGGGGATTACTTTGAAGGGGATGTAATAAATTTGAAAGAATATTAAGTCGTTTGTGTTTTATTTAAAAAGTCTTACTACCTTTTGAACACAGTTTTATATAACAGTAACATTTTTTTAATTATCGATAATCAATAATGCATATTACCAAAGCAACCTTGATTATACAAGCCATAATCTAAAAAACGAAGCTTTTATAAGGGAATTGGAAACGAGGAAAAAACCAAAATTTCCATAGTAAAACACATAAAACATATGGGAAATCACTTTTTTTCCGAAGACAAATTTGTAAATGAAAACGTTACAAATGTTAAAATATGATTTCTGAGATATTTTCATAAATGTTTGAATTTCAACATACCTGAATATCGTTTAAGTAAACCGTTTTCATTTTCTTGTAATAATTGATTTATTTAAACCAAAGTATACAAAAAAGTTCATAACTACAGCATTCTGGTCAAATTAAAAAGAAAAGCTTACTACAAATCCTGTGCATTAAGCTAATATACATAGATGGCAGTGGGCAGTAAACATTTTGAAAAACCGTACCAAAAATCGCCACTTGGGGAAATTTAAGTTCAAAAATTGTAGGAAAAGCAAAACAAATTCTCAAAATATTAAGAACGTGTCATAATTTTGTGATTAAACAATTTTTTTCGTATTTTTCTGTATAAATCTGAGACATCTAACGTACACTAGTAAAACTAAAGATAAATGTAGCAAGTATTATTTTAATTCGTCAGAGCCAACTTTGATGTATTTTTCAAAATGAAAGTTCGAAAAATATATTTTAGAAATAATTTAATTTTAATATTTCTGCAATTAATATTTACTTAATACCAATAAACCCTTCCTGTATATTGTTGCTAAAGATATGTAGAACACTTTTGTATAAAAATTTTGTAACATTTTTACTTTTTTCAATGAAAAACTTGAAGCTAAAAAACACCATTTTTACTATGGATTCCTATGGAAATTAGTGAAAAGTTATACCACTAAAAAAGCTTCTAATAAATACGTCATAATGATTATGGCTCTATACTCTAGAAGGCTCTGATATTACCCCTTCTACTACGAATTACAGCTTTACAATAACGGCTCATGCTCGAAATTAAATGTCTATTCTGATCTTGATTAATTTGGTCCCAAATTTGCGCCAGATGTTGACTTAACTCATGAAGTGGTGGGGTTGAGTGACTGTAGATTGCCTTTGAAGAGAGTCTCGAGTTACGTCGCTAATACGTTCCACAGAGAATGCGACGCAACTCAAAACAACGCAACTCCGAAACCAAAAAAAAATTGTTTTGAAATTATTAAAGGTAAACAGTTTTAATGCGATAACAAAATGCGACGCAAATAGATTTACAGTTTTACAATATTTTGCGACGCAAGTCGAAACGACGCAAGTCGCATGATGCAACTCGAGACTCGAGTGTATGTCCCACAGATGATCGGTAGGGTTAAGGTCCTAGCTGGGCAATGGAGACGTCACAGCATGAATATCGACATCTTTTAAATACTTCCTAATGATGTGTGAGGTCTTGCATTGTCACAGTCACATAAGGTTCTAAGATATCCGCAATGTACCACGAACTGTTTAAATAGCCGCCCTTAAAATTACTATGTATATGAATTTCCGTGGAAATAACCGCATAGGAATAATATAATATAGTTAGGGTTTCTCAAACGAGATCCCGAGGGCCCCTTTTCTGTTTCAAAATTGTGACCGGGAAATCTCATGAATTCCCAGTTTTCGATTTTATTTATTTTATACTATTTTAACTCAATAACCGCTTAGTCATAATTTATTAACCCATCGGTTAATTTAACGTAAATATCTTTATCGTAAATATCACATATAGGAGCCGTTAATTTTGAAAGTGGAGCAAGTCCATTTTTCAAAAAATTTAAGTTAATGATAACAATAGACAAATAAAAGTATAATCTTTCTAACGGTGAACAATTTATTGTCAAAATAAAAAAAATAATCCCTAATACTTGTTCAAAAAATAAGAAAATTAAAAATCCCGTATATTTTTGCATTTGTTGTTTCTCTATTTCTTCATATTCTCGTTTCAACAAAATGTGGACTTGCCCCACTTTCAAAATAAACGGCTCATATCTTATAACATAAATATCATCGTTTAAGAGACTAATTGGGGACTAGTGCTTGTCTTATTTTAAAGATTGCCATTAGATCTGAATTTACAAACTTTGAATATCTCATCTAGAAGTTTATCCTTGTACTATGTATAAAATTGTCATGCCAAACTCACGCAAATTAGGAAGAAACTTGGATATTTCTTAAACGATTATATTAAAATTTAACAAGCACGATGGAAATGGGTTCGAGATGCGAAGTTCTGGAATAACGCCAATGAGGAAGATGGAATTGGGATTATATAATTAGTTTCAGATGTAGTTCTGGAATATGTGCAATGAGGAAGAAACTTGGTTATTTCTCAACCGATTACGAAGAAATTCGATTTGGTACAAAAGAACATTACCAATCAGAAATAAACTATGTTATTATTTAATAACCTTTTTATAATAATAAACATTTTACTTCCGCGACATCCATGACATTTTCTGTTCAAAAATCTACCCATTTCTCGGAATTAACTATAATTAAAATGAAATAACAAATACGTGAGGCAAGGAAATATACCACACAAATATTACACTATTCGAACAGCATAATAAATAATTGCGATTGTAGAGGAACGTTTTCAATTAATTGTCAAAAATGTGTACTAAACGATATTAATCATATAGGCTTCGGAGACCGTTTAAATATCATTTTAGCACCCATTTCCATCGTGCACGCTGAATTTCATAATCGGTTAAGAAATAACCAAGTTCCATTCCTAATTGATCATATTCCAGAACTTCATCTAAAATTAATTTTAGAATCCCATTTCCATTATTTATTATGCTTCATCCTCATCGGTTAAGAAATAATCAAGTTCCTTCCTAATTGGCTTGAATTTAATTTAATAATGCTATATATGGATAAACTTCCATATGAGATATTCAAATTAACCACATTCGGATCTAAAGGACAACCAGATATAAGAATCGAGGCAATCCTCAGTTAGTCTCTTAAACCGAAGTTTTACTGAAGTATATTATTCCGGATGTTTTCTTTTGTTAAAATAATTATTTTATGTAATTACAATCTAGTCTCCTGGACTAATGAGCAATTTGTTTCTGGCTTAATTTACTAACTTAATATTAATCTATGGCTTCTGCCCATTGCCGTTCCATAGAGTCTAGTAAACTGAAGTAAACCACATCTTTGTAGTGGGTTTTACACAGCACAATGCTGTTTAAGCTAACAGTTACACCAACTCAAAAGGTTTGGTTAATACTTGCTAACAGACAAAATAGCGGGGATATAAGGCATCTTTCTCGCTCTAGCGCTTCGCTTGAGTTGAGATGCCTAAAAACGAAGCTTTTATAAGGGAATTAGAAACGAGGAAAAAACCAAAATTTTCATAGTAAAACACATAAAACATATGGGAAATCACTTTTTTCCTAAGACAAATTTGTAAATGAAAACGTAGCAAATTCTTAATTATGATTTCTGAAATATTTTCATAAATGTTTGAATTTCAACATATATAAATCTCGTTTAAGTAAATCGTTTTCATTTTCTTGTAATAATTGATTTATTTTAACCAAAATATAAAAAAAAGTTCATAACAATAGCTTTCTGGTCAAATTAAAAAGAAAAGCTTACTACAAGTCGTGTGTATTAACCCTCTCAAACGCCTTGTACAATATATTGTACATCAACTTTCATTGCTGCGACCAACCGTAATTTTTAGTTGTTGTCTCATTTCTAGTAGGTGTCATAATTGTGTGATTAAATAATTATTTTCGTATTTCTCTGCCAACAGTTATAGACATCTAACGTACACTAGTAAAACTAAAGTACACTAAAAATATTTTGATTAGAATAAAAACCGCCTCTAGAGTGTTATGTCTCGAGATATTTTATTGATGTGACTTGTCAATAGCTATCGCAGAAAAAAAATTCAGTTCAAATTTCCCATGGGAAATCTCAGAAAATTCAATGTTTTTACTTCGGCTGGAACGTCTTTGAAATTTTCCGAGATTCTCCATGAGAAACTTGAACTGAATTTGTTTCCTGCGATAGCTATTAACAAGTCACATCAATAAAATACATATCCAGACATAACACTCTAGTGGCTGATTTTATACAAATTTTCTAATGATTTTTGGAAAATCGAATTTTCCGAGATTTCTCACGGGAAACTTAAACTGATTTTTTTCCTGCGATGACTATTGACAAATCCAATAATCACGGTTGATTTTATTCCAATTTTGTGAATTTTTTTGATTTTGCAATGTTTTCCGCGATTAGGTTAAACTAAGTTGTCCACGTAAGACTTTTTATAAAATTGTTTATTAAGAGCCATGTATCCTATTTACTTTCGGCTGATAACCACAACATTTTTTATTTTCGGCTGAACTTTCAGCTAACTTTAACAGGGTCATGTTTTTGTTCATTTATAAATTTTAGTTATTGCTGATTGTAACTTTTGTGTTAACTCTTCGTTGCTTGAACCAACAGCTAATAAGATCCCCGTGTCATCTGCAAAAGTCGCTACTGTATTGTTTTCTAATGCAGGAAGATCATAAGTGTACAGAAGGTATAAAATCGGCCCTAATACACTACCCTGTGGAACTCCTGCGTTGATTTCTTTCAATTCAGAGAAAGTATCATCTAACTTAATCTTGAAAAATCTATCTTCAAGTAAGATTCCAGTATTTTAGCAAATTGGATTGGTAAAAGATTTCTTAATTTATGGTTAAGTCCTTCATGCCACACTCTATCAAACGCTTGTGCAACGTCTAGAAATATTGTTCAACAGACATTTTTCTCCTCTAGTGGTTTCTCAATTATTCTGGTTCTTCTCAATTGTTGAGTGTTGGTTACGAAAACCGAACTGATGATTTGGGATCAAATTTTTACTCTCGATTATCGGATTTAACCTTTTTACCAGTAGCTTCTCAAAGAGTTTGGACATGACTGGCAATAGCGTAATTGGCCTGTAAGATCAGGTTATGTGTGGTGGTTTCCCTGGTTTTGGGATCATCTTTACTTCTGCAATTTTCCACAAGCTTGGTACATATTTGATTTTAAACGCTGCATTTATAAGATTGGTGAGCTTCACCAGAGCTTTCCTTGGCAGTTCTTTTAAGATTTCTGCAGTAATAAGATCGTAACCAGGAGTTTTTTTCGTATTCACATTTGCTTTTATCTCAGACATGATTTCTTTTGGTGTTATCGATAGGATTTCTTTACTTTCTTGCACAGCTTGTTCAGATATTATCTCAGCTTCTAACGTTTCACCTTGATGTGGCTGGAATATTTTTTCGAGGTGTTCAGCAAATTCTTGAGCTTTGTCTTCATTATTCCTAGCCCATTCTCACTTGCTACTCTTATTGGAGGATTCTGCATTATTGGTCTTTTAATTCTTTTGGTTGCTTTCCAAAGAGAATAATCAGTACTACTATCATTAGTTAATTCTCTTAAATAGTTGCTGATTGATTCATTTTTCCATTGTTTGATCTGTCTTCTTAATTGTTGACTGAGGTTGTTCAAATTAGTTTTATCTTGGGGAGCCCTTGTTTGTTGCCATACTCTTCTCGTTCTTCTTTTTTCTGCTAGGAGTTCCCTAATTTCCAAAGGGTAGGTGTTTCCCTTGATTATCTTTTGAACTTCAGGGGTATTTTCCCAAGCTGATTGCTGTATATCGTTTAAAAAATTTGTGAACTTCTTTAGCTAATTGCTCCTGCTCATTCCGGATCTTAAGTTAAAACAATACATATGTATGTACAATTATTAAATTGACAATCGGGGAATTCCCGGGCTTCCCGGTCACACTTTTAAAACAGAAAATAGGATTCCGGTAACCCTTTGGAAAACCCCTAAGTGTAATATTGCGTATTATTCATATGCAGTTATTGATTGAGTCAAAGCAGTAAATAAAATATTAAATCGAAAACCGAGAAATCGCGGGATTTTTAGGTCACACTTTTGAGAAACACTAAATTCCTATAAACCGAAACAAACAATTTAAAACACAGTTAAACAATTTATTAGTATATACATAAACTTAATTAATTATTTAATTTACTTAAAGCTTATTTTTAAGTAAAAAGTTACATTCTTACAAAACTTATTCACACTTTTACGCAAATCACTAATATTTCATTTAAAAAAAAAAACGAATAACAAAATATTATTATCTTAATAATAAAATAACTTTCAGCTTACATTTCAATAATTTTATAAAATTAAATCAACTAATTTAAAATTAATGGTAATCAAACAAAGTTCCAAAAATCTAATTGTTTGGAAAATACTTTTCTATTTACAAAATAATACGACATATTTACAATTCTTAGCATCTCGAATTGTTTAAAATAAAAGGTTCGTGAAATGTTATTCCTATATTACGTAAACGTTCTTCTAAATCAGTCATCGAATTTCGGGGGCCATTTAAGCGTGCTCGATCCAAAGGACCTGGCGAATTTTGTACCAAATCATCACGTACACCCGAAAATGAATGTCGAACAGAGTGTCGATTCAAACCATTTTGATTAGGATTTCGTACCGATAAATTTCGAATATTACGCCGTATATTAGAATTTTGAGTCCCCGGAAATGATGTTTGTCGATTCAATGGCATATCTTTCAGACTATCCTCGTAACTGTCACTTTCTTCATTTTGAGATGCCAACTTTTTACTTTCCACCCGATCATGACATATACACGATGTTATTTTATTCCATTTAGGATCTACTTTTTCACTATAATTTTGTCCACGCGAATTTGTATCACTTAAATCTCGAGAATTCAAATCTAAACCACTGTCACGTCCAGAAGAGTTTAGAGATGTTACTGAGTTATCGAGATTTGTAATTCTAAAAATAAAAAAGAAAAATTGAAAGTTCATTTAGTTACACTTTATTTAAGCAGGTATCCATTACTCACGGATTGGGATTGCGAAGTTGATTGAAACGTAAACAGTTTGGCTCGTGCTCTTGTAAATTGTAGTTCGAGTTAAGTACAGACTGTGGCAATGGAACATCGATATATTCCCGTTCATGGTCGCGATACGAAGTTCTGGGAAAAAAATTTGATTAGTATCTTGAAATTATAGTTGTTTAACTTTAAATTTGAGATAAATTGTAATATTGCGAATCTCTTACCTGGAAGTAGAAAAGTTATCTGAATACAGTCGTGGCCGATCAATTATTGATAATTGTGAATTGATTGATGATTTACTTATAGCGGTTCGCATTGAACTTGGTGTTTTTGAAATTGAATATGCCAATCCGGGATTGGTTGATGCCAACCTTGTTCTTTGTCTGAAAAATGACGTGAATTTGAATAGGATAATAATTTTGAAATGTTAATGCCAATTCAACTTAAGTGGTAATTTAATTAAAAATTATATGATTGATTTAATTTGGGATGAATTTTAAAGAAAAGATGACTTTTTAGATTCAAATTTAAACTTTTCTCTTATTTATTTATTTTCAAATGTGCATTTAGAAAATGAATTTACAATAAAAGCTAAATTATGGCATAAAATAAACCTAATAATGTAACATAATAACTATTTAAATTGGAAACATTTAATACAAAAACGGTATCGGTGGGCTTAAAATCTCTTTAATGCTTTTGACGACCAGAAACCATTTTTTTTACAAAACCGCGATTTTTTACAGTTTTAAAAACAGATAAAAATGTATGCAAATCACAACAAAAGTATTTATACCTGCAAATTTATAATGCAAATGGAACTGTGGCATTTTCGTAACATAATATTTACTATAAAATTAAAATTTAAATATTTCCAATTACTTAAAAAAACTTAACATCAACAAAAAATATTTAATAACTAAATTCATACCGTTTATATCTGACACACACAATACAAACAGTTGTTGCGAGTCCTCCAGCAAAAATGGCTATAGCCAAAATAATGGTCGCCAATTCGGATCCACTCAAAGTTCCATAATGAATACTACTCCCTGAACGTGCATTAAATAATCTTGGACCGCCAAGTCGTGGTTGTTCAATAATTGGTAATGGTGGGAAAATCGAACTCATATCAACTGATACCAACTTTGTTTGTAAATCATCCATATCAACAATTGCGTTCGTTTTTGGATCAATTGCGTAGACATAAACATCAGTAGCTGGTTCATTGACATCGCCGAGATGTGGTTCCAAAATTCGCACTCGAACATCAAGGCCGGTTGTATCGCTCAATATTTTGGTTATATTGTCGATATCTTTTTCAATTTCAATCGGTTGTCCTGCTAACACTAGCCGAACTTGACGATCTTCATCAAGAACATAAACGAAAACATTTGAAATCGTACTTTTTCCATCATCGGATCCTCGGCGATCTGTAGCCTTTACATCAAAACCAAATACACGCTGTTTTTCATTGGATATGTGTCCAATGACACGAATTCGACCCGTTACTGAATCGATACTAAATAGTTTCGAAGGTTCATTCAGGAGAGAGTATCTTATTTCAGCATTAATACCAATATCACCATCGATCGCTGTAACGGTCGTTGCCGGATAACCAAAATTAGCAGTATTTGGTATTACCGCCACAATTGGCCGGCCATGTGTTAAAAACTGTGGTTCATGATCATTTTCATCTAGCACTCGTATTACAATTCTAACTTCATTTCTATCAAGATCGCTCAAACGCTCCTCTGAAATGGGATACATTATATTTCGACCTTCACGGTCCACAATTTTTTGGGCTCGAATTTTTAAATTATACAAATCACGCATCTCACGATCTAGTGATTTAACAAGCCACAATGTGCCATTGCTAGGCTCAATCTCAAACTCATCATATTGCATATCAGCATCATTTTCAGTAATGATTTCCCAACGATATTTCGACATTTCATCAGAATCGTTATCGATATCGTCCTCGTCGACACCAGAAACAGTAGTATTAATTTGGAGAATTACCATTGGCGCAATATTATTCTCAGTAATCTCAATTTCATAATACTTGTGATTAAACATTGATTCTTTTTTATCCCTATCGTCTGCTAATGTTTCACCTTGAAGATTAACCAAAACTAGTGCAGACGATGACATCGAGGGATTTCCTAAATCTGACGCAATTACCGTAAGATTAATATGTTCGTAACCACGATATTTGTTTGATAGTTTTGATACAGTCGTAATAATTCCCTCTCGGGAATCAATTTCGAACATATAAGGCAATTTATTTTGAATTAAAGAATACATAACTAATCCATTCCCGTTTCCGGTAAAATCTTTATCTGTTGCCGTTACATGTTTGACAAGTCCTCCTGTCTCAATATTACGATTTAAATATGATTTGTATATGGGAATTTTATCATTTACGAGATTGATACTTTGATTACTCTCATCAATGTGTTCATAGAAATTAAAATTATTTAGTTTCCGTGACGTTTGAACAATTAACAATCGGCCACCCTGATAAATTTCGTCATATCCCGTAAATTCAGGTGCATTGTCATTTACATCTAGCACATTAATTTCTACTTCGACAAATGAATACAACTTGTTATTGTTTGATCCGTTATCCGTAGCCATAACTTTAAATTCATATTGCGCTTTATCTTCACGATCTAGATCTCCATTAATCGAAAGAATTCCGGTTTTCTCCGATATTATAAATGGCATTGAATCAACACTTTGGATTTTGTAAGTTATTTCTGAATTTTGACCAAAATCTTCATCAGTTGCTTCAATTTTGCCCACGACATGATTTGTATAAGTTCCTTCATCTAAATCAAATGTGTACCATGATTTCTCGAACATCGGCTGATGATCATTCACATCAATTACTTTAAAAGTAATGAAAGCGTAATCTGTTAAGTCACCAATATCTTTGGCTGTGATATTCAGCTTTATAAGTGATTCGGCAGGTAGCGGTCGATTGACGCGTATTTCCCCCGAAAGCCGATCGATATTGAAAAATCTCATTTTATGAATATAATTACCAGGTAAAGGATGATGTGGAGAGTATATTTCCGATACGATTTCATAAAATACTTGAGAGTTACCGGCATAATCCTCATCGGTTGCTGAAATTTTAATAATACTATTACCAACTTGAGCACTCTCTAATATTGAAAATGTTGGTGTGGATTTATGATTACGCTTTGTACGACGGCTTGCTGACCTTAAATTTATTTTTCTGTCATAGCGGGTACCATTAAGCAACCTCGGCGTACCCACATTCAAACGGTCCATTGCTTCTTTTAGTCGATCTGTATGAAAACCAAATCCAGTCGGTGTAGATGTTTCATATTGCAGATTTGGTTGAGCCGATAATTTATCGTGATCGTTGTCACCAATTCGGTCAACGTAATAAATTTCAATGTCTTGGGAATTTTCTAAAATTTCAACACCTGAATTTTTGAAAATTGCAATTTTATCAAATTCTGGTTTATTATCATTGACATCGGCAATGAATATTCCAAGTTTTGCTTCAGACTTTAGACCACCTTTATCTAGGGCAACAAGGTTTAGATTATAGAACGTTTCTCGCTCACGATCCAATTTTGCTGGTCCAATATATTTTAGCACATAATTTGGAATGGTTGCCTCTAACGAGTTAAGCGATTCCAGAAACATAATTTGTAAATTAGCAAAACTTTTCTCAATATGATGATCAATGATCGATTGGTTAAAATTTTCCGTACCATTAATCAATTCAAGTGTAAACAAATTACTTCCTTCCCCAAGAAGTTGCAAAGAAAATTTCGCATTTTCACCGTAATCCAAATCTTTGACGATAATTGGTTGATTTAGTAGAACATTAGTGCCAACATTACAATTTTCTGTAATTATTCCAGTATAGGAATTGTGATTAAACATTGGAGCATTATCATTTTCATCATCGACATAAATTGTAACTTGATAAATTCCTGCGCCACTAATATATCCTTTTGAATATTCTGCAATTACAGTTAATCGATAAACATCTCTCGTTTCACGATCTAATCCTTTTGCCGTCATCAATACACCATCGTTAGTAATTGTAATCATGTCCGTGACATCTTGCTGATTTGCAATTAAAAATCTTAAACCCAGTTGTGGTTCAAATTCTATTGTTTTAGGTGTTGTTGATTCGTTGGGGTACCGCAGAATCACCGGTAGAATATTCAAATTTCTAATGGAAATTGGTACCGTTGGAGTAGTTGGATTTGGTGTTGAATGACTTCGAGTTAATGTTCTGGTTGATCGAATTATAGATGGAGCGAGCGGTTGAAGCGTAGTTGTATATTGCCGGCCCCCATTTCGAATTGTAGATGATGAAACATAACTGTTGTTTAAGTGATGTTTTGTATTAACAGCAGCTAGTGATTTTTTAACACGTTTGAGATTTTCAAACTTTTGCGTTTTATAGTTTTCGTATATTTTTGGCGGATTCGCTTGATTTAATTCATCCGTCTCTTCCTTCTTCTCATAAAATCGCTTTGAATGTGTTTCAATTTCTTCTACCTTTCGGTTATGTTTTGGTTTTGGTGTGGCTTCCATTAAATCATCAATCACAACAGACGGCGTTACAGCAACAGAAAATGAAGTTTCAGAATTGGCATCACGATGCCTTCGTTTTTTCGAAGGAATTTCGTTAAATTTCATTATATTTCGATTGAATTTTGTTGAACTCATCTGACGTCCGTTTCGTTTTCCTGCTGAATTATTTGATGTTAGCTGTACGATTTCGCTGCTCGCATCATTTTTAGTTTCGCTTGTCTTATTAGTGTACAAAAGTTGTCCAATAAGCGCTCCAACAACATTTTCTTTCACATGAAACTCAATTGGGTCTCCGCCAGTACCACGCATAATAATACCTCTGTCATCATCCCTGTTTACAATATGAATTGTAACATTAGTTACCAGCATGTTGGTGGAATCTTTTACAGCACCTTCTTGGATTTCAATAACTTCACCACTGTGAATGGTTTGTTTTTGTGATTTAGATGATCGTCGAATTAGTTGCCCAAAATGTTTTTCAGACCGATGGCGATTAGCAAAAGCTTCATGTGAAGCAACAGCCTCAAATTCATACTGCTGCCTCTTGAAATCTTCAAGCCTACGAATAACTGTAACAGTACCCGATCGCTCTTCAACAGCAAAGGGGACTCCGTCTGAATATGAATGAAGCAGATCGTACATAACTGTACCTTCTGCATCGTAATCAATAGTTGTTCTTATTTGGCCAACCGATGTACCAACGCTAACGTCCGATCCTACCCAGAATTCATAAGGCGCTCCTATAAAATCTAAAACAAGGTCAGCTTTACTGCGTACAATTTCTATAGTAACAACGGCAAGTGAAAAACGTCTTTCAGATGGATTAGCCGGCTGATCACTTGCTTCAACAAATAATGCAATTCGACCTATATTCAAAGGTCCAGAAACAGTGAGAGCACCAGTTTTCGATTCTAGTGTAAATGGTATAACTGAACTCGTTCGTGGCCTTTGCAGTTCATACAGTATTTTACCATTTCTGCCCTCGTCTGGGTCATTAGCTTTGACAAATCCAACAACATGACCGATTTCTGCATTAATGTTAACTTTAAATTCATACAAATTACCCATTTCAAACTCGGGTGTATTATCGTTAGCATCAAGTAATGATATTTCGACTTCTACTTTGCCCACACTATCATCTTGCCCTTGAAACGGTTCAATTTTTTCGACGGCTCTAACGGTCATTTTTACAGACTTTCGTGCTTCACGATCTAGTAAAGTTTGATCCCGAACAGTTAACCAGCCAGACCGCGGATCAATTAAGAATGCACCATTTGGTTTTTCACCTGTTAGTTGATAAGTAAATTCTGAATTTTCTCCTTGATCCCTGTCAATAGCATTTACTTGGAGAACAGAAAACCCGCTTGGAAGATTCTCAACAATTGAAATGTTATATAAATCAACTTCAAACTCTGGAACATTATCATTCAAATCAATAATTTCAATTTCTATTCTTGCTAGAGCCCGTTTCAATGGGCTGTCAAATTGACGAGCCTCCAATTGCAAAACAAATGTATTGCCCGGCAAGGTTTCTTCCTCCAAATCAATTTCTTTTTCTAAAAATATCATCCCGGTGTTTGCATTCACCCAAAAAATTTGCCTTTCATTACCCGATATTATTTCAAAAACTAAAGTGGCATTCAGGGAATCTTGGTCTATTGCTGAGATCTGTGGATCAAAGTGTAATGGAACTCGAATTTGTTTTCCGGTTAATGGTGAAAACTCTTTTATTTTGGTACGATAAACGCCCTCAGAAAATTTGGGGGGCAAATCATCTGAATCCGCAACAATAACATTTATTGTTGTATTAGTTGATTTTGGTGGGGTGCCTCGATCAGATGCTATTATAGCAAGGTTAAATTTTCTAATCCCTTCATCGTAGTCGAGTTTACGTTTCATAATTAGTGAAGGCCTATGCGGACTTTCAATCGCAAAATATGGCCCGCCTGCATATTCTTGAGGTGCCAGTGAAAATTGGACGTCCGAGTTTGGTGTATTTGGTTTATCTCGATCGAATGCAGATATTCCCGTGTAAATTGTTGAACCAATCGCCGCTGATTCATCCACATGAACATTATACGGCATTCCCATAAATTTTGGATAGTGATCGTTAACATCTTCAACATAAACGGTTACTGTTAGGTATGAAGATTCTTCTGCTCTTCCAACTAACATGTTACATTGAATTTTAAATTTTAATAAATTTTGAGGTGTATCACGATCGACTAAATCCTCAAGAGATTTATTTAAAACTATTTGTACTGATGTTAAATTTAATTCGTTTACTCTAAAATATGTCTGATCAAGCGATCTTTCGAATCCTTTCAGCTTCACGGAATTTCTGTAAAAAATAATGGTTAGTACATTGAGAGATAATTATAAAATCATGTTAATTGTTTACCTTGGAAACGCTTTAATAATTAAGACTTCTCCGCCAACCGGTAGATCTTCGCGAACTCGTACGAATCGCACAGGGTCTGTTTCTGAATCGTAACCATTTCTCGCGTAAAAAACACAACCTGGTGAAGAAACGGAAAAAAAAATTATTTAAATAATTTTCATAACTCAATATTCATCATTCAACAGTTCAGGTAACAGTAAATTAATTTAATAATTAAATTTTTTCGTTGTTTTAGTTTATTGAAAACGACGTGTTCTTCAAAGAAAGGGAAAATGTAAAGGATTTTCTTAGGTTATTGTATTAATTGTTTTATTTATCGTTAGATCACATTTCAAATTTATCGTGTGTTTTGGAAATATTAACTTTTCATTGGTTAGTGGTCCTGTTCTCCAACGGTCTAATCGCATATTTAACAACACGAATTAAAAATTGTATTAGCATATTAAATATTAACAAAAGTGGTGAATAGCAAAACTGTTATTTACTCATGTCGTGGTGAAAAAATAACAATCAGAAAACAACAATAGTCAAATTTTTTCAAACATGTTTTTCAAAACATGTTTAGTAAAAGTACCTGAATCTATTAAATAATTATTTACCCATTTTAATTTATACACTCACGTAATTAAGTATCGCATCAAAGTCATTTTCATATACGACACATAAACTCTACAGAATTCTTTCATTCTGTCTATTTTAATCCTTTAATGCATACTGTAGCATATTTGATACATTCATTACGATCGGTGATGACGATGAACACACCTATGACCCCTTGTTGAGAGTGCAGAATCCATGGGCCGACCCACCTTTCATGTCAGCTGGCATGAAGCAATGCAATGTGCAGGAGGTTTATACAAAACAGGTCTATATCCGTACGTCCTCGATTTGGCAAATACTGCGTAAAGTAGGACGGTAAAAGTTAACTGCGAAAGAGTTGGGAGTGCCTTGAGCCCCAGAAAAGATTGCATAGAATAAAAGGAAAAAAAAAAAAAAAAAAAAACCTGTTCCACTGTGTTTTATTTAAAATCGTATAATATATTATTTTATTCGAAAATAAGAAAGGCAACATCGGTTAACTGTAAATAACTGTTACATATATCTGTGGGTATTACCATCACACATCTAATACGACAGCAAAGGTGAAGTGTGTTCTTAAGTTTTTCGTGTATTTTGGTGGAAAAAATAGAAAAATTCAGGTAAATGTATTTAAAGTTTTTAAGTTACTGTTTGTAATTACAATTAGATGTTAATTAAATTTTACTATTTTAAAGTGATAAAATATGCTTGAAACCTTATGTATCAAATATGCAACCACATGCATTGTCCAAACAAAATTTTTTTGTAGCATTTATGATACCGTATCATATTTGATACCACATGCACTATATGACGTTCTTTTTAATTATTTAATCAGTTTTGAGTACTTAGAATGAGAGGACCAAGATCAGGTGCATTAACAGAACAGGAAATTTTAAAGATTGTGCAAAGTTGGAGTGACAGTGAGGATGAATTTGAGCAGACAGAAGATGTCGAAAATAGTTTTTATGATGACTTATTAGTAGAAAATGTTGTACACGATGAGACACTAGAAATTATTGAGCCCGACCAAAATATTGTGTTCAATATCAACGAAATGGAAATTATTTTAGAGAGAGTTACATTCCAGATGAATCAACAGTAGGACAACAAGAACCAGATGCAGATGAGTAACGTAATATTAAAAACCGAGTAAGTAAAATTTCATGGCGGAAAGAGAAATTTGAAACTGAAAATGTAGATGCCATATTTACCGGAAACACAAATTTTCCAAGTGATGTTTTGGAATTGGACTCTCCGTTTTCGTATTTTTCATATTTTTTTGATAAACAATTAGTTTCGTAGTCATTGTTGAACAGTCTAATTTATACGCCACACAAAAAGATATTTCACGACCCTACCTATTGAGCGAAACCGATATCTACCGATACATTGGAATATGCTTTTTAACTTCCATATTTACAATCAGCAGCATCAGGAGATATCAGAGTCCAGTAGTTGGTAATCAAACCATTCAAAATGCGATGGGAGTAAACAAATTTGAAAAAATTAAACAATTTTTGCACTTCAATAACAACGAAATTATTTCTAGCCGGAGTATTAATAGTTTAATAACAAATTTTAAAAAAAATCCCTTAGAAGAGCACCTCTGCGTTGATGAACAAATTTGTTCAACAAAAGCACATAGTTATCTAAAGCAGTACATGCCAGGGAAACCGCATAAATGGGGCTTTAAACTTTTTGTTTTGTGTTCTTCGTCCGGATTTGCGGCGAATTTCAAAATTTACACTGGACAGGAAAACGATCAAATTCACAGGCTTCCCAATGAAGGAAATTTAGGGCAAGTGGAAATGTGGTAATTCGCCTTCTAAGAAACGTTCCATCCAAAAAGAATTATAAGTGCTTCTACGACAATTATTATACATCGGTTCCTTTAATACTGGAGCTAAAAAATAAAGGTATTTTAAGTATAGGTATACAGTTCGCCGAAACCGAATTCCAAATTTATTGATGCCCGACGATAAAAGCTGGAAAAAAAGGATCGCGAACTTTCACAAGAACTTGTCGGTGCAATAGATGGTGACCAATTAACTTTAGTATCTTGGAAAGATACCAAAGTGGTGAATATTGCTATCGAAAATTACAACAGGCGGATGAACATTGATAACAAAAGCGTTACTGCTTCTTGATAATGCTCCAGGACATCCACAATCTCTTCAGGAAATTAGTAACAGTATAAAAATTGTGTTTTTGCCACCAAACACAACCAGTCTTATTCAACCGATGAACCAAGGTTTGATAGCAGCATTTAAAGCCAATCATCTACGATATGTGGTTAAGTTTATTATAGATGAGAGCGAGAAAAACAGCGATCTATCATTAATTGATGGGTGGAAAAAATATGATTTAAAAAAATCTATAGAAAATATATGGTTAGTTTGGGCAAACATAGAAAAACCTACATTGAATTCTGTATGGAGGAAACTTTGGCCTGAAGTTGTAAAAGATATTGCAGAAATAGACATCACTAATGTGACAGAAATGCTCGTGTCAATGGCAAACGATGCAGGAATAGATGGAATTGATGAAGAAGGGATCTTCAACGTTATAAAGGATACTCAAGATGAATTAACAGTATCAGAGATTCAAGCCATGCTAAATGATAATGACCCAGATCACGATCGCAGTAGTAAAGTTACTCAATCTGTTAAAAACAGCATTATATGCTACAAGGAATTATATAACGAAAAGTTAAAACAATTGAAACAACCCAATTTAAACAGTTTTCTTAAACAATAAATAAATTAGATATTAAGTTGAACTTCATTACATGATACTTATTTATACAGTAGGCTCTGATATTATACATTTTATGTATAATATCAGAGCCTACTGTATAAATAAGAGCCTCCAGTATCGACTGTATTTTTTACTAAGCTTAAAATAAGGTACAAACAATTTTTCCTTTACTATGAAACTATATGGGGAAACGGTTATTTTCATTTACAGTTTTAGTTTATTAGAAATGTCAGCTTTTATTTTGTTTTTATATGAAAATGTTCATAAAACATGTAATATTATTTGATTGAAAAATCAAGTCTTGAAAATGTTTATTTCTTAGTGAAAATTGCCATGAAAAATAAGGTACTTTTGAAATTTTAAATATTGTTGTTTTTGTAATACACGTCATCAACATAACTCGAAATTTATAAACAGTCCAATAATCATCTCTTTCATTGCCTCCATTCAAATTTGAATTCGAATATGTTTCTATAGTTATTTTGAATTTGCAAAGCATGCTAGACTGTTTTGATTTTTTGTTTTCTTCGTACCTATTGTACTGATTTATTTTTTTCTGTTTGTCTTTCTGATTTATTTTATTTTAATTGTTGAGCGGAAACGTGTTCTCTTTTTTCTTACCATTGATTTTAAATGTGGACATATGATGACGTTATTAAACAGAATTGTCTCTTTTTAATACACATTGTTGTTGTTGTAGAATGTTTTTTTTATTTAATTTCCCTTATTTTCTTTTGATTATTGCTGGAAAATAGGGAAATTTGAGAATCTGTGTTTTAAATGAGTAAGACATTGAGTTGTTTGTTAGCGATTTCTTAAAAAAATATTTAACTGGGTTTAACTTTTAATTCATATTTTATCGTCAATCGAAATCTCGTTTTTTCATATAAACACTATGAAAATAAATGAATTTTTAGTGTTTCTATGGGGTATATCCTCCAACAGATCGCAAATAAACTATTTGCGCCTCAAAATCTGACTACTCGATTGATTTTAACACGAGTTTTCAATTTTTTTTTGTTATTTATTTGATTTTGCGACTGAGTAGTATTAATTGTCTTGACTTACTTGATTTTATTTGCATCGTCAAAAATTCGGTGGTAACTTTTCTATAACGTTTTTACTACTCAGTCGCAAAAGCAAATAAATAACAAAAAAAATTTAAAAACTCATGTTAAAATCAATCGAGTAGTCAGATTTTGAGGCGCAAATAGTTTATTTGCGACCTGTTGGAGGATATACCCCTATATCCCTTATTTTAAGTTCATTTTTCACATGCCGGCTCTATTCACATCAAGATGGTTATTGTACATATTTTAAGATTTGATTTAATAATGTATGAAATAACAGTGAAATAAAAATAAATGTATTAAAAAATGTAACGAAGAACATAATACAAAATATATTTTTTATTATTATAAGTATGTGTATGTATATAAATGGTAAAGTGTTAGAAACAATACAAATATTTTTCCTCCAAAAATAGCACATAACATTTTTTACCTCGCACAACGAAACCTCAACTAAAGAACGGTTTTTCAGGGACATAATGCGTTCGTTAAACGAGGTGTACAGTGAAATATTCCATACATATTTTTCAGTTAATAAATGTATTTTTTTTCTTTAGGCGAACTGAGTTAACAAAAGGCAACAGTAAGCTGCTGTCTCTACCAGATTTCAACATTTCTGTCGGAGAAACTCTGTGTCGTATGGGAAATTTTCAAAAGGGAGGGCGGCCATCCACTGAACATTCAAAATTAATTGAAATCAAAAGAAGAAAAACGACTGCTGCTAGAATACCGCCAAAAGAAGTAACGCTAGATCGCATTGATCATTGTCCGATATGGAATCCAATTCGCCAGCGTTGCAAAAATCCGGGATGCAAGCAATTTTCTTTCTGCGTTTGTGAAAAATGGGAGATTGCGTTATGATTTAATAAGGACAGAAATTGCTTCAAGCAATTTAATAATTATTAGGCATCTCACAGAAAATTAGTCTTATACTTTTACAAATAATCTGACATATATGTGATTATATAATTATAGTTCCTGCAATACATTTTTATTGAGTTTATTTCCATAATCATATTTTTATTTTTTGTGTTGAATTACAAAAATTATTGTATTTTAAATTGCACAAATATTTTTATTGAATTATACCAAATAAAATTTTTTTATTAGAGATTATTTTTGTATTGCGATGTTGCGTATTTGATACATACAGTAAACGGAAAATTTTGGAAAATCCAAAGCTTTCCTTATGTTTTATTGACATTTTCGCAATTAGCAGACCAGCAATAATCCCTCATATTTTTTTCGCCCTAAACAAAAAAGTCATGCATTAAAGGGTTAATTAATTTAATCGGTTTTATTTCAAAATGTGCTGAAAAAATAAGTGTTTCCAGAAGGTTTCAAACAAACAAGTTTCAATAGATTTTCTTAATTAAACCCAAAATTCATATTTATTCAAATTAAATTACAATTTATTGGAAAAATTTAGAGCGAAAGGTATACTTTAAAAGCGTGTGTTGTCCTCTTAAAATTTCTAGATGGAACGATGTTAACTGGTGCGTGTCGTTCTCCCTCATATCGATACACCCTGCTCCGTTTGTCTGACGTTGTCAAACAGAATCTTTACATCTAAGAACAGGACGTCACTCCAATCTTCAATTGCACAGTGGACTCGTTTTCGGGCAAATCGCAATCGTTATTCTCGATGTTCTGCCGTTAATTCTGGGACTGTACCAAGTACTCGGGTTATCAAACCTACTATTTTAAACCTTTTTCTAATGGTCTCATTTGAAATACACCCCTTATATCTGCAAGAGCCGATCGGACTGATAGACGCGTGATTAATTGGTTTCAAGAGTTAAGAGCGAATAATTTGAGATATCGATCATGTAATACGGAAGTTTTACGTGTTCAAATACACGTGCAAATACCCGAGACACCATTGATTGATTCGTTCCTATCAGAATAGATACAGAATAGAACGTCACTATTCTTGTTGCCTCTACTTAACTAAAATTAGCAACAGTGGATCTGCGAGAACTCATCTTATGTAATTTTCAATAAAACTTTCATATCACAACAGAACTTTGCTAAATTTTTAGCTCAACTGATAATTTAAAATAATTTGCTTTGTACTGGATTGTGCATCTGATGTAAAAGTCACCAATACAATCTAAATATTGCAGTTTTGTTTACTGATATATAAAAACAATTGAAACACAAGTGTTTACTTTGAAGGTTGATTTACATATGCGACGTGCGATGTGTGACAAGTGGAAATAAACGTTATCATCGCTTATATCAAAATGTTCCTTTTGATGCAGCTACACTAAATTTTAATAAATTGGAAAAACTACATACCTACCTCGAGTTGTTTTGTTTTGGATTAATGCCACAAATTTGTTGGGCACTAAAATTAAAGCCATTTCCATAGCGTTATTTCATTTTTTTTTTTGTTTTACTACTTTCGATGGTTGTTATTAAATTGGGATCGCAATAATGAAGGCTGGAACGTTTTGATAGATTCACAATCAGCTTAACAAATTAGCTACTGATTTAACAATTACCTAGATATGTATTAGCAATTTAGGGAATAAAATTGTATTTACCGATCAATAGAAAGTTTAATAACTGAACAATCGGTTACAGAATAGGGCCATAAATCTATTATTTTGTATAGTCGGATCTTGACTACTATTAATTCGCCAAATTTATCATGTATATTTTGTAGTTGAAAAAATAATTGTTTATCTGTCGTGCAGATATGAGTTTTTAATAATTTTGGGGGTTTTTTAAATTTTATTTTGAAACAGCAGATCAAATTTTTTTACATTTAAAAAATATGACGTACCCAATTTCAAAAGAACGATTGAAGAGTATTAGTATATGTATTATGAATACGGTTAAAAAAAAGGTTAGCCCATATATTCTACTATACCTCGAATACCTCGTTTAGAAAACAATCAAGATTATTTTATTGAAATATTCAATATTTGTCGTAATATGCAAATTAGGCGGCTATAAAATTAATTTAATCCCGTTCTAAATGTTTTCGTTCTTGTGATATATGTATCTATATTTATCTAAAATTTAAACATTTTATGGAATTTTTATTGGAAACCTAACATAGTTTTATAACAGTGAATAAGAATTTTATTATTTTTATCACATTATGTAAATCAACCAGACTTACAATTAATGTTATTGTATTAGGGTTAGGAGCATATATTAAGTAAACAATCATGACCTGTGAACACGCCATTACATGGTTTAATAATTTGTTATGAAAAACTTATTTGATATCAGAATTGATTTTGATTTCTAATTTTATCTTGATTTTGAGTTAGGAATTTCAAAAGTGAAAGTTTGATTATATTTTGGAACTTGATGCAAAATTCGAATATAACATATGTATATGATTATGAATGCGATTCAAATATTTAATTAGGATAAAGATAACAAAGACAATAAATAAAAAATTAAAACTAATTCGCAATTATCTTAGTATGTAGTCCAGTTGCCACTATTGTCTATTATAGACTGATATCTCCTAGTGCAACTTTCACTTAATTTGGCCGAATAGGTATTCTGGAGTAAAAGTTTTGCAAATATACCTCTAAGGTTTGTGTTGAGCCTGTGAGAAAACTGGACTCTGTGATGGCCAATCCAAAGTTTCAGTGCCATTTTGATTTTTCCGCTGGATGCAAAGGCAACTCCGATCTTTACAGTTGTTTTCGCCTCGTACGAATCTTTATTTTCAGGTTTACTGTTGGATTTCTCTCGAACAACTTCGAAATCACCTTCTTTGAAGTGATTCTACATAAACCTCCTCCACATTTCTACAGACTCTATACCACTGCAGCTACCACTTCAAAACCCTTTTTATACAAGGAACTCATTTTAATATTTTTATTGTTGTTGTTTACTACTCAAATGTTTCAACTGAACTGCAGAAAGAAGTTAACGCGAAAAAGAGAATAATTTTACCTGCTACTTTGTGATGGGGTTAAACCGAACCAATAAATTGAGATACTTTCTTGTGGAACCTACCGTACGTTAGTTAAGCCTTATGGTTTAAGGCTCTACTAATAAAATTAAAATAGCATCATAGAAACTAAATCAGTTTTTTTGCTTCAATAGAATACGATATTAGAATAACGTTTTTTGTAATTTCATGTTCAAAAGTCTTGAAATTTGTAATTTTTGAGCTAATACGCAGTGGCGGATTTGACGGCGGGCGCGCTCGGGGGCCCGCTACGCTGCACTTCGCCTAGCATGAAAATATATTGCGACTATTTTTCAATTTTTTTACAAAAATACGACTTTTCAAAATCGTAGTAGGTTGTGAAACGGCATATTTTTCATAACTATAGTCTGTTATGGCTGTATGAAGCTTAGGACATAACATCGGAAAAAAATACCATAGTATCAGAAAAAAGACCATAGTAGCATTTTTTAGAATTTTTTCAAACTAAAGTATGAAATAGCTAGGCGGGGCTCATATCATTTAAAGTGATTTGGTTGGTAGAGAATTTGGAAAATGATACTAAAGTATTTTTTGCCGATGTTATGTCCCAAGCATGATACTCACTTTTTTCCCCACTTTTTCAATGACTTGAAAAGCCAAACAGAGTGAGAGAAAAAATGTATATACAAAATATTTGTGACAGAGTGTATACACCATAGATTTTAAAAAAATATAGAAACGCCAAAAAAAAAAGTGGTAGCTCAATTTTTCTAGCAGTTAATCGAGCAAATATAGCAAAAAAAAGAATTGTATTTGATTCTTTTTTTGACATTAGACACTTTTTTCTGACATTTCTGAAATAATAGAGAAAGTATTTATGTTTTGCGCCACCTAACGCAAATATATTGTGCGCTGCCTCATATTTCTTATGAAAAGAATCAATACGAACAAAAAAAATATTCTTCCCAATGGCTACTTCACCGCGAAAGCGAAAGATTTAGCCACAATTTATTAAAGCAAATTGAAACCGAAGACGTAAATTTATATCGGAGATCTTTGCGGATGACACCTGTACAATTTCAGAAAATATTGGAGGTGTTACATCCATTTATATAAAAATTAGATGCACAAAATTTTTTTTGCTTGTATAGTCATATTTTGTTTATCCGAAACTTCGAAATATTTACATATGTATACTGTTGTCTACACTAGCCTGCTCTGTTTCGCTTTACTAGTTTTGTAGCAATTTATTGCACTTGAAAAAAAGTGAGTATCATACAGCCATAATGGTATTATGACATTGGCTAGAAAAAAGTGCAATAAAAGAAGCAATGCGTAACTAGGACAGAAACAGACGTAAAGAAAAAGACAACACTATTTTATAAACGTCAAATAATTACGCTGGAAAATATATTATGGATTTTGTTTCTGCGTTGAAAAATTAATTTAAAATGCATAATTGGAATGCTCTAAACATAAAATTTCTAATAGAAAAAATTCAGAGTTTATATGGAACCTCAGCCATTCCAGTTATACAAATAAGGGGGAAAAACAATGATTTTGTTTGGTAATATCAGAATGAATCATTTCTAAAATTTCTCCAAATTGTACTGGTGTCATTCTCAAAATTTGCCGATACAACTTGATATCTTCACTTTGGATATCTTTTAATAATTTTTGGCCAAATCCTTCAGATTCCCTCTGAAGCAGCCACTTTGCAGAATATTTTTTTTTTGATTTATTTTTATTTAATATTTTATTGTACAAATATGCCGAAACATTCAATAAACTAATATTTGCTGTGACAATCACTTCTAATGAAGGCATTACGACAAATAAAATACCGTCGATGCTTAAAAAAAAGTAGAAACGTCAAAAAAATAAGAACAATTCATTATTTTCTGCTAGAATTGCTCACTTTACTGCTAGAAAAAATAATTTAGCTTAATTTTTGACATATACATTTCTATTATACTGTATACACTCACTCTAATGAATATTTTGTATACATACAAAAACATCTATAATTCCAAGACGAATTATAGTTTGTTATTGAATGAAAACGACCACTGAAGGTAGTATTGGTAACTAAATGACGACGGCAACGTTGTATATTATTTGACATTTATTTTCATACAAACACATATTTACTTTTTATTTTTACACTCTTGACAAAAATATTGTATTAGTTCAAATTCATTTTTGAATTTAATAAAAAAATAATTAAGATAATATAATTTTAAAAGATATCTTGATGTCGAAAATTGAATTGTGCCTCAATACTTATATATTTAACGTGTAGTAAAGCATTGAAATATGTACGATTATTCGTATTTTTTAAAACAATGAAATGTGCCATTTTTTGGTCTACGAGTGTAATAAAGATAGGTTATAAATCTTTTTTCTTTCAAACAAACTACACACACAGTGCATTATCGAAAACATCTGTACGAAAAACATATGACATCTTGTTTTCTGGTGTACAATTAATTAAATTATTCCATTAAAACTAACTAAATTTAATTATTTATTACACTGACATGCTTAGGTTAACGCCAAGCGAATCATTTTCATCAAACATTTATCTCGAATCTCGAAATATTTATCTCGACTAACGAATGACGAACAAATATTTAGCGTATTTTGTTTAGAAATTTACAACAAAAATTGCACTAGGCAGAAAAATTAAGTAATTCAAAACATAATTTGAATTATTTAATTCAAGCTCGAACAAATAAAATACTATTTATGTTGAGAATTAACAACAAAAAACCTATAAATTAAATCGAAAAAATAATTCTCAACTTATATTCTATATCTTAAAAATATCCAAATGTTCATCCATACATTACAAATTTTTCTCAACAAAATATTTAATATACTGATTGTTGTTGTTATTTATTTTGTTGTTCCAAGAAACATACACATAAATAGGTCTTGTTTTATTCGATATTATTATACGGCGTTGCCGTGATGTAAATTGTTGTTGTTTCTAATGTATTTTTTGTTTTTTAATACCAAAACAAATTATATTAGTGTTGGTTAATTTTATTATTGAAAGTCTATATGTACACAACCAACACTATAACCAGTAGTCACTTTGTACCTTTAAATTTTGAATAGTTCGTCTTGGAATTATAGATGTTTTTGATACATATTATTTCTCTCACTTCATTTGCATTTTTCAGCAGCTGAAAAAGTCGGAAAAAAGCCAGTGTCATAATACCATTAGGAAATGAGGAATATTTCATAGCTAGTTAGTGAGGAAATATTCATTAATTCAACATTTTAATTTTTCACGCTATCATCAGAGGTTCTTTAATGATATATTGTACCTAGTGTCACTTTTGGTAAGCAGATCCTGGGTATCAAGGTTTGTCGCTCTCATTTCAGGGTACAGTAAGTAAAGCTTTGCTTCGCGACTTAAGGATCTTAGGTTCTTTTTTTTTTGTTTTTAGTTCCCGATGGATCCCGGTAATAGTAAGAAGAAATTTCCAATTGTGGTGTTGTAAATATAATGTTACTAGCTTTTCCTTTAAATGAAGTTAAATCCACTGGAAGATTTAAAAAAAGGTGTTCATCCGTATGGGAATATATAGAACTATGGTTTGTAAGGCGCTTCATTTAATAGTTTTCTAACTTGGGATCATTCTCACGTGAAAATATTGACAATTTCATTAATAGAAAAGGGTACCCAAGCCTAAATAAAGAAGCAAAATTAGTGCAGTTTACAGGTTTTGTTTCTTTTCTTAGTGCAGTGGATAAGTTTGTAACTCCATAAAGAAGCTTACCAGATATTGGCGTGTTGTTACCGCAAAGGCTTTAATGGTTGTTATTTGTTGCTGCGTTCTACATAACAGAAGAATGCATTTATACTATCTTTATGCAATCGAGGAGGATGCAGACAACTGAAGCAATCACGTTTAGGTATTCGATGGAGAAGACGGGAATAAAGATAAACAGCTACGAATTCGAGGTCAACAAAAAATATCTGAGGATAAAATACCAAATATCTTTACTGATTTGGTACAGAGATAAATAATTAGAATTAAATTATCAGAAGTACTGCCTTAACAATATGTAAAGACTTGAAGGTATTACTTAAATTTTTTCCGCTAGGTACTTGTAAGCACAAGGGAGTTATTATTCACTTCGAAATAAGAGAAAGCTTTTGGTTAAAAGTAGTACCTTTTATGGAAAAGGTAACTCTTATAAGTACTTTTTTTTTTATTCACTCCACCCAATATATAAACGTGAAAACTAGTAAAAATCAAAGTTTTTTTATGAGTTTGAAATTTTTCGGTATTATTTTAGTGGTAGTCCTCTCGAAAAATTTCAAATTCATAAAAAAAAGCTTTGATTTTTACTAGTTTTCACGCTTACACATTGTCTTATTTTTTAGAGAATCAACACTCAGGTTAAGATGCATTTTTAATATCGTTAAAATGTATTTTTATTTTCCTGGCTCTCTCTATTTTTTTAAGGGGCCTCAACCGAGCTTAATCCGCCAATGCTGATACGATGTTGATGAATGAATCACGAACCCATATTTATTTGAGCAACTGTAAAAATATTTTTTTTTTAAATTTAAGTAATTACCTACTAAAATGATGCATTTACTAAAGTAAATTTGAAAGTGTCGAGCAACTTTAAGCGGACCTCAGATGATGAATGTCTATTGCCAATATGTAGTTCATTGTTGACAAAACTACTGACCATGTGAGGACACTAATTGAAGGATTGTCAATATATTTACAAAATATCGTGGCGATGGTTTGATGAAAACTAAAATATAATACAATATGTACATCGAAATTGGGTTATAAAATGCAATATAACGAAATAAATGTGGTACGATTAAAAATAACTTGGTAAATGTATACATACATCTACTACATGGTGTGGAATTCACCTATAGTTTAAGTAAAGCCTCAATGGGCAACAGCGATACACCAAAAACCCCTGATAATCAGGAAGAGTTATTTAATTTTATTTCTACTTATAGAGAACTTCCATCCAGATTTGTGGGATGTTATTGTGGCATACGAAAAAAATGAGGTGTAATGAACGGAATGGTATGAAAACGAGGTGCAATGAATTTATAAAAGCGAATAATTAAAAAAAAAAAAAAACGTTTTTGGGTTGTGTCAGTTTTCGAAGAGATTTGCGATATACATAACCGGCAACACCTAAATTTAAGATATTAGTGTTGAATATTATTTAATAATTATGTGAAGCGTTATCACCTGTTTATGAAATTATGTGAAGCGTTATCACCTGAAAAACGAAAAACGAAGTAACCCGTGGGACACATTAACAGACACTGTTAATTGGACTAGAAACGCCCATCCTTATTATAAAGTATCATTTCTAAAAATAAAAGAGTTGAATCATCATCTCATTTTAATTTTTTTTTTTTTTCAGAAATTGATAAAATAGTGAAGTGAGATTTTAACTCTGTAATGACCGTAACGGTAACAAAGTTCGATAATCCTGTGTCCCCTTCACAGTACAATTTTGTCTGTACCGCCACCCTGTATAATTATAATAAAAATCTTATTTAAATCAACTTATTTTAAATAATGAACATTACTTTGTAAGCATCCAAAAAGAGACATTTCTTCTTCTTGAAAATGGTGCATCTGTTGAATATATATTTTTAATTTAAAGAAACAACCAGAAAAGAAAAGTTGAAAAACACAAATGAAGAATAATCTTGGGAAGAATTTCTTATTATGGTTTTTTGCTTTAATCGAAACATTGTCATGTTTAACTTATATTGTTGTACATTTAACGGTTTGCAGTTAGATAAGACTTACGAACTTGATAACTTGATATGGATACATACGTTGGTTTTATTTATCAAGAAATACTGGATTTATGTTTCTAAGTTGTTGTTGTTATAATATTTATGAAATTTATTCTTTTAACATTTCTTTTTATGACTTTGAGAGATGGAATATATACTTAGACATACAGACTATACCTGACTTATGAACTTTGTATTTTTATTTGGTTTGACAACAGTTTCTAGGTTAAACAATGGCACAATTTTTTTTTAAATTTAATATGTGATTATGTTTTGGTTGATTGAAACGAAGATGAGAATAGTACCTACATATTTTAACACGACAAAACACGATTTTTATTTCATTTTATCACAAGTAGGCCGTTTTTTTATGTAGGAAACGCACTCTCTGCATTGCTCATTATGTGTCTTGCATTTGTCCAGATTAAATTTAAAATAGAGCTACACAAATCAGTTTAGTTTAAATGATCAGGTGTTAGAAGGAAAATAATAAACTTTATAACATTTTACTGAATTTTTAACAATTAAAAAACATGTACAACATTGTAACAATTTTGAGTTTAAGCTTTAAAGCCGACTGTTCGACTGTGATTTTTTGTGCGACTTTTTAGATTCACACTTTTCCGCTAATCAAATAACTCAAATTGATCGAATGAAATTTGCCACCAAGATAAAATATTTTTAACTTTAAGCAAAATATTCGCAAACGACCAACTTAATCATACAAAAAAACTAAAATTATGAGCTTATAGACGAAAAATATTTTGAGCAAAAGTGTGGGGATCAAAACTCGCACAAAAAATCACATTCGAACAGTCGCCTTAAATGCGCTGCGAAGAAAGATTTGGGAATCGCTAATTCGCGTTTCATTTTGCTGATAATTGCAGACGCTGAGACGATAATCTCAGTTGTTTGTGCTTAATTTGTTTAATTGTTCGGGAGAGATTTCCCATTTGTTTTTTTTTTATTGATTTTGCTGATCAATTTGTATTGTATTGGTGTAATAGCTGGTAAGCGAAAATTAAATCATACGATGAGCTGACTGGAAAAGATATTTTTTTGATGTTGGAAAATATATTGAAGTTTTTTTTTGTTACGGATGTGTTGGGAAAGTTGAGTATATCTCAAAACAAATTCACTGTATAAACTAGGCTAGGGTTAGTGGAAGAAAGTTAATATTTTTTTTATTTATGGTGTAAAAAACGTGAAATAATAATAGAAGTCATGTTTTAATTTTACGACTAATTTTACACTAATTACAAAAGAAATGAAACATGATTTTTTTTGTTTTTCGAGGTAGGTAAAGAGTGCTAAATGTTTAAAAATTGCATGCACTTGGTGTTATATTTATTGCTATAGAAAAAAACTAATTAATGTTACTATCTTTAAATTCTTATTTTCAAAATCCGCAGAAGCTTTCTTTTTGAATTTTCTCTCACTTTTGTTGTTTCATTTTCTTGCAAAATACGTTTAATTGTAAGTATATATAATTATCTACCCTTGTTATGGGTATACAAATCACATTTTAATGATGTATATTTATTTTCAATTTTCTAAAAATCCTTTTATTTATAGCCAAACTCTTCAAGTATTCATAAAGTAACACCATTGGCTACAACAATTAGAAAAATAAAATGCCGGTATGAATCATGTATTTTGGTAGATCCAAACACTATTATCATATACATCTAGAAATATTTTTGGAACTCCTTTAAAAAACTGTTAATCACAAGTAAAATAAAAGCTGTAATGCAATTTAAAAACAGGTATAATCTTTTAGTTATAAATTAGATGAAGATGAGTGAAGTTGTCACCAAATTAATAATGTGAATTGAGCAGGTATTCTTTTTCTTACGTGAGTTGTGGATCGGCACCTAAGAAACGTTCTTTAATTGGTAAGCAAATTATTATTAATTCTTCGGGGTTGTTTTGGGGTAAAAATTGTTTTGGTTTATAGTGTTTTTTAATTGTAGTTATTTTATTTTTTGTAAGGAAGAGATTGTTCCATTCCCACGCCAGCTGTCTCATTTAACTCTTGGAGTAGTAGCCGGTATAAACACGTGACTGGTTCTTCAGAAATGAAAATGGCGCTCATTGAAAAAATAATTATTTTAGTTAGTTATAATAAAGAATGGTTTTCTGAAGAGAAAGTTGAAGAAAAATGCATTAGTATTATTTTTCAGATTTTATTTAATACATATTATAATTTTATTTTGATTATAATTTAAATGATTTTTTTCTCTTCTTTATTTAAAACATTTAGATTGCGTTTATTGGTGGATGTTCTGGAAACTGGAAATTCATCATTGGCGGAAAAATTAGTTTTTTTTGTTTTATTTATAATATTTGTTTATTTAACTTTAATTAGGTTTGGTCAAAATACAAAAATGACTTATTAATTTTTTATTTTTATAATTTGTTAAAATTATTTTTTTCTTTAATAAATTTTTGACGATATATGTATAAAAAGTTTTCCGGTTTTTTTTTGTTTCTAGCTACAGCTTAGGCTTAGTAAAATCCTGTTACAACCTGATTTATTTTTGAATTCAAAGGTAATGTACATATGTACAATGATCTGTACATAACCCATGTAGCAATTCTTAATCGAAGTTATAATATAACCTACCACATTATCAACTTTTAAGTTATATTTGGGTTTTTATCAAACCAAGATTCTAAAACTTTAAAGTTCTAGTGGAAAACCCGCCATGTTTTACTTATTCGTTTAATGCAAACCAGTTTTGAACTTTTCGGAACCTAAGTTAAACTTAGGTTAATGTTTCCTTTAGTATTTTCTTTATTTAGGTAGAAATTAACCTCTAGTAAACCCCATACCTTTGGAAGTTGCATTAGGGTTAATTTGGTGTTAGGAATTTACTTTTGGGTTTGTTTTCAACCTTCATTTACTTGTTTAGTAACGAAAGTTGAAATCTGGATGCATGCGAGGATTTCTATTGATTTGAAATAAACCTTTTTTTAATAAATTTCAACCAAAATTAATTTGAAGTTAATAATTTACTTTTAAGTTTGATTTCAACCTCAGTTGGACCTCATTTCAACTGTAGTTAGATTTTGGATACAAGCGTGGGCTCCTGTTGGTTTGAAATAAATTTTACTTGAACTTCCTTCGTTGAAACCAGAGACGTTCGTGGTAATTCTAAGTTAACAATGTTTGATTTCAACCTTTATTAAACCTAAGTTCAGCCAATGTTGAATTTTAGTTGGAAAATAGATTATGTTTGACTAAATAGTTATATACTATCGTCGTTTCAACTCTCTTTTGACCAGTAACGCTAAGCTTTCGCCTCGTTTTTAATCATAATTCATAGTACGTCTTGTGAATTTCTCTCTGTGAAGTTAATTTAGTGTTAATATTAAATTTAATTTAATATTAAAATGCGGTATAATTGTTTAAATAAATTTGTTAGTCGGGATACATTTAAAAGACGTGTGCGTGCTTATTTTTCAAAAAATAAAACGACAAATCGAAATGAAGTTGCACAATTAGTGGAAAATATTAATATTACTGACCAATATGATCCATGCCCGATTTCAGAACAAAACATCAATTCACCAGTTAAATAATATTTCCTCTCTTTCTTCTTTTATGTAGTTACAATTTGTTTCATAATTTAAAATCAATGCTATCTGATTATATTTCTTTTTTACAAGATCATTTTAAAGGGAGAATTAAATATTTGACTTTTCAATATCGCTGAAATAAAATTTTAATTCTCTCTTTAAAATGTTCATGTAAAAAAGAAATATAATCAGATAGCATTGATTTTGAATTATGAAACAAATTACAATTTCATAAAAGAAGAAAGAGAGGAAATATTATTTAACTGACGAATTGCTGCTTTGTTCTGAAATCGGGCACCAGTGTTATACGAAGTTAATAGTGTAAACCTGAATAAAAGGGCTGAAAACGAAGAATCCGACAATGACTATACATATATCGGGTGGCGAAGCAACAATTAATTTCTTTAAAAAATGATTTGAAGTTAGGGGCAATAAATTCAAAGTGTCACATACCGTGTTAAATGATCTTTTGACTATTTTACTTAAGCACAATATGCCAGGAATACCGAAAGATGAACGAACATTGTTACAGATACCTAAAAAAGTCATCTGCAAAATTGTTTCACCTGGTGAATACCCTTATTTTGGATTAAAAGATACGCTCATAAAAGTGTTAAATAGTGTTGTTGTTACCCCGTTTTTACATTAGCAACAGTTCCAAGGGGCAATTTTGGCCAATCCATTATTCCATTAAACATTTTAATATAAGACCATTTACTGTAGTGAAGTTAAGGAGCTGCTTACTGCTTAGTGATGGTTTTTTTTATAAATTCAAAAAAAATTAGTATTGGAATTAATAGATTTATTTGTGATTCTCCGGCCAGAGCATTTGTTAAGGGTACTAAAGGTCACAATGGATATTTTGCTTGTGACAGATGCACTGTGGAGGTTGACTACTTTAATCGAACACACAAAATGAACTTTAGCCAATTGACTGCAGATTACGAAACGATAAGAGTTTTCGAAATAGAACTCAAGAGGAACATCAAATAAATGACTCACCGTTAGAAGAGCTACCTATAGATATGGTTGCGTCATTTCCGTTGGACTACCTCTATTTAATATGTCTCGGAATAGTAAAAAAGTGGCTGCTAATGTGGATAAAAAGAAATGCTAATATGACAACAAAACTTTCAAGTAAAGATTTTAGAGGCATATCGGATGTATTCGGAAGAGCTTGTGCTACACAACCAAGTGAGTTTTGCAGGGCAATTCGGGCATTAGACGTAATTAGTTTCTGGAAGGGGACTGCATTCCGTACATTTTTGTTGTATGCAGGCCCAATAGCTTTAAAAGTATATGTTTCTACTGATGTATATAATCATTTTTTAATCCCACACTGTGCAATCACCATTTTTATTAGCCAGAGACATGCCAAATACATCGAAGTTGCTTCCTGCCTACTAAAATCATTTGTGGAAATGTTTGGCGATATTATGGATTTAACAATGTATTTAACAATGGATTTAACAATGTAATTAATTTAAAATATTTATGGATTTAACAATAGATGATGTCCGCAGGCACGAAATTTTGGATAATTTCAGTACATTTCCGTTTGAAAGTTCATTAGGGTCTATAAAAAAGCTATTACGTATAGGAAATAAACAAAGCTCCTAAATATACAAGCCATCAGCATCGACTCTTTCAATTATGAAGCTTAATTTAAGGGGTATACATTTTGCTATTTCCCATAAGGACCCATGTAAAATTGAACATTTTTGAATACAATTTTATGAATGAAAAATACTCTTAACAGAAAATATTTTTAGGCTTATATTTAAATCAAACCTTTGAGTATAACATATTTTAAAACTAATAATTTAAATATAGTAATTTGATAATTATAATTAAAAATAAAATTGTACAAATTTTACTTTTTCTTTGTATGTATATGTAAAAAAGTAATGTAAATACAGTATAAAATTATAAAATCGAAATCAATGACGTAAGATATTATGAAGTTAGCTGCACAACGTTTTTTTTTTCGAAAATTTGAATTTCGAATTTTGAAAATATTTTTAACAGTGCAATAATTCTGCTAAATAAATAAATAAATAAATAAAAATATGTACATTCGCATATCGTTAAACTTGTAAAACATTATTTTGTATTGTTTTGCTGAAATGTCAATTTAAATATTTAAATTTTGTATTACCGCCATCTGATTTCAAACACGGAAACTACACGACAATTTTGTTTTTTTAAATATATTTAATTAGTCGAGTTTGTAGGTGGCACTAATGGCTTATTATAAAAAAAAATTCGAACAAATGGTATGACGTCATGACATAAAGATGTGTTTGTAAATAAAGGGTTTTTTCATATTAAGTTCAAATTTTAACCTGACGGCTTGTATATCTAGGAACGCTTTGAAATAAACCACTACAACAAATTTCAAATCGGATTGCTGAAAATATATCAACAAATAATGTGTCTTAACATCTCGTTCTCTCAGATTCATTTTTATATTATGTTTTATTTTTTGAAACACACCAAAATGTGACGAGGTTGTAAAACCACTAACGGAGATAAACCGAATGCAGATCCGGCATAAATTGTGTTTATTATAGGGCGAGTTTTTATTTCGAGTGTTTGCTGCATGGTGCGTCGTTGTCCTGGGATAAAACTGCAAATGTCAAACATTTACATGGGAATTCCTATGCAACACAAGCGCAAATAAATTGTTATTTATGAATGATATTTCTTGATTTATTGGAATTTTGTAAGAGATTTTTATTTATAAAGTGTTAATGAATACATTTTAACTATAATTGGAAGATATTTTTCTATTTTGTTTAAAATAAATTTAGAGGTGTATTTCTAAGTAAAACATGTCAAGATACGAATATTGTTGTTTTATAACGATAATTTATAGTTTTTGTGATGAGACATTTGTATCTGCAATGTTACAAATTAGTCCTATTAATATTTATTTAATTTTTTTAATACTAAATCCCAGACACACCATCTATATGCGAACTCTCTTACTACTTGAAAAATCCTCCTATATGCCAACAATTATTTTTATTTTATATTTCTTTTTTATATTTTAAGTATTCTCTTTTTTTTTTTTTGAATTGGTGAATAATTTTATTTTTATGTTACAGAACTTCTGTAATTATTCAGTGTGACATTTCTCTGTGATTATGTTTATATTTTAAATTTTATTTAATAAAATTTTTTTTGATGATTAAGCTAGGAAACGATTATTTCAACTACGGTACTGGAAGATAGGAAAATCTTTTTAAAATATTTTCGTCTTATTTCTGAATCCGGATTCATAATTGGAACACACTGTAGCTCTACAAAAGTTGGATTGCACCCTTTAAATAATGTTCAATTTAATTGTTATAGCAACGGTTGAATAATCAGTTGATCCCAACTTATTAGTTAATTATTTATTTTAATTAACCTTTATGAAACTAGTACGTTACACCCAAGTTGGTTGTATACGGTTGTTCAACCATGGCAATGCAACGAAGGTTAATAATTACCTACGCAAACGCCTGTCGATCGACGGTTAGTGAAACGTTAGATTAACGGAAAATGAACCAATTTTAAACTTCTGCATTATTAGAAGAAGTTCTTATTCTATATAATGTGTTCTTATTTTTTAATTTTTAGATTTTATTTTTCAGATTTCACTTTATTTTAAATTTTTAACTGAAAGACAACACTTGTAGTTGTTGTGTGAATTATCTCCTAATTTGTTACATCCATTTTTCATGTTAAATTATTTATTTATATTAAATTTATTTATTTATTTGTTTTTTGCCTAAAAACTAATAACAATATGGTATCATTTTCCAATATGAAATTTGAGCCAAACTAAAAATACTTTCAAAGCACAAATTTTCATAGTAAATTTCAGGCTTTCTTTTTCCTTTCTTAACGCTTTATATTTTATTTTAAATTTACTACATTTTATATTTTTATTACATATTTATATTATTTTCTTTGTACTAAGATTTTGATTTGATTTTTTGTTTTATTTGTATCTTTAATTTTTAGTTTCAATGTAATTCTGTAACATTTGAAAATGCCCTGATGGGACGAAATATCATGTTTCTGTATTTTTAATTTTACTTAAAACTGTTAAAAATAAAAAAATTTGTGTTTGTTGGATTAGTACAATTAACTGGCTCCACGAATTAAAAAAGGCTGAATTAAAAAATGTGTTTATTAATGAAATAAAAAAAGCGAATATTGTATGAAAAAGTATGAACACCTGTTACTTTTTTTAATTCATTTTTTTCACAAATTTTCTGAAATAAAAAATGTATTCTTTTTCATACAATATTCGCTATTTTTATTTCAACAAAATAAATAAACATTATAAAATAACAAATATAATTTCGGCGCGTACATTATCGCCATGAATATAAAACAAAAAAATGGAGGAACCATCTTGTTACAACAAAACTACAATAAACCAGTGTTGTGAAACGAATCAAATTTAATTTCGTTTCAGTTTTCGTTATTCTATAATTTAAAATAACGGTTTTCGTTTCAGTTATTGTTTCGACAAATTAATTTGGTTACGTTTTTCGTTACGTTTTCGTTACGTTTCGGTTACAGTTACTATTTCGTTATACATCACTCATGAATAAATAACATATAAAGTAATAATTGGGAAATGAATTATGGATAGTAATTAACTTGTTACAAAATATTATTCATTAAATTCAGTTTATTCAAATAAATAAATTCAGTATAAAAATTATGTATAAATAAAAAAAATAATTTTTAAATTTCAAGGTGAATATGATATAATAAAAATAAAATATTATAAATATGTAACGTAATAACCTATAAAAAATAGCAATTTTGTTACGGTTTTCGTTACAGTTAATATGGATTATATCGTTTCCGTTTTGGTTACGGTACGAAATATAAATTCCGGTTTTCCGTTTTTGCGTTACGCGTTACAATAACGTTTCACAACACTGCAATAAACAGATAACAAGAAAATATTTGTATGCTTTTATTCAAGGTCAAGCTTTTTGGGACAATTTTTGTTATTAAGATAAAACGGGTTGGGCATGTCAAGGACAAGGAGTACACAGATTTGAAATATGTAAAATAATTTTAAAATTTACTGTTTCCCGGGATTTTCAAAATGTAGATTGTAATGGACACTGTTGGTATATGAAGTTAGGTTAGGTTAGAGTGGCTGCTATCGCACACTTAGGCCAGCATGGCATAAAGTTAAATGAACGACTAATTCATATCTCAGGAAGAAGCTAATCCATGAAATTATATGGCCTCAAATGATATCAGGATACATGCGATTAATTTACAGCCACCATTATTTGCCAAAACCACATCTGTCGGATTTTTAAGAATTAATTCGAAATGGCGGCCAAAGCATAATCCGCTAAAACGAAAATACGATACACACATTTTCTGAGAATCAATCAGAAATTAATGAATTTGATAAATTACCCCAAGATGCGTAAACCGTTCCCATTACAAATCTGAGTTTGGCCACAGCCCTATTTCATAGATTATACGCCTCTAACAGAAAGCAGTTATATTTAGCTTACCCAACGATGGGACAGTAATTAAAGGAATACTAAATCGAATAGACATATTATTTTGTCTTGAACCGCTAGATTAAAGAACTCATAAGTATTCAAATAGGAATTCGCCATTTTGAAAAGCACCGAAAAACGCTCCTTATTGGCGTCGATAATGAAGAACGATAATGTTAAGTTTTTCTATATTTTTTCACTTTCCATAAGAAATTTTTGATCGCAGTATCGGGCCCAATATACGATATTATGTAAAGGTTTTAAAGGGCTAAATTTCGTTAGTGATTCTGGAGAATGAAAGATTCTGATACGACAAATTCCGAATTACTTAAACATTAAAACCCTAATTAATCTTAACAATAAATCACTGGGTAAATATTCAACTGAATCCGGAAACAATTGTGCTAGGAAGATTAGAGTAGAACTCACAACGGAACAAGAGATTATCATCAACCAGCAATGTGATTCATAGGATTAAGAAAAGGCTACGAGGAAACCTAAAAATAGCACAACTTTAGGCTTACAGGTTTAGTTGAAGGATAGTATTTCGGTGGCACCTATACATATATATGTTAGAATAGCTTATAGTTATTAAGTTCAGAAAAAATTGTATGGGCTCCGCTAAACCTTTATAATAGTTCGTACAACATTTAGGGGAATTAATGCTTATGAATTTTTCCGACGATTTTCGACTATTCCTGAACAAATATTTTGGTTTAACTACCTATTAATATCTATTAACTTTAGATAATTTAAAACTGTGATAAATAAAAACGATTGAATACAATAAAAATAGAAGAATAGATTAATAGAAGAATTAATAAAAATGTCTACAATTAACTACAGTGGTGTGAATGAAATAGCACACTCTAAAATTGTTTTACAAATTCTTCATTAACTAAAAAACTATTTATCAATTTTCAATTATTTTTTTTAATTTACATAGTATAAATATAAACTTACAATTAAATATCAAAAAAAAAATAATTAAACATTTTATTTTATAAATAGGCTGTTCAATAGGCTACACGAATTAAAAAGGCTGAATTAAAAAAGGTATTTTTCTGAATTAAAAATGGGCCTTTTTTATTCAGTTTGAAAATGAATTAAAAATGTATTTAAAATGGGCCTTTTTTTATTCAGTTTGAAAATGAATTTAAAAAAAATGAAATAAAATTGTCTTTTTTTGTTAAAGTTCCATTTTTAATTCATTTTTTCAATTTTCGATTTTTTGTCTAAAACAACATTTTTAATACAGATTTTATTTATTCAAAATGAATTAAAAATGGTTCCAATTCTTCATACTAAAATCACCATTTTTAATTCAGTTTTGATGTACATTTTTAATTCAGCCTTTTTTAATTCGTGTAGCCTGTTCAATATAATAGCACAGTAAATTTCAAAATTCATTTTCAGCCTTATTTGTATATGATTAAACCTAATATGCATTTTTATTGAATAGTATTGGTCTTGTGACCTTCTTTTCGAACCATTTCCCTGAATCGGCACACCCCTAGGGCCCACCAGCTCCTGGCATTTGTGAACGGTCACTTATTCCAAATTCGACAAATTTGAATTCCAAAATTTCTGTTTATTTTGTGTTTCTCATTATTAATAGCTACTTTTACTTAACTCCAACAATTTTCGATCAAATTCAGATCAGATGACTGACTCGGCCATTGTGTGACCGCCACTTTGTAATCGTTAAGCTAATATTTCGCTTCTCTCGAGGTAATCTTTGTATCGTTATCTTCCTGAAAACACTAGCCTGGTGGTTTATCGTCTTCGGCATAACAGAGCATTAGATGAGTTAATAATATGTAAACAACTGCCGTTATTCCATTTTCCGAGCAATAAATTATAATGTTCCGTGCCAGAAAAAAACTCGCTATGTCACAATGGACAACCACCATGCTTAATCGTCTTTTTCGTATGTTAGGGCGAAAGCTTGTACTGAGCTGGGATCGTTCATAATGTCACCCTTCAGAACTAAACAGTTTGACTTTTATTTTGTCAATTAATAGTACTTTTCTCCACTTTTTTGGTTTCAAAATTTTGTTTGGATAAAGAAGGAACGGCTCGGGCATTTCAATCAATTTCGAGCATCTGTTCGCGAATGAGGCCTTCTGAATAATTAAGATTTACCAACTTCTTTAATTCGTTAGAGGAGATAGAAGAATGTTTCATTGTAGTTCGGCCAATTAAAGTGGCCGGTAGGCTGGTATTTTCACATACAACGGCTAATCACACCTCAATGAGCGCAAACGACGAGATAAATTAAGTAAATTACAACGGCCGGATCAGTCGCTTGATCTGAATCCGATCGAAAATGTTTGGAATCGAGTAAAAGTAGCTAATAACAATGGGAAACACAAAAATAAACAGAAATTTTGGTATTGAAATTTGTCGAATTTGGAATAAATGACCGTTCACAAAAGCACGGAGCTGGTAGGCTCTATGGGCGAGCCGATGCCGTGAAATGGTTCGAAAAGAAGGTTACAAGACCAATACTATTCAATAAAAATGCATATTAGGTTTAATCATACACAAATAAGGCTGAAAATGAATTTTGAAATTGACGGTGCTATTATATTGAACAGCCTATTTATAAAATAAAATGTTTAATTATTTTTTTTCATATTCCTTTTATTAATTAAATATAATTTTTTGCTATTTAATTGTAAGTTTATATTTATACTATGTAAATAAAAAAAAATAATTGAAAATTGATAAATAGTTTTTTAGTTAATGAAGAATTTGTAATAGTTATTTATGGTACTAGTGAGCAAAACGAGATATTATCCATGAGGGATAAGTTTGTCCTACGAGGCGATAGCCGAGTGGGATATTATCCCGAGAGAATAATATCTCTTTGCTCACGAGTGGCATACAACGTTTTATCCAATTTTGTTTAAATAAATGTAAATAATTGTAAATTAATAAGAAATAGTTCCATTTTGTGTTTTCACACTGTAGCATAGAATTTTAAAATACATTTTATCAAAGTGACCGTTCTTTAAATTTATGTGACGTGTTTCTTTGACGTAAATTACGAAATCTATAGAGCGCTACACACGATCCAATTTGGTTGGTTGGTTGGTCCGATTTGGTTGGATTGGATGTAAAATTGGATCGTGTGTATGCATGTCGGTCCGATAAAATTAAGTTGGATGCGTTGGATGGAAATTTCATCCAACCGACCAACCAACCAACCAAGTTGGATGGTGTGTATGGTTGTCGGACGATATTTCATCATTTGTTATGAATTTCATAGGGTAAACAACAGAAAACAAAGGAGGAAAATGTATTTTTTATTTTTTTTTTATAATATAAAAAAGAGAAAAGGAATATTTATGACGTGTTCTTTTATGCGTAGCAACTTAAAGTAGGCTGTGAAATAATTGGAAAAATTCGATTTTGCCTAAACAAAAATCAAAAAATCAGATGGTAAATTGGATCGTCTGTAGACGACATCCAATTTGGTTGGGCCGACCGTCGGACCGACAAGTTGGATCGTGTGTAGCGCTCTTATGAATAATTTTCCAATGACTACTCAATATTTTGTTATACAAAATATAACTCACGTTGCCCCTAGCAGCGTGGGTTATACAATAACAATGGGTTATTTTAAATTTTCTTTATTTGAAATCAGTCTAGTTATCGGGCTATTATACATCAAGATTGGATAAACAAATTTTATTTCATACTATACCGAAAATCAATGTTTACGTGATTGATTTCAGTCCGGGAAATGAATCATTACGTCAGAGAACAAAAGTGTCCGGAAAACGAGCTAATACAGTAGAGTAGACTGTAAAACCAAAAATAACTAGGGTAACTTGATAATTTGAAAATTATTTGGATTGATTTTCTTTAAATTTCAAATTCATGTTTTTACTTTAAAATTCAATTTTAAATGAAAAAATCGAATTAATGACCCATGTAGTATGAAATAAAACGTTGTACGTTACACGTACGTTAAATGATCGTTACAGTACTCGTTCAAAATTCTGGACTCGGCTCCTTCGTCGCCTCGTCCATAAACGTCGAACTCGTACTGTAACAACTCATTTACCGCCCTTGTGACGTAAATAACTATTAGAGTGTGCTATTTCATTGCACACCACTGTAATTTCGAGCAACACTTAAAGATGTCTTTTCATAATTCCCTGTACGCACTATATAATTTAAAATGTTACTTTCGAGTTTCACCTAAATCAATACGAAATAAATAAATAATTTAATGTACCGTACCTACTTAGAATATTTTAATCTCTCAATAAACATTATGTATCAATTAATTATTCCCTTATTAATTTTGTTTGATTACTACTCCTAAGTAAATATTTTTACATTAGATGATTAGTAAATGTACCTTCGGGTTATTATATAAATTTCAAAAATTTGTTGCCAAGTCATATCGAACATAATGTATTTAATGCGTTTCTTAACTTTTGCTTACCTGCGTAAATAATAAAAATATTATTATTAGAAACAATTTGTTAAGTGCTTAATAGTGTTGCTTCTAATTAAATTTATATAATTGGCGAAAAATAGTATAAAAGAAAGAGAAGTTTGTTGTCTGTATTAAATCAAAAAGATTCTTTCGGCTTTTTATAGACACAATATATTAATAATTATGTCATTCACAACATTTTCAACTTGTTAATCAGAAAAATGGAGAGGCCAGTCATTTATAATATATCTACCAAAAAAGTAGATATATCAAAATCCCCCCCGTACTTTAACCCGAGAGTCAATACAAAATGTATTGACTCTAAAAAATGAAAACCTTTCCTTAAGCTTTCTGTGTGGTAGTTTGGTTTCGTACTGATTATCTCAAAACAAAAAGTTCGATCTACTCATCAGGTGGCTACGACCAAATTACAAAAATACAATTCCAACTTCATAATGAAGATGAAACAAATTTCTTCCAAGATCTAACAAAATTATTTATGTCAATTATTTTCAAGAGAAATATTTTGGAGAGTTTATGCGCGGTTCTCACCGAAGTAGCTGTGTAATTATTCGAAATCTATTTTAAGTTTTTTCGTAAGGATAGTATAGAGCGAGTAGAGAGAAGAGCAACAACTTTACCAACGGTGACAAGCAACATCTGCTACGGTTAGTGCAAAATTGGGTGACCGCTTGGGAACATGATGATGGAACCAAATCTCACCCCTCCCACCGCCCAACCGCCGATGGAAAAAATAGTGGAGACACAAAAAAAATACTAACAAATTTACTAACTATCGACTACTTAGGTGTCTGGAACCGGGTCGAGTCTTTAATGCTAACTTACCTTTCCTTTCCTTCGGTCTTGTTGTGTGTGTGTAAAGGGTGTACAGAGGGCCCGGTGTCATCCGGGTGTCTTGCATAGGCTTGGTCGTACATTCAATCAATACATTGATCAATCAATAAGGATAGTAAACATACATTAAGTATACGATAGTAACGTTTCGACAGGAAAGTTCGTTGTTATTTTTACAAGGGGAAATCTTTTTTTGTATGGTTGTGTCTTGTGTGAGTATTCCGTTTGGATACTTTTTGACATTTGATACGATTTTGAAACGGTTAGAAACAAATTTACGGACGAATAGCATTGTTGCTTTAAGAATGCTTCAGAATGGTGAGAAGAAATAAGATCCATCAAGGACGTAAATTTCGAACATACCCATAACTTATTAATTCAAAATTTAGTACATTATTGAATTAAAAAATTTACAGCTGTAATTAATATTTATTATTAATATAGTCCACATTATATGTAATTATACAATTCAGAAAAAACAAAATTTTACTTTGAGTCGGCATGTTGGCATATACGCCATTTTGTAATATTTCGGAAGACAATTTAGGGATTTAGGTGATCACTATGAATTATGGCTTGCAGCGTACCAAAATTCGGATAATGATCACGAATCACTTTTTTACTAATGTAGATGATCATTATGGCAAGCCTCATTCCTAAAATTGCTCGAACCTTTTCATAATATACAAATAATTATAGAAATGATAATCCGCATGTCGAATTAATTAAAACAATACTACAAAAATATCAAAAATTATAGGGTGGTTCGGAAATTTTGTGTAGGAAAATTTTTTCTCCTGCGATAAACACAGTAAGCTAAAATATGTTTGCTACGTGAATATTTTGTTGCTTTTATTAAGGATTTTTCATTGACGTTTAGAAATGTCTGAATTGACAAAATTATTTGGTAATACAAATAAAAAATACCACTAACCAGTGACATGAAATAAAAATTTCCCTTTGCGATTATTCGCAATCTAATTTATGTGAGAACTAATGTGCTAATAGTTAACGAAAAAAGAAACGAAATACTTTGGTGAAAATCGTATTGATTTTTCATTCGAATTCGTTCTCGATAGTGTTTTGTCTCTTGTAGCAAGAACAAAATTGTACTCTATTTCGCTTTTTAAATTATGCATTTTCTAAAGCTATCTCAGCTTGCTCGAATAAAACAAAATTCTATTTCTACTTTCATTCATCACTCTTTATCACCCAAATTTTTGTTTGTAATATTTTATCGATGAGAATAAAGAGCAGGTACTAGGCTTAAGTGATGAACGACTTCACTAAATATGTATGTAAATTTGAGTGCTAAGTACATGACAAATATACAAACAATTTTGAAATTGTCGACGCAAATGTGAAATGAAATTAAAAGTTTGGCAAACACTTTTTTGATTTATCCAAATAGCAACATATTATTTTCTTCTTTTAATGTTAAGAAACGAATTAACTTTCTCCTAAGCTTAAAATTATACTTTTAATATCTTCTTTATACCATTCATATTATTGGTGGGGCTTTAAATTTTAATTGGTGTATAGAAAGTAAATATATTATATTCGATTTTTTGGTTTCAAATTCAAACAAATATAATAATATTAATCCAAACTTTAAATTTGAATAGATCTTAACAAAATCCAGCGATGTGTAAAATACAATTATGATGCAAATGTTAAAAGTGGTTAATTTGGTTGAAGAGAAGTATGGAACACAACACACGTCATTAATGTGAATGGTGATAACTATGTTAATTTCAAATAAAGAAAGTACAAAATATGCAACAATGCTCAACTGTATTTTCATTGTTGCAGCACACAAAAATAGATTCAAGTTATATACAAAATTTTAGCCGGTACGTTGCTCTAAATAAACTTTAACCGCAGTCTCTACAGCTTTCCTCGAATTCACGGGTAGAAACGAATGCTAAAAAATTAGTGAGGAACAAGTGGAGAAAAATGAATTTTTTACTTCACATGCTAATTTTTATTTTATAACGGATGAACGGCCGTTAACGGAGAAATGAATTTTGTTTCTTCAAGAAACAGATTTTTCTCATTTAAGGTCGTCGTGCGTTTTATTATTATTTATACCTCGATAAGTGTTGAACTGCCATTAGTTGAACAACACCATTTTTGAAACCGCCACTTTCTCAACTCAACCCCAACTCAACTATCAACCCAAATAATAATGAAAAGTTTTTTTCTGAAATAAAGTGCATTTCATTTTCAATAGATTCATTCGTAATAAAAATTTTATTATGTAAAGTAAAACCAAATCGCTATATACCATATTCAACGAGCAAGTTAATAAAATAAAAGTATGTTCTACATAATCGATTTTGCTAACATAGAAAAACAAAAAAAATTCTTATTGTAGTAGAATTTATATAAATATGTACATTTAAAATCATCTTTCTAATTCGGTTTTAACGGCAGATACATTATTTTGAGGAATTTATTGGCAAAGAAGGTTGGGAATAGTTCTATAAGTCGTAATTTCTTGAAAATTGTATTCAATAACAAAATGGAAACTAGTACTTTATTAAATGATAAAATACTTCATTTTTATAATCGCGGAAATAATTTCTTGCTATGAAATAGCTAGATATTGAGGAGAATTTCACGATTAAATAAACATACATAGCTATACACGTCTCAAATCACTTTCTCTTGGTCGTAGTAGGTCGCTTAAGTGACATACCTATCATGTTTGAAATATTGCAGTTCAAAACAGTCTGGTTCATTACTGTACCATATGTATTTGCATTAATTACACGCCAACAATAAAAGTTTCTTAAAATTATGCAGAAACAATAAAATCGATTTGTCAAGCATTTATTCCAGTTTCACGCTTTTCATTTATTACATTTTTTTTATGTTTAATGTTTTTTATTCAATTAAAAATTCTTATTCGTAAATATAAATGAGTTAAAGATTGGTATTGTTATTAAACCTATAAGATGGTAGTACACAAATATAAGATGCGTTGAACCAATTAATAAAATTCTGTTTCATAACACTTTTGACGCAGTTAAGCGTGCCAACAAGTAAGTATTGTAATTATTGCCTACGAAATTTATTTTTTACAATAGACCATTTTAATAATATTAATAAATTCGAGAACTTGTCCTTGTCCAATTTCAAATACTTAACTAAAAAGGTAATAACCTTACTGTTACGCAGAAGAGCGTATAATAAAGTCCAGAACACTTTAAACGGAACTACGAATTAAAAATCTCCAATTTTTATTTTATAATTATGTATCTGACTGGATAAAGATTAAGATAAACACAGTTATTTTTGTTTAACCTGTTGAATATACAAATGTATACTGTACTCGTACATGGCCACCGCTTACATGTATTTTGTAATAATAAAAAGAATGTATGTACATACTCATAAATAAAATAAAGTAGTTATTAATTAAAAAAAATAATAATAAGACAAAATTTCGCTGTGAATTATGTGAAACAAAATTTTTTTGAAGAAAATTATAGCAACAGATGATCTTATTTGATTAAAATTAATGTTTCGCTTAGAAATTACTTTACTTTTAATTTCTTCGAGTTTATATTTCATTTAATTGTTTTGCTTTATAAATCTTTAGGTCTTTGGAGCAACAAACTTACGAAATGTACTTGCGTAAGTAGGGTGTTTCAGATTTAATTATTCTGTTTGCGAAGTTTTAAGCAATCAAAATAATCACATAAAAATGCACATGAAGATTTTATCTATCCGAATATTTTTGTATGCGCAGAAATTCTACAACCTTATCTTTTCCTCTGTTGTGGTAGTGATTACTTTGTTTACAAGTTTGTTTGGATGAATTGCCAATCTTGAGTGATAACTGGCACTGGTATCCAAAATTTCTTTACGTGTTATTAGAAGTAGGTCTCTGTGAATTATATTGTGATATAATTCTAAAGCCCGATTGCATAAAAATAGGCCAACCGCCTGTTAAATAATATTGCCTCTCTTTCTTCTTTTATGAAATTGCGGTTTGTTCCATAATACAAATTCAAAGCAAGTTAAATAGTATGTTTTTTTCCATAGAAATATTTCTCTAACTATTTATTTGGACGAAATTGGGCGGCCGCATATTTAATTCTCCCGTTACAATGTCCATGTAAAAAAATTCAAGTAGCTTGAATTGAATTTGTATTATGAAACAAACATCAGTTTCCAAAAAAAAGGAAAGGCTACATTATTTGATAGGCGTTTGGCCCTTTTTTGTGCAACCGGGCATTAGAAATTTAGCTAGAGGCACTGATGTCCGGAACTTCTTTACGTGTTATTGGGACCTGTTGATGTTTGTGAATTATATTGTGATATGATTTTAAGAAATTTAGACAGGAACCGTTGAAGAATGCCTAATTTCGAGCCGTTCCCCACAGCTGTATACCTTATGTCCGGATAGGTTTTATTTTTTTTATAGAGGAGTAGTTTATTTTCAACCGTGCATATGGCGCCAGTTTTATTTCCAATTTTGCTTCATACTTGTTTACGCTAAGTTAGAAATTTGTCGAGGTGAATACCTAAATACTTTACATTTACAGTGTGAGGTAAATCCTGGTTATCCTTTTTTATTGTTGGATAAGTGCCTCTTCGTCTGCGAATTTTGCGGCAGTTACTCGATTGCTTTTACAGGTATACCTGCAATGTATAGCAGATATAATATCGGGCCAAGCACGATGCCCTGTGATATACCAGATTTAATTGGATGGATATTTGTAAACCCATATTAAAAAATGGTAGTTGCACATTTAAAAACTAAACAAACTGAGTTTACGGCTTCAATAAAACTATTAAAGAAATTGAAAGAAAATGCAACCGATGTTTCGCGTACTCTAGATTCCATACAAACAAAACTGGTGAACATTGCTAAGCTGGATAAAGAAGTTAAGGAAGTCGAGAAACATATTGAAATCCTAACGAAAGAAAGTAATAATTGCGTAAGTAAAAATTAATAGTAACCAACAAAGTGTATAATTAATAGTAACAACATTGAATTATTGCAAAAACGCTAAAATATTCTAAGAATTATGCCTACCAAGCTAATTGTGAAATTAGAGGAATTCCAACCACACTGAATGAAATTGTTCTCAAGATTGTTAGTACCATTGCGACGAAAATAATATTTGAACTTGATAATTCGCACATCAAATACATACATCGTACGTATTTACTTAATCGAAACCAATAAGTTCACATTAAAATTCATCAGGACAGCGATTCAGGTCGCCAAACGAGGATTGATTTGAGAATTAACGGAAGGCAACAGTATTGCTGAAATGTATTGATATCGTTTGTGCGTTTTTTTAGTTTTTCATTTAACAGGATGCAAATAAGAGAGATTAAATAAGCTCAGAAGAGAACGATCGAGAGAATAACATTGACTACACTATATTAGCTGCTTTTTTATTCGCTCCCGATAGCTGCTATGTGGAGCAGTCAATTTTCTATATCCAAATTTAAATTTAAACGTCAAACTATAATTTTTAATTTAATTCTGTAGAGAAAACGTGATATAAAAAATATTTAGCTCTACCTATTTGGAGAGGCCAGTCATTTATAATATATCTACCAAAAAAGTAGATATATCAAAATCCCCCCCGTACTTTAACCCGAGAGTCAATACAAAATGTATTGACTCTAAAAAATGAAAACCTTTCCTTAAGCTTTCTGTGTGGTAGTTTGGTTTCGTACTGATTATCTCAAAACAAAAAGTTCGATCTACTCATCAGGTGGCTACGACCAAATTACAAAAATACAATTCCAACTTCATAATGAAGATGAAACAAATTTCTTCCAAGATCTAACAAAATTATTTATGTCAATTATTTTCAAGAGAAATATTTTGGAGAGTTTATGCGCGGTTCTCACCGAAGTAGCTGTGTAATTATTCGAAATCTATTTTAAGTTTTTTCGTAAGGATAGTATAGAGCGAGTAGAGAGAAGAGCAACAACTTTACCAACGGTGACAAGCAACATCTGCTACGGTTAGTGCAAAATTGGGTGACCGCTTGGGAACATGATGATGGAACCAAATCTCACCCCTCCCACCGCCCAACCGCCGATGGAAAAAATAGTGGAGACACAAAAAAAATACTAACAAATTTACTAACTATCGACTACTTAGGTGTCTGGAACCGGGTCGAGTCTTTAATGCTAACTTACCTTTCCTTTCCTTCGGTCTTGTTGTGTGTGTGTAAAGGGTGTACAGAGGGCCCGGTGTCATCCGGGTGTCTTGCATAGGCTTGGTCGTACATTCAATCAATACATTGATCAATCAATAAGGATAGTAAACATACATTAAGTATACGATAGTAACGTTTCGACAGGAAAGTTCGTTGTTATTTTTACAAGGGGAAATCTTTTTTTGTATGGTTGTGTCTTGTGTGAGTATTCCGTTTGGATACTTTTTGACATTTGATACGATTTTGAAACGGTTAGAAACAAATTTACGGACGAATAGCATTGTTGCTTTAAGAATGCTTCAGAATGGTGAGAAGAAATAAGATCCATCAAGGACGTAAATTTCGAACATACCCATAACTTATTAATTCAAAATTTAGTACATTATTGAATTAAAAAATTTACAGCTGTAATTAATATTTATTATTAATATAGTCCACATTATATGTAATTATACAATTCAGAAAAAACAAAATTTTACTTTGAGTCGGCATGTTGGCATATACGCCATTTTGTAATATTTCGGAAGACAATTTAGGGATTTAGGTGATCACTATGAATTATGGCTTGCAGCGTACCAAAATTCGGATAATGATCACGAATCACTTTTTTACTAATGTAGATGATCATTATGGCAAGCCTCATTCCTAAAATTGCTCGAACCTTTTCATAATATACAAATAATTATAGAAATGATAATCCGCATGTCGAATTAATTAAAACAATACTACAAAAATATCAAAAATTATAGGGTGGTTCGGAAATTTTGTGTAGGAAAATTTTTTCTCCTGCGATAAACACAGTAAGCTAAAATATGTTTGCTACGTGAATATTTTGTTGCTTTTATTAAGGATTTTTCATTGACGTTTAGAAATGTCTGAATTGACAAAATTATTTGGTAATACAAATAAAAAATACCACTAACCAGTGACATGAAATAAAAATTTCCCTTTGCGATTATTCGCAATCTAATTTATGTGAGAACTAATGTGCTAATAGTTAACGAAAAAAGAAACGAAATACTTTGGTGAAAATCGTATTGATTTTTCATTCGAATTCGTTCTCGATAGTGTTTTGTCTCTTGTAGCAAGAACAAAATTGTACTCTATTTCGCTTTTTAAATTATGCATTTTCTAAAGCTATCTCAGCTTGCTCGAATAAAACAAAATTCTATTTCTACTTTCATTCATCACTCTTTATCACCCAAATTTTTGTTTGTAATATTTTATCGATGAGAATAAAGAGCAGGTACTAGGCTTAAGTGATGAACGACTTCACTAAATATGTATGTAAATTTGAGTGCTAAGTACATGACAAATATACAAACAATTTTGAAATTGTCGACGCAAATGTGAAATGAAATTAAAAGTTTGGCAAACACTTTTTTGATTTATCCAAATAGCAACATATTATTTTCTTCTTTTAATGTTAAGAAACGAATTAACTTTCTCCTAAGCTTAAAATTATACTTTTAATATCTTCTTTATACCATTCATATTATTGGTGGGGCTTTAAATTTTAATTGGTGTATAGAAAGTAAATATATTATATTCGATTTTTTGGTTTCAAATTCAAACAAATATAATAATATTAATCCAAACTTTAAATTTGAATAGATCTTAACAAAATCCAGCGATGTGTAAAATACAATTATGATGCAAATGTTAAAAGTGGTTAATTTGGTTGAAGAGAAGTATGGAACACAACACACGTCATTAATGTGAATGGTGATAACTATGTTAATTTCAAATAAAGAAAGTACAAAATATGCAACAATGCTCAACTGTATTTTCATTGTTGCAGCACACAAAAATAGATTCAAGTTATATACAAAATTTTAGCCGGTACGTTGCTCTAAATAAACTTTAACCGCAGTCTCTACAGCTTTCCTCGAATTCACGGGTAGAAACGAATGCTAAAAAATTAGTGAGGAACAAGTGGAGAAAAATGAATTTTTTACTTCACATGCTAATTTTTATTTTATAACGGATGAACGGCCGTTAACGGAGAAATGAATTTTGTTTCTTCAAGAAACAGATTTTTCTCATTTAAGGTCGTCGTGCGTTTTATTATTATTTATACCTCGATAAGTGTTGAACTGCCATTAGTTGAACAACACCATTTTTGAAACCGCCACTTTCTCAACTCAACCCCAACTCAACTATCAACCCAAATAATAATGAAAAGTTTTTTTCTGAAATAAAGTGCATTTCATTTTCAATAGATTCATTCGTAATAAAAATTTTATTATGTAAAGTAAAACCAAATCGCTATATACCATATTCAACGAGCAAGTTAATAAAATAAAAGTATGTTCTACATAATCGATTTTGCTAACATAGAAAAACAAAAAAAATTCTTATTGTAGTAGAATTTATATAAATATGTACATTTAAAATCATCTTTCTAATTCGGTTTTAACGGCAGATACATTATTTTGAGGAATTTATTGGCAAAGAAGGTTGGGAATAGTTCTATAAGTCGTAATTTCTTGAAAATTGTATTCAATAACAAAATGGAAACTAGTACTTTATTAAATGATAAAATACTTCATTTTTATAATCGCGGAAATAATTTCTTGCTATGAAATAGCTAGATATTGAGGAGAATTTCACGATTAAATAAACATACATAGCTATACACGTCTCAAATCACTTTCTCTTGGTCGTAGTAGGTCGCTTAAGTGACATACCTATCATGTTTGAAATATTGCAGTTCAAAACAGTCTGGTTCATTACTGTACCATATGTATTTGCATTAATTACACGCCAACAATAAAAGTTTCTTAAAATTATGCAGAAACAATAAAATCGATTTGTCAAGCATTTATTCCAGTTTCACGCTTTTCATTTATTACATTTTTTTTATGTTTAATGTTTTTTATTCAATTAAAAATTCTTATTCGTAAATATAAATGAGTTAAAGATTGGTATTGTTATTAAACCTATAAGATGGTAGTACACAAATATAAGATGCGTTGAACCAATTAATAAAATTCTGTTTCATAACACTTTTGACGCAGTTAAGCGTGCCAACAAGTAAGTATTGTAATTATTGCCTACGAAATTTATTTTTTACAATAGACCATTTTAATAATATTAATAAATTCGAGAACTTGTCCTTGTCCAATTTCAAATACTTAACTAAAAAGGTAATAACCTTACTGTTACGCAGAAGAGCGTATAATAAAGTCCAGAACACTTTAAACGGAACTACGAATTAAAAATCTCCAATTTTTATTTTATAATTATGTATCTGACTGGATAAAGATTAAGATAAACACAGTTATTTTTGTTTAACCTGTTGAATATACAAATGTATACTGTACTCGTACATGGCCACCGCTTACATGTATTTTGTAATAATAAAAAGAATGTATGTACATACTCATAAATAAAATAAAGTAGTTATTAATTAAAAAAAATAATAATAAGACAAAATTTCGCTGTGAATTATGTGAAACAAAATTTTTTTGAAGAAAATTATAGCAACAGATGATCTTATTTGATTAAAATTAATGTTTCGCTTAGAAATTACTTTACTTTTAATTTCTTCGAGTTTATATTTCATTTAATTGTTTTGCTTTATAAATCTTTAGGTCTTTGGAGCAACAAACTTACGAAATGTACTTGCGTAAGTAGGGTGTTTCAGATTTAATTATTCTGTTTGCGAAGTTTTAAGCAATCAAAATAATCACATAAAAATGCACATGAAGATTTTATCTATCCGAATATTTTTGTATGCGCAGAAATTCTACAACCTTATCTTTTCCTCTGTTGTGGTAGTGATTACTTTGTTTACAAGTTTGTTTGGATGAATTGCCAATCTTGAGTGATAACTGGCACTGGTATCCAAAATTTCTTTACGTGTTATTAGAAGTAGGTCTCTGTGAATTATATTGTGATATAATTCTAAAGCCCGATTGCATAAAAATAGGCCAACCGCCTGTTAAATAATATTGCCTCTCTTTCTTCTTTTATGAAATTGCGGTTTGTTCCATAATACAAATTCAAAGCAAGTTAAATAGTATGTTTTTTTCCATAGAAATATTTCTCTAACTATTTATTTGGACGAAATTGGGCGGCCGCATATTTAATTCTCCCGTTACAATGTCCATGTAAAAAAATTCAAGTAGCTTGAATTGAATTTGTATTATGAAACAAACATCAGTTTCCAAAAAAAAGGAAAGGCTACATTATTTGATAGGCGTTTGGCCCTTTTTTGTGCAACCGGGCATTAGAAATTTAGCTAGAGGCACTGATGTCCGGAACTTCTTTACGTGTTATTGGGACCTGTTGATGTTTGTGAATTATATTGTGATATGATTTTAAGAAATTTAGACAGGAACCGTTGAAGAATGCCTAATTTCGAGCCGTTCCCCACAGCTGTATACCTTATGTCCGGATAGGTTTTATTTTTTTTATAGAGGAGTAGTTTATTTTCAACCGTGCATATGGCGCCAGTTTTATTTCCAATTTTGCTTCATACTTGTTTACGCTAAGTTAGAAATTTGTCGAGGTGAATACCTAAATACTTTACATTTACAGTGTGAGGTAAATCCTGGTTATCCTTTTTTATTGTTGGATAAGTGCCTCTTCGTCTGCGAATTTTGCGGCAGTTACTCGATTGCTTTTACAGGTATACCTGCAATGTATAGCAGATATAATATCGGGCCAAGCACGATGCCCTGTGATATACCAGATTTAATTGGATGGATATTTGTAAACCCATATTAAAAAATGGTAGTTGCACATTTAAAAACTAAACAAACTGAGTTTACGGCTTCAATAAAACTATTAAAGAAATTGAAAGAAAATGCAACCGATGTTTCGCGTACTCTAGATTCCATACAAACAAAACTGGTGAACATTGCTAAGCTGGATAAAGAAGTTAAGGAAGTCGAGAAACATATTGAAATCCTAACGAAAGAAAGTAATAATTGCGTAAGTAAAAATTAATAGTAACCAACAAAGTGTATAATTAATAGTAACAACATTGAATTATTGCAAAAACGCTAAAATATTCTAAGAATTATGCCTACCAAGCTAATTGTGAAATTAGAGGAATTCCAACCACACTGAATGAAATTGTTCTCAAGATTGTTAGTACCATTGCGACGAAAATAATATTTGAACTTGATAATTCGCACATCAAATACATACATCGTACGTATTTACTTAATCGAAACCAATAAGTTCACATTAAAATTCATCAGGACAGCGATTCAGGTCGCCAAACGAGGATTGATTTGAGAATTAACGGAAGGCAACAGTATTGCTGAAATGTATTGATATCGTTTGTGCGTTTTTTTAGTTTTTCATTTAACAGGATGCAAATAAGAGAGATTAAATAAGCTCAGAAGAGAACGATCGAGAGAATAACATTGACTACACTATATTAGCTGCTTTTTTATTCGCTCCCGATAGCTGCTATGTGGAGCAGTCAATTTTCTATATCCAAATTTAAATTTAAACGTCAAACTATAATTTTTAATTTAATTCTGCAGAGAAAACGTGATATAAAAAATATTTAGCTCTACCTATTTATATGGAGCCGCTATCGGGAGCTATTTTTATATGACCGCAAGTTTAAATCGGAACTCTGCATTGATCATGGTAACTAATTATATTCAGCATTTTGTGTAATTTCGTGGTAATTATTATTTTTGTGTATATGGGACAATTATTGCGCTGAAGAGAAAATTGATGGCGGACTAATTTATTGTCAACACATTCATTTTGATTGTAGTTTTTCCAGCCGCATAACATTTTATTCCTTCCGCAAGAAATACTTTCAGCAGTAGTCATCCTATTTGGTACTCACAATTAATGTTATCATAAAATTGTCTCCCATATTACCAAATTGACTCAAAATACACTGGATAGGTATAGTTCTCCAAGGTTCAATTGGCTTTTAAATATGATAACGTTATTTTTCAATTGGCTTACAAATATGAAATTATGTTCCATTGAGATGTATGCTTTGTGAACTTCAACTGTTCAAGGCCAAAGTTCAATTTTAGTTTATTAAATTAGGTAACATTCCTAGTTGATGATAAGCGCAATATTGTTCCCATACAAAAGAAAAATCATTATCACGAAATTATTTTTCGAAATTAAAGTTCCATTTTAAACTTATGGAGATTTAAAACAGAAAGCGGAAGATCATAGTCGCGAATTTAACATTTCAGTAGGATGCTAGTTAAACCATGAGGAATAAGATTTCAGGTTATCTTATCAACAAATTTTAGAATACTTGCGAGATATAATAAAAACCAAAAAAAAGCAAACAAAGCATAAGTGATCAAATCACCATAATTAACAAAAAAAAAACAAAATTTTAATTTTAATTAGTTTACAATTCTTATGTGTTAATTTTTAACGTGCATCTACAATTTTGAATCACGCAATTCAATGCACAAACAATTTTGAATAAAATTTTGTCAGCTCTACTTTTATCCAGAATACAGATTTAGAAAAAATTGTATTGAAATAAAAAACGTTGGTTCCACATATTAATTGCGGGCTAACTTGACTTGTGAGAAACATATTATTATTGCTTTTAGTGCTAAGGATGGGAGTAAGTCACTCATCGCTTCGACTAATAACTCTAATATTATTTCATATAACTGCAAATACATGCAAACCAACGATTTGTACATAATATTTGTAAAAGGTAATTATGTACAACATAAATTAATTATTTACACCTCTTTAAACGTAATAAAATAATAGAAAAAGCAATTCAATCAAAAAATTACGATTAACTACGGCTTATCGCATATCATAACATTATTATTGAATTTCCTTAAGGAAAATTTACAATTCATGAAGGCAAAATTTCAAAATTTACAATTCATGAAATGTTTAGCTCAAGTTCTAGGAAGAGACCCTGAAATCCAAAAATATCCTTTCCCTCAGTATATTATAAATAATTGTGACATAGAATCACAACGCGTTATTAAATTTTTCTTAAAACTTAGGCACGATAACCATTCTTCAATAATATCCTTTCAGTATAAACTAGTAAAATTAAAACAAATCTAACGTAATCTTTATTTTTCTAAGTACGAGCAGACAAAGTGTGACTTTTTTTCTATTTAAAGTATGCAAAAGTGGAATAAACGAGTTTTAGTTCTATTATATCCCACAATTACTCAGCATTAATAAAGCGGATTAAATGGAATTCTTGAAACATGAATACCCCCTCAAGATAAAATGTTGATGAAGCTGCTATTGTCGTTTTCGTGAACAACAACTTTGATATTTCTAATGCTAGTTAACAAGTTAATACCAAATCGGCGCAAACTTACCAGCAAGGAGTATGTCTGTTTTAAGGTGAACTAAATAGTCGGCCGTGTTCTGTTTATCTTTAATCTTTTTTAATTAATTTTCCAATATTTTAATTTCTTTGTATTACCGATTATAATCACTGTAGCCTGTAGGCGATACGTGCTAATAATAAATAAATTACTCTTAGTTTCTACAAAAGGTAATGCAATATACAGTGCTGTGTATAGAAAAAAAGGTCAAACATATTTTATTACAAATTGGGGTTCCCAAAATTAACCACTTCACGCATAGGAACGAGTTAACTCGTCAATATGTTACTTGCAGAAATGCATAGGAACGAGTTAACTCGTCCAATTAAATTTTAAACTAAAAATAGTTTAAATTACGTTTGTTTTTGTAATAAAAATTTTGTAATCAATTGTACTTTACGGCTGTATTTTATGGCTTTTTATCTCATCAATTTCGATTTTTATGGTTTATGACACCAATTACTCGGTGGTATACGATACCGATAAGATACATATACATATTTATGGCTACATGTTTCATCATAAACGATAATATGAAAAAAGAGAAAAGTTACTGCAGGATGTTACTTCATTACCGGCATCTGAACAATGATTTTGGTTTCTTCCAAAACCTTCGAAAATTCTCTCTGTAGTCAAAATAGAATTCTCACAGATTTTGTTTTTTCTTTAGGCAAAAGCAAATTTCAATTAACTTTTATTGTTTTACTGCGCCACCTCACAACTAGTGTTATACGTGTATGTATTTGTAAATGACGTTATCTTTTAGTTCGTTATAATGTAGATTGCACATTTTCTCCTAACATTTTATACAGTAAAACGCACCGAGGTAGTAACGGTATAAGAACAAAGATAAGTCGTTATCTTTTTCTTTAATTATTTTTCTTTTCTGTTGCAAACATTTGCAATTTAAAATAAGGAAAATAAAACAAAATCGTTATTTTTTGTTTTTATAAATGTACCTATTGTGTTAAAATAGGTGCAAATAAACATTTTCAATAATAAAAAAAAATATTTTTTTTTGCAGGTTTTCTTTCAAAAATAATATGCGTTAAGCGGTTAAAGAACATTTGAAAGCAATTGCCTATTGTTTCATTTCAAATACATTTACGATCCAACTTTTTGAAAAACAAAACAAAAATGTATGTGCAATTTAGGGGAAAACCCAAAAATTGGCACAATATTCAAAATACGCTGATTGGTGCTAAAGTAATGGAATAAAGTAAACAAATTTTTTTTTGTCGCGTTTTGCTTTACTGTACCTGCTCCGATTTAATGAGTTTGCAAAATTTTTCAAAGTTGCAGAAAGTATATGGATTCCCAGTTATTCATCAACAAACTTTTTAAAACTTGAATTCTGAGCGCTTTCTTTCTACCTCTAGCTTCATTAAAGACCAAACATTTTCTATTGGTTGTAAGTCTGGACGATACGAGAGCCAGTCCAATACTTCGATTTCTTTTTCTGCGAACTACTTTTTTAGCTTTAAATGAACAGAGAAGGAAAAAAATAGTTTAAAATAATTTAAAAAAAAGGTTTTTAATAAATTATATGTTCAGATATGAAAGCCAATTTTAGTATCTACAATTCAAAATTAATAAGTGGTAGTTACTCATAGCTTTCGCAGTATGGCATGGAGTGTTTTGCAGAGGGATCAAATTCGTTATGTAGGACACAGATAAACAACTACTGTGACTTGAGAACTGAGGAGGCACATTGGAAAAGTTTCTTCTCCAGAAAAACATCTCCAGGCCATAATTCCTTCAGTTTTCGATGGAAGTCTTAAAAGACATTGCTAAGCTGCTTGCGAGGTTCCTTCCGTCTGGCATCTTCAAAATGCAACTTATTATTTGGATTCATAGAAGAAAATCATGTTATTCCACATCTTGAGTCCAAGAAACCAGGGGGGCTATTTGGGAATTCGATTCGAACGTGTTCGACTCTTCGATTTATAAGATTCCTATTTGATTTAAATAAGAAACGAACGAATCTGATTCAATTCAAATAAGAATCCAATAATCGAAGACTCGAGTGCGATCGAATCGAATTCACAAATAGCCCCCCTGCCCTTGGGTACATAACAAACATTTTTATTTGACTCATAATAGAAACCAGAGATGGGTAAAACGATAAAAAATCTGTTTTTTCGACAACTTTGTCAAAATAGGTCAAAAACATTAAATTATGATCAAAAACTGTCGAAAAGTGTCGAAAACTGTCGGAAAGTGTCGAAAACTATCGGAAAGTGTTAAAAGCTGTGCGAGTGGTATTGGGCAGGAGAGGAAATAAAATATTCTTATTGCTTCGTGAGCAAATTTTGGAAATATAATGTTAAATTTCGAATATGTTCAAACTGTTGAAACAGTTCTGAACGTAAATGAAAATAAAATTTTACATTTTTCAATTATTTTCACAGTCAAAAAGTCGTATCAAAAAGTGTCGAAAACACATGTTTTGAAAAACTATCAAGAACTCGTGTCAAAAAGTGTCGAAAACTGTGTCGTAAATACTAATTTTCGCCACTACCCATCTCTGATAGAAACTCTGGCTTCTGGACGCAAACCAGCTTTAAGTGCTCACAAGCCAAGTCTTTTTAATAAAATTTGTTTGAACGTTCCTCGTTCAAGGTCCTCTTATGTCATTGTATTCTGTTTTACACATGGGCAGTGTCGAAAACTAGTATTTATGACACAGTTTTCGACACTGTTTGACACGAGTTCTTGACAGTCTTTCAAAACTTGTGGTTTCGACCTTTTTTGACATGCATTCTTGACAGCGAAAAAAATTGAAAAATGTAAATTTTTAAGTTTAATTACGTTCCAAACTGTTTCAATAGTTTAAACGTTTTCAACATTTACCAGTATATTTCAAAAACTTGCTCACGAAACCATAAGAATATTTTGTTTCCTCTTTTTTCAATATCAATCGCACAGCTTTTAACACTTTCCGACAGTTTTTAATACTTTTCGACAGTTTTTGACACTTTTAGACAGTTTCTGACACTTTTCGACAGTTTATGACCATAATTTAGGGTTTTTGACCTATTTTTGACAAAATTGTGGAAAAGTCAGATTTTTTATCGATTTACCCATCTCTGGTTTCTATTATGAGTAAAATAAAAACGTTTGTTATGTACCCAAGGGCAGGTTTCTTGGACTCAAGATGCGCACTTGCGGGGACGTTTCGCCATATTGAAAGCAAGAGGCGGTTTAACAAAATGTTAATATTTAAGATAGAACTCCCATAAACCAATAAAACAAAAAAAAAACAAGTGGTTGCTTTATTCCATTACTTCTACGCCCTTAAGACCCAAACAGGGTATTTTAAATATTTTGGAATTTTTTCGATTTTTCCTCCTAAATTGCGGTAGACTTTTTTTTTTAATTTTGTCATAAACGTATTTAAAATGAAACAATAGGACAATTCCTTTCAACTGTTTTGTAATTTTGGCAACCAAGGTCCCAATTTACCAATTTTGTTTTGTACAACACTGAAAATCATCTATTAATTTAGCTTCTCATTAGATACGCTTTCATTGATAAAAAATACGGTCTGCATTAAGCACATTTCTAGAAGGCGCTAATTGCTAATATTATTTAATCAAAAAGTAGCGGTTTAATGATTGGCTTATAATATTTTAGTAGTATGATTTCACTTTCATTTTCAAACTTAAGTTCAAATATACAAACAGATGTTTTTTTAACATAACATTTATTAACGTCAAATTTACTTTACGGAAGTAATTACGCTAATATTGAACTAAAGTTTTTTTTAAATGCATTTATATTTAATTATCACGTTTATTTGCGACATTTTTATTAATGCATAATGTGTATGTAATTATAATTACATATTAAATATAAAAAGTGTGTACCTTCATCTTTTTATATAGCTAGTTTGTCAAATACTAAATTGTTACGTGAAACAATGCAGTATATTAATGAAACAGAAGCAGAAATAAAAATAAAAGTATGCATGCGCGACGGTGCAACTTCGATTGTTCACCCGCAAATATGGTGGAAAATTATTATGGTGATACTCAACATTTTACGTCTTAAAAGTGCTTGTTTTAGGCCCGATTGTATGAACGACGATAGGTGATTAATCGCCTGATTTATCGTAGTTTGCATTGTATGAACAACGCTAATAAACAAAATTAATCGATGATTTTTTTTTTACCATATCATCCCTTTTTGGTGACTGAATCAGAGAGTAAAATAATTTTCTGTTGATTTTTTTTGTTACATTAACACAAAATGCTGCTATAAAGCAGCATTCAAAATTGCCTTAAGCGTTCATACATTTGGCAAAAATATTTGTACATATAATATAAACATATTATTTATAATAAATAAGAACAAAAAAAAAACAAAATAAAAGAAAAATTATTGTCATACAAAAAACTGGTATAAAACTGTAATAAAAGCATAGAGACTGGAACCGAAACTGAACCGAAAACCGTAATTAACCGCTATTTTCAATGAACCGAAAACCGGAACCGAATGAAATAAAATAAAAAGTTGAACCTGAACCGAAACTGGAAACGAAATTAATTTTCGTTCCGGTTCAAGTTTTTGCTATCCAAAAAAATTTATACAATTATTTTCAGTTTTTAAAATTGTGTAAATTAAACTAATCCAACTATCCAAGACGGTATTTTTTTCGTTTTAGACGGTTTCGCTTCCGACTTACGCAGATTTTAGGCATCTCAACTCAAGCGAAGCGCTAGAGCGAGAGACATGCCTTATATCCTGGCTATTGATGTCTGTTAACAAGTATTAGGTCGAAAAGTACTTATCCGATTTTCATGAAACAAAGACAGACTTATAGACCTTGATGAGATAAGAACAAAATGGTATGGCTAAGCTCTTTAGGTGGTCGGGCTCCAAAGTTATAAACGCTTAAAGATTTCCTTTACAATACATTCACGTAAAAAACAAACAAAAAACAATGAAAGTTCATATAGAACCAAAAACGAACAAAAATGTTTATACATGTTCAAAATTTTTTTTTTCCTTTCAATGAATAATAAAAATGATTTTGTATGGATGTATATAAATTAGTGTATATAAACTTACTAGTAAGTAAGGTATATAAAACTACTACACAGTATGTTGTAATGATCACACAAACAATGTTTGAACAATTAGTGTGAACTTTCATTGATAATTAAATGATTTTGTTTGAATGTATGTATGATCAGGAATACAATTATTAAATTCGTCAAATTTGTTGGTTTGATAGAACACATGTTCAAAAATTTTTTTTCCTTTCAATGAATGAAAATGATTTTGTTTGAATGGATGTATGTATATAAAGTAGTGTATATAAACTAGTAAGTATGCAATGTATATAAACTATTTTTCTGTAAGTGTTACTTATATTTTCTACTGTTTTTGATACAAACTACAATTTAACACTAGAACTACCGACCGGTTAAATGACCGGTTATACATTTATTAAATTCAATTTTTTTAATTATTAATATTTTTGTGGGAATCTGTGTAATGGCTTTTAATATGACAACAAAGTAATTATGTTAAAATTCATCATAAACATCCAAAAACATATTAACATAATAATTAAAAAAATTGAATTCAATAAATGTACAATTCGTCATTTTGACGGGTGGGGCTTCTAGTGTTGAAATTGAAATATGTAAAGATTATACGGGGTTACGAGTTACGACAATAATACTTACAGAAATATGTAGTAAATTTTATGTTGTGTTTATACCGCAAATACTACGGCTTGTATAAAAGCGTTTATTTTTAATTACGATAGCTAAAATATCGTATACATATATGTATTTGCTAAAAAATAAAAAATTTCAATTTATCGTCTTAAATTAAAAATTATCAACGATGAATTGAAATTTTGTATTAAAACTGTTAAAATTTTAAATTCTGTTCTTAGTAAATGCACGATGTCATGGCTATCGTTAATTAAAGTTCTCGACGCTCCTTCTCAATGTGTACCGGCCTTAATGGTATATGTATATGTAGATATTATATAGACGGAATTGTTGAGATGCCGGTAATGCGATTACATCCTGTAATGGGTTTCCTACTTTTTGTATCTATAATAAAAACTATTTTAGTATGGTAAACGAATTATACTGCTCAGTGGGCGCGTTTCATAATTAATCCGACTGTTCACACAAAGTTAACTCTGCAACACATCATTTCCTCGTGTTTTACCTCTTTGCCTATAAAATAACTGGAGGGGGCAAATATTCTTGTTGCACTTTTTCAACGTAAATTTTAGGTGATGATTATTATTTTAATTAAATTTTGAATAAAAAATTTGGAATTATAAATAGAAATGTTTTATTAACAAACAACAATTCTTGAAATTGTTTTGGAGCCGAACCGGAACCGAACCGAAACCGAACCGATATTTAATGGCCGAACCGGAACTGAACCGAACCGAAATTTAAAAATTAGGAACGTAACCGAAAACCGGAACGAAAAACATTTCGGTTCCAGTCTCTGAATAAAAGAGAGGATAGATTTTTATTTAGCATCGTTCATACAATAAACGGAAAGTAAAATCCTTGAGTAGTTATTAATCATTACTCTCGGATTTTTTTTCATTTTGCAATTTGGCCCTTAATACTATTATTGGGGATTAAAGTTAGCCTTTGCGTTACGATTTCGGTATTAAAAGTAATTGATACATCATATCTTGGTAAAATCAGAACCATCTTGATGTAAATAGACGGCATTTGAAAAATGATCTTAAAATAAGCGACATAGAAAGGCTAAAAAATAATTTGTTTTCATAGAGTTTGTGTGAAGAAACGATATTTTGATGGACGGAAAAACGGATTAGTTGGACGGATTTTTGATTAGTTTTGGATTTCGGCAAGGTTGGTCCCAAAAATAGAATATAATCCCAAAAAAGCAAAATATTACAATAATAATAATTTTAACGTTTGTGTTTCACACACTAAAATACAAAATTCCACAAAGCCGCTTAGCATTGGCCCTTTCTGCAAGGCTAACACGAAATTATGTAGCTTCCTTTTGTTTTCATATTGTATAGTTAACAAAAATTTAAAATGTCATTCGGGAATATGAAGGTGTCCCATGTGAATAGAATACCGAATAAATACCTAAATTAAATAAAACTTTATTTTTATTATTACAAAAACAAAGAGTTGTTATCATAATTTGTTCATCTACGTAATTATTCGGCTTCATTTTATTTTTATGAAATTTATGCATTATTTAAGCAGTTTATCAATTTTGCTATGGAACATTTTTTTATTTATGCTCAATTTAAAATCACTATCATCAAACAATTTATGTTCTGCGGTTCATTAATAAATGAGATATTGATTGAGTGAAATCCAAAGCTATTTAGGTTACATTATTGTAAAGTCGCAATTTTGTTGATCTCAATTTAGTTGTTTACTTGTTTGTTGAACGTAATTTAAATTGCGGAAAATTTTAATTTTTTACATGAGTTTATGAGTTTTTTGATTTTCATGCATCTGCATATATTAGAAATTTATAATACAATATACATAACATACATATAAGGAGCCAGGCGAAACTTTTATTTATGTACGCAATAAAATTCAAGTGTCCTAATAGGCTTGGTAGTGGATAGCGTATTAAGTGGTAGCTTATTTAAGTTTTAAGTTCGATATTGGTTCCGAAGAAAACAATTTTCACTTTATTTACTTTTCTTTATTAGTATTTTGAAGAATACACAAATATACCAGGTAAAGGTAATTAAGATATTTCATTGTTAAATAAGCATTAATGCAAAAATTATTTTATAAAGCGAATTACTGCAATAATTATAGGCAAACTATTTGGAACACTTTATTTGGTCAGTTGTTTTCTATATAGTGCGCAGAGGATCAATTGTGACCGCATGTCCTATTATTACTATTAGCACATGATGTTGGTACTGATTACGAAAATATCTCTGTTAATTATCCAGGAACTCTATTCCTTAATTGTTTGAGTCCTTCAGGCTTACCATAGCCTGAATTAAACTAAAAAATATAAAAATTCGTGTTGCCATAATGATTTTGAGGAACTTAGCTAACAAAAAAGAACTTTGCTGAAAAAACACAAGCAGTTGTGCAAGGAATCAAGACCAATGTGATTCAAATAAAATTAACCCTTAAATGACACACTTAAGAAAAATCACATAAATGCCACACTGGGGTCTTTTAGACCCCAGCTTAAAAATTGCCCATTATTTCTTGAATTTTTGGATATTTAGCTTTGACAATTTTTTTCAATATAGCTTAAAGTTTACTAAAGAAGACCAAATTATTACATTAATGAAATTTTATTTTAATCATACCAAAAAAAAAAAAGGTTTGTAAAAAAAATAAGAAAATGGCTTGTTTTACATAAAATAACCGTATTTTTTTAATTTTCAATATTTTTAGCTAAAAATTTAGAGGTATACTCCTGAGATAGTATCTTTTAAGATAACAATAAGTTCGATACTGAATCTTAAAAAAAAGGTATTTATTTTGCAATATGAACGTTGAATTTTTTCTTATCGTCGAAGATGGCTTACCACGGCTCTGGCCAGCTGCTTGACGCTCTGCTACATACAAAAGCCGTTGACCCAAAGTACCCTCGTCCATATCTTTCTGATCTACTTCCATGGCACTCTCTGGAGCACTGCACATCGAAAAGTCTGAATCATTGTCTTTACTGTCCTCAAACACGTTATCTTCTTCTCCTGAAGATGCTTCGTCGATGGGTTCTAGCACTTCTCGGACGATTCGACTCCGCAAATTATACGCCATCTAATTAGTCATACTATATTCTGATCTCATGCAAAATGCACTCAACTTGATATGGCAGTGGTGTGACAAGGAAGGACTTAGTGTCAATCCAAACAAAACTGTCATTGTCCCTTTTACGAGGAGGAGAAAGCTCTCGCTTGTAGCTCCCTCGTTAAACGGTACTATTGTTGCCTTTTCCAAAGAGGTTAAATATCTAGGGGTTATCCTGGATCATAAACTGAACTGGGAACAACATATACAAAAAATTCAAAATAGAGCCACAAAGGCTTTTTGGGCCTGTCAGAGACTCTATGGACGTACTTGGGGACTACAACCAAAAATGATCTACTGGTCATTTCTAACAATTATTAGGCCTATGATCACTTACGCATCGCTAGTGTGGTGGCCTAAAACTCAACAAAGGACAGCGCAAACTTTATTAAATAAGGTTCAGCGTATGGCCTGCATTGGGGTTACGGGCTTAATGAAAACATGTCCGACCGCAGCAATGGAGACACTCCTAGGACTAACTCCATTGCATCTGCATATAAAAAAGGATGCTGCTACTATGGCCCTTAAGATGCAGGCGGAGGGTAACATCAAACCAGGCAATATGGTGGGCCATCTGGAGATCCTTAAGGAGTTTCAGACAGATCCCACTATAGGAATGCCTTCCGACTGTATGCCAGCCAAACTGGATTTCCACAAACCCTTTTGTGTTAGATTACCTGACCGGGAGGAGTGGAGTACAGGGGGACCATCCTTTGAGCGAGGGTCATTGGTGTGGTTTACAGATGGATCAAAAACGGAAGATGGGGCGGGGGTAGGAATACATGGGAGTGGAGTATCACTCTCGAAGTCCTTGGGTACCAATGCAACCGTCTTTCAAGCAGAAGTGCATGCTATAGAACTTTGTGCTAGGATAGGCATATCTAAAGGCCTAAACGACGCAAAGGTTTATATCGTATCAGACAGCCAATCGGCCTTAAAGGCTCTTAGGTCTTTTACCATTGAGTCAAGGCTGGTATGGGATTGTCTGAAGGTTATTAAATTGCTGGCTAGCTCAAATAAGGTAACACTTGTTTGGGTGCCAGGTCACACTGGAATTGTGGGAAACGAGGCAGCTGATGTCCTCGCCCGCGAGAGATCTGCCTTTCCATTAATTGGACCAGAGCCCTTCTGCGGCGTCTCTAAGGGGCACCTTAGGGCAGCAGTTAAACGCTGGGAGGATGTGCAAAAGTCCTCTTACTGGCGCGGAATTCCAGGTTTGCGACAGGCGAAGGAATTTATTTCACCTTCGTCGGCCAGGGCCAAGGAATGTCTTGTACTTAGGAAACCTGAGTTGAGGCTGCTTACCGGCTTCCTCACAGGTCACATCCCATTAAGGTATCACCTAAAGAAAATGGGCCTAAGTTCGACGGATAGATGTCGCTTCTGTGACATGGAAGCGGAATCAGCGGAACATGTTCTGTGCCATTGCCCAGCCATTTTCTGCAAAAGGTTACAACATCTAGGAGGGAGAGTAATGAGCCCGGATGGTATGCATCATATACCGGCCGGCAGTATTGTCAGGTTCATTAAGAGCCTGAATATTGACTGGACGGCTCATTAAGTAGGGTCCATGCACAAAAGATCTTTTAGGTCGCAGTGCGGGGTGGCTTGAACGCCCACATGGCCCTCAACTAATAATAATAATAGTCATACTATTGTATGTCAAAATCAAAAGAAATATGATAAACTAAAAAAATTTTAAAAACAGCGCAGTCTTACTCACGACCAAAACAATAAAACAACACAAAACACGGCAAAAACAACTTGGAAAAATTATTTCGTATACAATACAAATATTTTCGTTCAATTTTTATCAAATCCGATCACCTAGATATCTTAGTCATATCACATTTTTCTTGTCTGGTCAGGACAAGATTAGTCTGGCTTTGTTTCTTGAAAATCCGATAAGTACTTTTCGAATTCCTTTGTTTACGGACAGATATCAGCAGCGGGGATATAATACATCTCTCTCGCTTTAGGTCTGCTAAAGTTGAGATGCCTAAAAATTATTCCGATTTTCATACAAATATACGTATATGACACACTGGGGTCCATTGGACCCCACCGTAATTTTGGACCTTTCTACACAGCTGCTAGCGGTCAACCGGCTTGCGCTGAGTACGCAAACAGGTAGTACAATATCTCAACTATAGCAAGGGGTGGACACGAAATGCATTTCCGGCGGAAACATTTAAATATGTACGATTGAAAAATGTCTGGGGTCCACTGGACCCCATGTGTCATTTAAGGGTTAATAACTAGATCATTAGTCGAACAATCCATTTTGTTCGTCACCGATTTCCGTTTCGTAGGTTTATATACAATACATACCTGAACCTGTGTACTTTACGATTTGTTTTCTAGCGGGTGTTCTATAGTCTATCGCTCTATCGTGTTCTAGAGCGATAGAATTCACGGAATTAAAAAAAAATATTTTGAAAATTTTGTGGCTTGGAAAAATCGGAAAGGAAGGGGCAGTAACAGATAATGTTGTAAATCCGGAAACAAAGAATACCAAAGTGTCAGACTTTAATAGAGGAAAAGGTACTCGTTAGTTAAAAAATCAGGAAAGTGATAAATTTAAAATAAATCTCCAACAAAATCTCCAAATAAAGGTTAACGTGAAATAAAGGTTCATGAACTTCCTTATAAGAAACCGCTAAAATCGGGTTTTAGAAAATTGCTACGGTTTTGGGCTCTCTAAGCGGACGTTCACATAAATTTATGTGACGTGTTTCGTTGACGGAACCTTAGACTATTTCTGAAGAAAATATTAGTGCTTTTGTTGAACTGTTTTATTATAACAATAATTAGCTTTTCCAAAAAACTCAAATCAATTTGTAAATAAATTAAAATTGCTTCGAAAAATTACTGTAATTTATTGAATGCGTGAAATTTAAGTCTAGCCACATTATTTACAAATAGAAGATATCCACGTTAGTGCACTAACAATATTCAATTCTGATTTTTATTGGTAATTTGAATTCTGTTTGATTTTTGTTCTATAACGCTAAGAAGAATTTAAATTTTAAACTGAACTAGAGACCGCTACTAAGATTAGTACTTGAGTAATAAAATTTAAAGTGATTTGATGTTATAGGTTTTGCACTTCAAATTCAACCTTTAACAAAACACAGCTACGTAGTAGTGGTTGCACTCAAAAAGCAAAATTACTAATTAAATAAAATCATTTATATATTAGATAAAAAAAGTAATAATGAGCAAATACAATCGTACCAGCGTTGAAAATAAAAATATTTTAATTAAATTTTATGACGAAGAACGTTTCATTAGTGAATCTGCAGAAATGGCTGGTATAAATAAAAATACAGCCAAATCAATTACAAGAGATTTTAATAAAATGGCGGTGAGGTTATCGGAAAAAATGCGGTGGCGGACGTATCGTAAAATTAATTTCAACGATTTAAAATAAAATTGAGTGCTTAATAGAAGAAAACCTCAGCATGAGTTGTCTACATCTACCATAAGCAATGATTTAAAACAATTAAAATATCACTAAAATGTGCTACGATTAACCTTAATCGTATTAATGCGTCATCTACAGTTGAGCAACGCAAGATATACGCGATGAATTGCGCGCAACATGCTCCACAATCAAAAAAAAAAAAAATATTTATTGATGAATCAGGATTCAAATACCACCTTCGACGAACCAAGGTTCGATCGTGGGTACTAACAGCGGTACATGTAGTGATTCCTACCGTAAGAGGCTGCAACGTGTCACTCGTCGCTGCCATGAACATAAATGAAGTAGTATATCACAAAATAATTGGCAACTCGTCAGTTAATTCAAATATATTTTGCGAATTTCTTAATGAGTTATTTACCACTTTTTACACTTTCTGCCGTAGGCACTTGGCGAAACACACTTAATACACACATTTTTAAAAAATTTTTAAAAACACTTGTTAAATATTTCGCAAAATTACAAAAGGTTTAAAAAATCACTCGATCGATTTCGGCTTATTAGGCCATCATCAGGAGTATCTACGAGTAGATACTCCTGATGATGGCCTAATAAGCCGAAATCGATCGAGTGATTTTTTAAACCTTTTGTAATTTTGCGAAATATTTAACAAGTGTTTTTAAAAAAATTTTAAAAATGTGTGTATTAAGAATTATTTACCATTACATAGAAACCATTACATCGACCGACTGCAACAATTACTACTTGGATAAGTCGATGAAATTACCGTTGGCCATATTTATTTATGTTTGTTGTAAAAATTGAATTATAGGTATATCGTGAATTATTTAATCTATTATTATATTATTGACTTTTTTTTGGAAAAAGGTGAATGTGATTTGGAAAAGGATGAATATGTTTTGTAAAAAGTTGAACTTGAAGTGCAGAACATACTAAACATTTTTACGGCTTGTACAGGGTTTACAGAAGGGGATCTTTCTGCTCCAATTAAGTCTAATTGCCCTTGTTTGATTTGTCACGGTGTCAGCAACAATTATCAATTCTTTTCTGTACATTTAGTTTTTGAGGTAAAATAATAAAACGAGTGAAACACGAGTTTTTCACACTTAATGATTTTTAGGGGTGTTGCATCATTTCTCGCGAGTGCGAGTTACTTTTCCCGTAATCATCGCCCACCAAAAATATATAAGAACCAGTCACTATATTGCATTCCTTTTAAATTTTTAACCAAAATGGCAATTTGACTGGACTATTGTTCTTATGATATAGTATTGAAAACTGATAGCAAGAAGACTTTTTTCTCTCTCGATATTTCAAATGATCGATTACCAATATGTTAGTGCGTTGCCTTTGCTATTTCAGAATATTAGCAGACAGGAATCTTTATTAATTTTTGTTTTGTTTTGTTTCGATTTTGGAAAGCTATGTAAGATGAGAAATAGGAGATGGACACTATATCGAAACCTTTATTGTATAGGAGTATAATTTTCAGCTAAATCTAGTTATCCGAATGAAGTAGATAAGAGATAAGTCACAATCCTCTCTAATTTATTATTAATTATTTTGTTTGGTTTTTATTTATTACTATTCGTTTTTTAGTTCCTGAATTTAGTAATTAATAATTTGATTTAGTTTTTTATTATTCATTATTATTTAGTTTCTTTTTTTTTTTTGCTTTGTTACACATAATTGCTTAGCTGGCTAAGCTGCTACGCCCTAAGCTTGTGTTTACCGAAAGCAAAGAGATTTCGTCTATTACTATTAGAGTTAATTTCAATTTGATTTGCAGGGTTGAAAAGATTCTAGCCTGATACATAGATCTCACTAATATAATAAAAACTAAACAAAAAGATAAGTGTACTACGTACGATCTACGATCTCTCAGTTTATTCAGTGGTTACAAGCCATTTGAAATTGACGTTAAAGTGTTAGGTGAATATACTTCTTCATATGCAACAGTACAAAAGTAAGTTGCTGAATTTAAACGTGATCGTACAAGCATTGAAAACGATGCAGGCACGCAGTACACGTCTAAAAACTGCATCAACATCAGAAATTATTAAGCAAATACATCGTCGTCTCAGGACTAGAGCGATAAAATCACTCTTTTGAGAAAAATGAAAATTATATTTTGCGAGGTCATTATGACCTTGGCTGAACGATAGTTTCACATAATAGGGCAATAATAAATTGTGAGAATAGAAGTAAGGCGCAAAAATTATAATTTTGGGAAAACTTATTTAAAAAATAATGATTTTCCAATGAGAAGTTTTTTAGAATACGCTATATGATAACAATAATGTGTGATATAGCGGAAAAATGGATATAGATTAAAAGCTAATTTTGCAGTTTGTAGACAAAATTACACGTAAAAACAGTGCTTGACGTAATTTCTGATAAAATTTAGCAGAAAGGGGCGAAAAAAACCAAGTCTGCTAATTCAATCGCAATTGTTTAAAACAAAATCACAATTTATTATTCAATGAGCAAAAAGCTTAAAAATTAGAATCTCGAAAAGCGACTTTTTTCTCGCCAAATGTGTCCAGTTTGCCTTGATTTTATCGTTCAATTTGTCCAATAATCCAGTAAACTACTCGCCAGTGGTTGTTTTTCCTTTTTCTTGATAGTAAATGTACAATATTCCAAGTAAGTCCCAAAAATTGCAGCCATAACCTTTCCAACTGATTGTTGTGTTTTTGGTCGAGTTGGATCAGATTTGAGACAAAAAATTCTCGTTATTATGAATTAACATTTCCAAACATTACTGTAAAGTGGTTCGCATTTTTGATCGATAGTGAGCAGTTTAGTTTAGATAAGTTTTCAAATAAAGATAATGAATTGCACCACGAATTGTAAATTTATCCATTCTTCATGAAACGCTAAATACGTCAATTTTATTGCTTGTGCAAACTAAATGAAAATTACAATGGTGGTGGGGCTACCTAATTAAAGATTCTATTTGCGAAATTTAATAATGACAACTCATCACAGCGTGATCTATGTGTCAATACAGAGAACTGTTCAGCCCATGTATGTTTTTATTTTATGTTTACTTTAACAAACCTATTAATTAATTAACATGGTAGAAGTAGAACTAATGAGTAAATTGTCTGTATTTGAATACCCAATTTTCATTTATTTTTTAAAACGTTCCGCAACAAGCAAATTATACATACGTTATACTCATTTCTTTTACATACTTTATAATATCTCAATATACAAAATTTCAGTATTGCAAACTACTGTCAACAAAAAAATCAATCTAATATTTCTTAATATGTATTACTTAATAAAATCAACCGTAATGAAATAAATAAATTGACTGATCATGTATCACCCATTTTTTGCACCATTACATTACATATTATAACAATGACCGTTGATGAACAAAAAATCGATAGGAAAACTATTGAGTTTTTTTTTTTTTGAGTCTGCAATAGTTTAATCAAAGTGATTTCAGCGAGTCAGTAAATTTGTTCCAGTCCCAAACGTTTAATTACTCCAATTATGTTTTTTTTTTATATCTTATTATTACAAATGACCGATTCATTTAATTTACGATAATTTTATTATCTTTTAGACAAAAAAAGTGTATATAATTTGAAATATTGACAAAGAATACTTTCTATTTCGTTTCAATATAATAAGTGAACAACACTGAAGTCAAATGTTTTTTTCATTTTCCCCATGTTAAATTATTGTTGAAAAAATTGTGACAAATTGGTTTCATGTTTTGTTGTTACTTGCTTTGATTAATAATAACCCATTAAATTGTAAGTAGCACCTTACCTATATAATTATTGCTAGAAGGTAGTTTGGTTATTACAATATTTCCGGATGATATAATCTTATTGTTGTTCATCAACAATTATTTTGCCAAACTTTTGAGATTTTATGCGATAGAGGTGAAATTTATTTCCGAAAATAGTTGATAGTAAATGATGTTTATTTATTTGATACTCAAATATTTACTTTAATAAAGTTACACTGTACCTAAACGTCTTTACTTATCTTTTACCTAGGATAGTACTGCTGATAATTTAATTATATTTATTTATAATGCTGCTTATTTGGTGATAAAATTCAACAACATTTAAATGCTTTCCTCTTTTAGGTAGAACAGTATAACTGAGCTTTCGAAGCTTTTTCAGTAGCTAGTAGGCTTCTTTATGGAGATAATAGTCAAAATAAAGTATGGAGATAATAGTCTAATAGGCTTAGATTTTTCCACTGCCCTCCAAGTAGAGAAGCAGAACCTCTAAGCCGCACTAATGTTGCTTGAATATTTAGGCTCAGGTACTCTTTTATATTGACCTAAATGTCAATATTTCCAGGTGCTATCAATCGAATGCTGTATATATTAGTCAATAAATTAAATTACCTTTTACAAGGTTGTACATTTTGATACTTCATAATATTCATAAATAAAAGCGCGCAATAACAATAGTTAAGCCGTATCGCGTTAATTTATTTCTAAAAAAAATAGTACAAATATTTTTTTTTAAAAAATTAAATAAAATTTTCACCGAACTTATCACAAAATGTGGAAGAGAAAATTATTTTGCTCACGTCAAAATTATTACAAAATAAATATTATCACAGAATTCGGACTAAAGAAAGTATAAGAATATCATGAAAATCTATAGAAATATTAATTATTGTCGCCAAACCTAAAACATTTTAAAATTTTTACTAGCATTAGGCAATTAGGGATTTTTAAATCAGTTTGATGACGATTGACGTCACATATCCCGATCTTAGCAAAAGAGGTGTACATCTTGTATAGAGGTGCTAGTTTTCGAGTTAGAAACATACGAACAAACATTTTCCAGAAATGGTCAATTTGCACTCCTCTATACTTAAGACGGCCATTTCCGATAAAATCCCGACTTGCAAAATGTTGATGACTCCTATACTTCCTTTATACCTAGTATAAGAAAGCAGAAATGCTGTATTCTTTCCGTTAAAAAAATATTGAAACGAAAATGAAGCATGAGCAAGTACATTGCAACGAAATAAATCAATAAAAATGCGTATAGGGTTGGGGCCCGAAAGAAAACAAATGTAGTGCAATTTTTATACATTTTCATTTTATTTAATTTAATTTTTTATTTTATGTTGTGCAATTTTCTAAATGCTAAGTTTTTGTGAAAGAAATTGTTAAGTTTTTTGTAAGCTGTGCACAATAAAGCTTTAGTTTTGCTTAATTTGCTAAAATCATTACACGATTTAAGTACTTTTCATACCAGACGTCGCCTCGAAATTTTTAGTTACAACAAATGTGAAGCTGAGAACCTTTCATACCGGTGGCGTCGACTTTGAACATTCGGTTGCTATCAAATATTTTATTTTGGTTCATTTTACACGTGAATTATAGCAAGATTTGAGATATTCTGAATTTGTAAAGTACATATGAGTTAGACTTTTGATAAATATAAAATAGTTATGCCAATAATTTTATTTGTAGGTTATGTTGACAAAACACTTCGCTTTCTACTACTTTAAAATGTTGCAGACGAGTGTAGAACGCATTGCCTTTGCTTTATAGACAACTTCATTGCAATATACATATGTATTTTGATTTTTTTTTTAAATTATCACTTAAAAATAAATTATTCATCAACAAATTAAATTTATTTCTATAAAATTAAATGTTATCAATCAAATGAAACTAATTTACATATTTGAAAAATGAAACATATTTTTTTATTTTTGAAGCTTAAAGCCCTGGTATGAAAAGTACTAATTTTAATACAGTTCTTTTAATTTTCTTTGTTTTGTTTTATAATGTTTGTGATTACCGATATTGAACATCTAAACACTTTGATTGTAGTATTGTTTTCCACCAAAATACAATTTTTGGTTTTGATTCAACTGTGAATTTTAAGTGCCATCCGACAATAAAAATTGTGTACTAATTTTATACTAAAATAAAACCAGGAAAATTTAATTTCGAATTAATTGTTAACGTACAAAATTCCGAGCACTGATATAAAAACTAGCAGACCAATTCATTGATATTTTTCATGTAAGAAGCAATAATAATCAATCATTCATTCAATAGAGGAAGTGCCCGTTAGTAATTTTAAAAAGAATACGTCCGTTTCCGAAAGCAATTAATGTCTACTTGTTAAATTTAAGTTATTAAATAATTCAACAAAACCCGACAAAGGTGTGCTATAATTTTAAATTATTTAACAGTGGACCAATAATCATAATATGTACAATATAAATAAATGATAGATTTAAATTAAAACTTAACGAAAGGAAATAAAAAATTATCAAATATAATTTTCTCTGCTATGTAAGTGCTAATATAACACTTTCACTACATTTTGTTTTAACATTAGTTAAGCGCAAAAAGCAAAAGCAAAATTCTTAATCAAAATCCGAATTAATGTTTTTTTAAAATTCGAAAACATAATATTAAATAAATTACTCAATTTTGATGTTGTAGTAAAAGTCGGATATTCATCCGGCATAACAATAATTAATTAAATTATTTGAATGAGACATAAAATAATTGTAATCGAGATAAACCAAACAAGTGAATAGTAAATTTGTATGTTTTGCATACAATAGAAAATAAAAAAATGTGAGCAACTGTACTTTGCTCGATCGATTACTAAATGAGCTATGGCCAAAATTCTAAAATATGTGTATGTTACATAATAAATACGTAACATACGAAAAATTGCCATTGTTACTTCAATAAATATGTACTTTCGATTGTAATTAAATATGTACTTCAGATTCAAAAATAATTTCGCTCGAGAAACAAAATAATTACAATCCCAATGTATGATACAAATTATGAAATACAATTAAATATTAAGCATATAATCTTTTACACATTTGAAAGTGTAAATTAAAATTAATATTTGAGAAAGGTATATTTGGCATTTACGAAAAAGTAAAGATACTAATCATAATGATTTTATTGCATTAATACTAATAAATAAGTAAACAATATTTCTATAATTTTAATAATAAAAATTAATTTAGAGCGTTTAGAGCAGACTTAATAAGGTTTTTATACAAAAATGTCAATTTAGTTTCTACCAACAAATTAAAAATATTGAATTAAAGAAATAAAACAATTACCTTTTTTATTTTTAATTTAACTTGAATTAGTTAATTACGAATAATTATTTAACAACCCATAAACAGAAAGGTTCATACACTCAATATATTTATTTGAAGTTAATTTTTTTCCAAAAATGTGAGAGAATTTAATAAGATAGAACATTTTGAAAAAACCAATCTTCTCATCAGGCTATGGCGGGTGAACTGATTGTGCTACATTTTACGTTCTATTTATGTGCAGAATGTACTAGATACACAGGTTGTGTTAGCGAGTTATATAAATGCAGCCAAATTCCCTTATAAGTTTTCTTCGTCACATAAACGTTGCCTAGCGAAAAATCTTTAAACAAGACATTAAGCCATATTTAAAAAAACAAAAAACGGTAAAGAATATAATATTTATGCAACCAGTTAGAAAAGATTTCGTTTTGTTTTTAAGTAGGACGTTCTCCCAAACTCTGTTGCGCAAAATCACACAAATTACACAAAACCGTGTTTTTTAACCTGCTTCAAACTAAAATTTACTAACAAACTTTACCGAATAACAAAATCTATAAATTTGAGGCCAAAAACTAAAATTAATCTGTATTTTTAAGAAATTATCAAATATGTATTCATTAGGTTTTAAGTCATCTTATTAATTTTAACTAATTACATAGATGTAAAATGTTGAATATACGAGTATAAGATTATTTGTAATTTTGATAAAAATAGTAAATTTTTGAATACAATTTTGATAAAAAATATCTCTAGGGCTAGATACTCGATACTCTAGCAATTCGCAACTCTGCAAATATGGCGGATTTGCTAATCGAAAATTAGCTTGCGTAAACTACTAGATTATTTTAGCAAAGTAAAATATATTTTTGTATTCAGCACAAACGTTACAGTGCGTTAAAGTATTCCGTTCTCTGAAATTCAGAAACAAATTGGGTTGCTAAATTATCGTGTATAACATTTCTAACAAATTCGCAAAAAATAACTGCTTATCTGAGTATCGAGTATCTAGCCCTATCGATGAAATTTCAAATTAAATTCTATTGTAAATCAAGTAGGCAGAAACTGGTGTCGAAATGAATTGTGGTGAAGTATTCTACATTTCCTGGTTGCGAAAATATGTCGTTTCACAACCTACTACGATTATGGAAAGTGATACTTTTTATAACAAAATTAGAAAAATTTCTTTTACTTTTGATGTGTGTACTTACAACGTAAGGTACGTTCTGATAACCGATTATAATCTAGAGAAAATAACGATTTATTGTCGAATTGAAACACCACAATTACCAGAGATAGTAAGACCAAATGCTACCAGCTAGAAAAGAGGATTACAAATTTGAAAAGCTCTTTAATTTGCTTGGACAATACATTTTGTTGAATAATAGTATTGTTCTTTTATGCATGTTTGTAGGAAATAAAAAAATACGACGTAACACAAGCACAAGTGTTACAGTCACAACAGTCGCATTAAAGAATTTCTTGACAAAAAACATTGCTAAATGAATAATGTAGCATCAAACACAAAAAAGAAAAACAATACTTACAAAATATTTCTTTATTGCACGTATGTAATAAAATAATTTATTATAACCTACTTTAGCCATTTTTAATAACTCTAAATAAATTATATTATGTGTTACCAGGTTGCGGGAAAAGTATTTCGATTTGAGAATAAAGTTTACACTAATTTTGAACAATAACAATAGCCATCTTCTTGGTAAATCTTTATGCATTTTTTTTTTTAAATTTCTTTATCATTATTGCATCGCATCTTCTACAATTTTCACATAGTATTTTCCATTTCTTATACGAATTATTGTTTGTAACCATTTTTAACGTTATTTTATTTTATAAAGATATTGTGAGTGTGTGTACATAGTACGTAAAATTACGTACTTTATGTTTATAAACGAATAAGTATTATGCGGCTCTATCATCGTTTTAAAAAAATCATCTTTTTGTATGATAATATATGGGAAATAAGCGCACTATATAAAATAATAATATGTGCATAGATCTTTTTTTATATTAAACATTAATTACTTTTATTGTTGACAGTATAATTGAAATTTAGGAGAGTATTGTTTCGTTAGCATTCGAGAATTGATTTCCTACTGCATTATAACAAATTGAATTTAAATGTTTTGTTCCATATTCAAGATTAATTTTTAATAATGTTTAATAAAGGTTAATAATGTTGCTCTTTAATAACAAATTAAATAAATGTAGATAAGGTGACTATTCTTCATAGTAAATTAGTTTTATAGAGACTTGAATACAATTTCCGACCATTTTCCGTTTTTAATATCAAGCGAAAGAGGAGGAAATTGTGAATCGATTGTTTCTAAAAATTCAATAAAAAGTAACGGTTAGAGAAAAAACTTGAAAACTAAATTATTGTTTGCATATACTATTGTATATAATAGAGTGATATAGTTTTATTATCTCCGGAAAACAATTATTTTGAACTTACATATTCTACGTTTCTCGCCGACAATAAAGCAGTCACTAAAGTAAACTAATTATTGTAAATTGTTTTTAAGAGCTAAAGAAATAAAAAAAAAGGTTGCTAATCAAATATTTTAAGAAATCTTTCAATTATGTATGTACTTTTATTGCAAGAATTCTCAAATCATTAAAATGTAATTAGTTAAAATCCTAACTTAAAAGGTATAATTCAAATTCTTATACATATTTGTTAATTTCTCACCGCTTAATTCAAAATTTAAATATTGTTCAATTATTAAATTCTTGCATCCTAATCCTATCTATCGGGTGTATAAAATTCTGTTTCTACGCCTATATCGAAATGTGTCCCTTATGGTCGTTTTATGGTTAGTATATGTAGCACATTCTATACGATTTTCCATTCCACACACGGTTGCCCAGGCGATAGTTTCAGAATATATCGATAAAAGTATGCTATTCCAGTAAAATGAAATGCGAATTACATAGCAGGCCGCGTATAAAATCATAAATTTATTGTTATTTATATGTGTGTCAAAGAAAATTCTGAAAATTCAGATTATTATTACAAGTAACGCGGAATCGTTTAGATTAAAACTGCATAATTATTTTAATTATGGATAGTGAAAGTGAATTTGACTGTACACCACCCAATATCAAAGAAGCTGCCAATCGTTTATGTTCCGATTTGATACCTAAAATATCGAAAGAAAAATATATAAGTATGTACATACAAATAATTTGTTTATTCATTGGCGTAAAAAGCAAACCAAGACATCATTTTTAAGAACAACTCTTAATATAAACCACAATGTGGATATTGCAACGTACAATAAATTAGGAGCGTTTTTAAAGCGGAAATCAAATGGATTTCAACCGAAAAAATCGAACATTTTGACATCATAGGAAATTTACAAATGTATAAAAGCAGCTCCAGATGATAGATATCTACTGACAAAAGCGTGTCGATATTAATATAATTAAAATAAAATATAATTAATAAAATCCTTTTCTATAGGTCGCGTTACTAATGGGAGTAATGGGTGCCTGTCGCAGGGTTAAGCTGCACAATATGAAAACTACAAATTGCAATTATTTAGGTTCAACAGTTTTGGTGGCCGTTCCGAATACCAAAACAAAAGTTGCCCGAAAATTTACTGTAACGGGACAATTTTACGACATTTTTAAAAAAATACGTAAACCTGCGCCCGAAAAATAATACGCATTGCAGTTTCTTTTTGAACTACCAGAAAGGGAAATGTACCGTACAAAAAGTCGGTATCAAACTTGGAAATTTGGGAAAGCAGTTTGCTTCTTACTTTAACCTTCCAAATCCAAACTGTATACCGGCCACTGTTTCTGCAGACCTCCTGCAACAATTCTGGTTGACAATGGTAAAGCATTACATCTTTAAAACGGCACGGTGTTTAGAAATCTACAACGGTCGCAGAAGGATATATCGATCAGTCCTTAACGAATAAATTCCATGTCGCGAGTAAAACCATGGGTTTCATTGAAAATTCGGTTGATCTCCATCTACTTTCATACCAGTTTTAGAAAAATATGATTGCGCCAAGCAAATAGTTGATGAACAACACTCCTCAAATCAGCTAAAAATTATTTTTAATAACTGTTCAAATATCTCGGTTCATTTTACAAAATCAAATACAAATTAAAATTATTTGGTTTTTTAACGTCTAAACGAGAGTATAGTGTAGGCGTATCAAAAATATAGTGTGAATCTCGCACGGAATACTCATTTCCCACTCGTATTGAATTGCAGCACTACCTAAGGCTTGTCCTGCAAACTTCAATACTCGTGGGAAATGAACGTCAAAATACTCGTCAAAATAAACGTCGAACTCGTACTGTAACAACTCATTTACTGCACTTGTGACGTAAATAACTATTAGGATTATTTAAAGGATTTGATTATAAAATAAAATATTATTTGTCGGTCACTCAGATGATTTGCGGCCCTCGCCTATCGGCTTGTGTCGGTAAACTTTATCTTCATGAATAACAGCTGTCATTTATGCTCGTTTATTTTATGGCCCTATTGCCTTTCACTCCGTTTATTGTATTGTTTTATTGTTTTTGACGTAGAATGAGTATTTTAGGTTTTTCCTGGAAATAATTTATAGCGATTAAGTTCTAGATACCTATGTATTTAAAATGACTTGAAACTTTTATAATTTTAAATTTGTTTGTCATTTTTAAAAATTTCATTTACTTAAATCGTTTTGAAATAATTCATTCTAAATGTTATAGTACATCGAGTTAGTCATTTATCTTGAAACTTTAGATCATGGAACAAATGTTTTCTATTCGGGGTCGTAACAATATCCCGCATTTCAAAATCCCGCTTTATCAAAATCCCGCTCAAGAAAAAAATCCCGCTTTTTAAAATCCTGCTTTTCAAAATCCCGGTTTTCAAAATCCCGATTCTGCAAAAATAAAAATCCCGCATTTCAGAAAATCCCGATTTTTATTTTTATTTTGCTTTATAAAATTTTCCTTCACCAGAAAGCACGGCTCGAATTAGAAAAAAATACGTCTTTCAAATTTCAAAACCAAGATTTTGAAAAGCATGATTTTTAAAAGCGGGATTTTGAAAAGCGGGATTTTAAAAAGCGGGATTTTCAAAATTGGGATTTTGATTTCGGGATTTTGAAGGCGGGATTTTGAAAAGCGGGCAAACTTACCTTCCCCCCAAATCGACAAAAAACATTTCTATTATTAACAAAAAAAAATATTTACGTACTGTAAATTATAGAATAAAGCTAAATAGAAGCCATACCTAACTTAGCTAATCCAAAATTTGACATACCAATATTTACGGACATGATAATTAAAAGACACACTAACTAATGGAGGATTTCTTAATTTTCTCTTCATTAAAACAATAAATTATTTAGCAAATACCTCGGAAAAGGTAAATAAATACACCTAATTCTGTTTTTACACGGTAGACATGTTTCAAAATATTCTTGCTAAAAAATCGTGTAAAAATATACAAAGGGTATATGAAAATTTAGGGATTGGTTCCACCAAAGGCTAGGCTATTGGGTTTTTGAATGCCTTCGAGAATATCATTTGCAGTTAATAAAATAATTTCGACATCATCGCTGTTTTTTTTTCAACTGAATATTTTCAAATGCCACCTTTTATATTTCCTCCTCGCTGAGAAATTTGTCTGCACTAAGCCTTCACCCACAATCGCACGGGCTATACTAATGATATCTGAATGAATTTCAGCTGTATCTAGTGATGGAGTATTTTAACCCTTTACTCACGCTGGCCAAATCTATGTAAGCGCTTTTAGCATGAGATGCGGTCTTTCGCTGCCTTTAACCGTCCAAGCTCCACCGCCTGTCTTACATTTTGAGATATAGGTTAGGATAGGCATTCTTCGCCAAAGACCAATGTAAATATTTGCAATGTTAGACACAAAAGAAGACCCATTTCGAGATTTATTAATAATTTCAAATTACAAATTTTCTCAAGATAAAATTCCACTTGAGTAACTTATTTCCAACCAAAAATGTTTTAATTGTTCATTTGGTCAAATCGTTCACATAAGCACAAACTGTGTAAATATGCAAATTAATTTTATTCAAAATTACAAAAACGGACCAAAGATTTTTGTTACTTTTCTCGTCAAAAAATACAAAATCACCAATTATGTTGAACACTGATTCAATCACAGAATGGTGAAAAAAATGAGTTTTTGTTTGCTTTCACTTTTGCTTATTTGCTTCTATGTAATAAAAAAGTGGTGCTCGTGTTACATTTTATTTATTATATCATACAATCATACTGAAATTTTAAAATCATATACTTTTTAGGTATTTTGATATAATAATATCATTATGGTTAATTGGTTTTGGACCAGGATATATTCCTGGTCCAAACCCAAAGGAGATGATAATTTATATCATATATTATCGCAAAACATGTTGCTGTTGCAGAAAATCGACAAACATTTCAAATTACAAACTATATAGTGAATGCATTCAGGCCTCACATCATGTTGGCATTGGAAATCTAATGAAGGGTAATGGCTATGTAATTTCTAAAGTACACTTGTACGAAAGCATAACAATTCTCCATTATTCTGGCCGGATTTGGCTTCGGCGCATTACGCGAAAAAAACTTTGAAGTGGCTAGCCGCGAACAATCTGAATTTCGTACGAAAGGAGATGAATCCTCCGACCACTCCAGAATTGCGTCTAATCGAGAGATTTTGGACAATTATGAATCGGAATTTGAGAAACGGTGGACGAACTTTGAAACCAGTTGCAGAATTGAAAAGAATTTGTCAATCTTCTCAACGAAAAATGAATGGAAACTCCGTACGAGCCCTTATGGCAAACAGCAAAGGAAAAATTTATGAAAGCAAAAGACATCCTCTTTTGGATTAAACATTAAATTAAATATTTTTTTTTAAAAGCTTTATCAATATCAAATTAAAATAAAATATAACTTTAATAATTTTTTATGTAAATGATTCAGTACAGTTGTTTAAAATGGTTTCCATACTTTACGCGACAGAGCTTAGTTGGAGAACCTGAATGTGTCAATTGTGTGAGGTTACCGAACGTATTTCCTGAGTAAAAATCTACTACCTGTATCTAAAATTATAAACTAAAACATTGAAACTGTATGGAAGATCTTGAAGTTTGCCTTACTAAAATAGGTCGTCGATGCGGATGTGTAAGCCTTAAGGCCTGAATTTCCAATCCAACGAGCCATAAACGGAAAAAGTATATAATATGGGCGCCTGCATTGTTACTTTAAACATATATCCATATGTAAGCGCACAATTTGGGGAATGATTGTGTACAAGAATGCACACTGATCGCATGCCTTATAACTCAAAGGGGATAATGCCACTGTGCTGTATGCGTACACTTACTTAAAATTATGATCGAAAGACTTTCCAGATAATTTGGTCACGCAATCATATAATACGTCGCGCCTCATTATGATTATACATAATTCACTTTCGTTTTACACTTTTAATAAATAATAATCAATGACTTTACTAATGTCTATATTTTGAAACTTTGTATATAAAAAAAATTTATTTATAAAAAGTAAATGCAATCTATTAAGATTAAAAACAAAAATCAATTTTGGTTTTTGTTTACTTATCACAATATTTTAAAAATAATAATAATATTTTTAATATTGTACAAAAACGAATTAAATAAAAGAAATTAAAACATAATATATGTGGTGCAGCGAACCTTTTGGTGATGATAATTATAATTTTGGTTTACTAGTTCGGTTTCGAACTTCGTTCTTCTTCAGTAATGAAGTTCGAAACTGGTTCATTAAACCATAAACCAAAATTAAAATTATAATTTTCCACCAAAAGGAACGCTACACCACATATAAAATATTGTAATTTGTTTATGTATTAAATATAATTATTATTATTTTTAACGTATTTTGAAAGTAAACAATAACCGAAAAATTGTGTTGTGTTTAATCGTAATATAAGCACGATAAAATCCGCAGAACAGCCAAAAATTGAAAAGTACCATTTTTACAATAACTTTTACAATATACATATATGTATTATACTCGTATTATACCCTCCCAACATTTTTTCAGTTTATTTTGAGCAAATTTATAAATTTTAATTTATTCACTTCAATAAACTATAGCAGATTGTTAGATAGATAGATAAACAATCGTAGGTTAATCGAAGCGGGGAATTATATACATTGTAGAAATGAATTATTTAATATTTGTGCTTGTGTAATCATTTAAGAATTTATTCCCAAAAGCAATAACTTTCTGTAAAGCTACAACCATATTGAAACCATTATGTTTACAATTGAATTTTACGACGCTAATTTGAGGGGTCTAAATGCAAAAACCGATATAATCCCACTGTTCAGTTGGCTTATATCGGGTTTTGCATTTAGACCCCCCAAAGGCCTAAGCGACACAACGTAAATTTTGAATCAGAAACGAAATACTGTGTAGGGTTAGGGTATATATACGACAAAACAGGATCAGCAGATATGTTTTTAAATTATTTAACGTCATAAAGAAGCATTTTGAAACACTACTTTTACTAAAACTAACCACAACTAAGATTTAAAAAGAAAATATTTATTTTCAAATTTTTTAGATTCTTTGAGTTGAGTCACTTGCATTGGAAAAAATGTATCGAAACCACACACTTGTGCCGTTCGTCCTATAGAAAAACGGTAAAAACAACGGAACCAATTTGTTTATCTTTTTTCTGTTTATAGTCCAGTCATTAACGGTAAAAATAGATTATTACCTCAGAATTGTTACGGACAATACCGATTTTCGTGAAATTTGTACAGTAAGTCAAAAGTTATATGGTGCCGATGTGTGTTTTTACCCCTCCTTTTACCTCGATGCCACTCCTTCTAGAAGGTGGAAATTAGTATACTCAAAATAAACACAAAAATCGATAGAGGGATGAATTCTAAGCAAAAAATATCGTATGAAGTTTTTTCGATAAATCAATATTTTTCGAGTTATTCGCCATTGACAATGTTGATTTTTTATCTAAAAAAGCATGTTTTAGTATGATTTTTCACGAATAACTCGAAAACCTTGCGTTTCAAAAAAATCTTTCAGGACCAAAATATAGCTTATAAAATAACAAATTAATTGGTTTATGTTTATTTCTTTAGATACAATACGAACCGAGTTGTGGCTCGTTGAAAGTGACTGTTTGTTCGCCGTATACTGAATTCAATCCTTTCAAAATTAAATAATGGAAAAACGACAAATTTTTGAAAAACTTGGTAAAAAACCAATCGTGTGTCGAAAATAATACAATTTACATGCCCATAAATTTCACCGAAAAACGCGATTGTTTTTTAAACGATAACTTCCTTAATTTTAAAGATATCTAAATGTTCTAAAAAGCGTTTTGAAGGGAATTTTAAGGGCTACAAGGCCTTTAAGGATGAACTTCCTCGAACCGTCTGTTTTTGAGATTTTTGAGTTTAAAGGGTTCGGGAAAGGTGATCCTCGCACTCAAATCGTCGCTTCCAAATAAGAGTGTTACATCTGCAAATCACTAATTTTTTGTAGAGGCCTTAAAATGGTTTATTTTTTTTTTTTAAAGTCCTTCCCAAAAAGTGTGGCAAGAATTTTATTTAACAATACATATTACGCTAAATTTAACATTATAAACTTGACACACTTCTCCAAAAAATTAATGATTTGCAGATGTAATACTCTTATTTGGAAGCGACGAAATACGAACTTAAAACGGTGATATCACAATTAATTTTTATCCTAGAGAAATCAAAAAATAAAAAAAAAAATTCTGCAAGAAAAACCTTAATTTTTGTACTTTCGCTTTTTGTACGTATTTTCTTTAGTTTTTGAGTTATTGTGAAAAAAAGAAATTTTTTTCAAAAATTTGTAAAATCATTTCAAAATTGAATTAAACTTGTTTTCAAATCTAGACATTCTAAAGTAAACCTGAATCGTTAACTTCTAGAACCTATTGATAGTACCTAAATAGTGCATTCCCAAGTAACAGAGTAGGTCGAATACAGGTAGATTTTTACTTAAAACACGCCTTTGAAGACGAAAAATACCTTTTAAATAGGTATAATATTACGTCGAATCGACATAATTGGAGAATTTTTCGACGTCGATTCGTCGTAAAATCATACCTAAAAGGTACTAATTAGGTAATATTTCACTTTCCACTTCTACCTATTTTGGGGTAATAATACGTCGATTCGACGTAAAACATAAGTGGGATTTCCCTAATTTTCAACTTATTATCAATTTATCGACAAATTTTATTATAATTCTCCTTTTTGGTAAAATTTATTACTCTAATATAATTAAAAGGTTAAACACAAAATAGTAAATAATATACGATCATTAACGGAATCCATGATTCCGATGTTTGTGGATATTTCACTTTAATTCAATTAAATCCAAATAATATAATTTTTAAATATTTATTTAACGAAATATTTATTACTATATATTTGTACCCCAATAAGTAGCTCCTTATTGTGAAATAATATATTTTTCTCCTTCAAGATCGATTTCGATGCTATAGCACCATCATCAGTTGAATACTTATTGAATTATTTCGTATTTTTCGACCCTTTATATACTAAATTTTTTTTTTTTGGAATTTTCTATGGTTGCGCTGTACAATTTTTTGATTCAGGAATTATTTTCTGGTTACATTTGATTGAATGGTTAGTATTAAATCGTACACTTTATTTGTTGCAGTGTTTATTCTGTTGTTCAACATAAATCGGTTGTCTTTATTCTTATAAATTTCAAACTCTTCAATTCGACTTAACACGTCCCCTTTCTTCATTCTGTGTATTACTTGTAAATTTGTTTCAAAATCCGTATAATTGTGTTGCGTAGAATTTATATGCTGAGCGAATTTTGATTCAGGATTGATTTTGCCAATTGATTTCACATGCTCCCTAAACCTTTCTTTAAAAGATCGGCCCGTTTGTCCTAAATAAAATGCTTCACAATCTGAACACGTTAATTTGTAAACTCCGGTATCCAAATTTTCGTTATTTCTGCTCTCAATTAGTTTTCCTAATTTATTATTTGTTTTGTACGCCAAAGTATAACCAAAATGATGAAAGACTCTTTGAATTTTATTACTAACATGACTTCAATTCATACTTATATATGATTTTTTTGAAAGGCAGGCGAAATGCAAAAAATATTGCCTCCCTTTTTATACGACCGGCAGCCTGACTGCAAGTTTGTGAGACATTTGACATTTAGCTACTTTTATAATTCGTGATTACGAATAATCGAGAGAAATCGTGTATTTTTATTTTATTTCGCCAACAATAATGTATAAAATTGAATTTAAATAAAAAAATTGACATTTATAGTTTTTGCATCCGTTTTAAGCGGTAGTCAGAATATGTACATATTTACATGGTTGACTAAATAAATAAATAATGTGGCTGCGTAAACTGCGCAGCCTAACTTTATTTGCTGCGTTTTAAGCCGACGGAATGCGCAGCATTAGCTGCAAATCTTAATTTTTGACCGACTTACTGCATAAACTGTGCAGCGGCTGAATTCTTGACCGTACCCTTCATTTGTATAATGGGAGATCTGTGAGTCTTCATTTCTCGTTGGACCCATAAGTGTTGGTGATGAGATAGAAAAATCTGAAGTTTACGAGATATTTGAATAAATGTCAGATTCCGAATTTAAATTTTCTGTTTGTTTATAAAATGTTACTTTCCTAAAATAACTTGACGAATAACGATACGCTCTTTAGTAACTTTTATTTTTGTTCATTTGTAAAACTTCTTTCTATGTTGAAACCACGCGAGGTGAAATGAACTGCTTGGCAAAAAAATTATACAAGCTGCAGTGTTGTAATAATAACCAAATGTCTTATTTTGGTATTTTTTCAATATTTTCGACTTAAAAGAAAAATGTTTTCGAACCTATTCGAAAATTCGTTTTGGAAGTAACATTTTCAGGTGATTTCCGTCTTTATAGTCGAGCGCACAAAATAGATTTTTTCCTATTTTCTGTCTTAAAGAAATTCTCACCATAATAGAAAAATTGGCAAAAATTAAGAAAAAATTCCTTACTTATCGTTTCTAAAGAAAAATCCTTCTCAAATTCGAAAATTGGGAAAATTGTATATGAGCACAGTTCCTCTTATTTGTGACATTTCGTTTTAAAAGTTATATTTACTTTAAAGTGGAAAATAGGTAGAATCTGGGGAATTTTTCTTTATTTTAAACCCTATTTTCAACCATAAACAATTTTCAACTTTTAACACACTTCGCTGGTGTGAATTACGTTAAATTTCCTTATTATTCCACCATACAGTAAATACCGGTTCAATATACAAAATAGATGGAGAATTTTCGAAATTTTTCCCTAATATTTTACCAATAGGGAATAACTCCTTCATAGTAGCAAAATAACTAAAAAATTACGTAACTTTCACTTAATTAGAACAAATTACACCAAACGATGGAATAAACTACCTAATTTGTTGCTTGGGTTGTAAATGGATTGCGTTTAATTTCAATTCTTGCGGTTAAGCCATTTGTTTCATTGCTGATTTTTTCTCCGAAAAATCGAGATCACCATTTTATTTTATCATAACTCTGTAAGTTTTTATGCTAACGAATTTTACTGAAGCTAATTTTAAAGGTCGTTTCAAATACTTCAAAACATATCTATTAAGTTTTTTTTTCGAAAATTTGTTGTTTTTCCGTTATTTAATGTTGATAGGTTTGAATTCAATTTTCAGCGAACAAACAGTCACTTTCAACGAGCCACAACTCGGTTCGTATTGTATCTAAAGAAATAATAAACCAATTAATTTGTTATTTTAAAAGCTATATTTTGGTCCTGAAAGATTTTTTGATTTCGAGTTATTCGTGAAAAATCGTCTAAGACATGCATTTTTTGATCAAAAATCAAAATATTGATTCATCGAGAAAGCTTCATACGATATTTTTTGCTTAGAATTCATCCCTCTATCGATTTCTGCGTTTATTTTGAGTGTACTAATTTCCACCTCAAGAAGTGGTGGCATCCACCCCCAAGGTAAAAGCATACATCGGCACTATATAACTTTTGTTCCTTGGGCGATTCCCTACTTACTGTCCAAATTTCACGAAAATCGGTATTGTCCGTTAGAATTCAGAGCGAAAACCCATCATTGACTGGACTATTGTTATTGAAAGAGTACAGAGCTGAGAAAAATAAACAATTTAAAACGTAATTTCAGAATTTGTGTCGCTTGAGCCCTTGATCGATAGTTGGGAATGCTATTTAAAATATAAATCAAGGTTGAATTTGTAAATAGAGTTGACTTCTTTCGGTTTTTTAACATTTCATACAAAAAATTTAATTTTAAAGCGAATATGGTGTAGCAACTAACTAAAATTTAACTGTAAAATAACATAGGTAATAACTTCTAGTAAGATACATTTTGTAAGAAATTTTTGTATTTTGACTTAATTGGATGGTTAATATGAAGATAGATATGGTAATGATAACTGCCAACTGTGATATTCCAAAAATGGCCTAAAATTACAACAGGTGAGCAACCCAGAATTAATCCAATTCAAATACCGGTCATAATTTAATCTGTATAATATATTTATTTTTACTTTCTGTCAATCTGTCATACATTGTTAAAGTAATTTGCTTGGAAATTCTTATTTAATATGTGTTTAAAAATTTACATTTTTAGTCAATTATGCTATACTTTGCTATGAAATTTTATATTAATTTAAGACTGCGTCTGAAGGTGAGCAATGTTTGCTTCAAAGGAAGGGTAAGTAAACTAAATTGTCTCCGAAATTATCCAATCGGAAGTAACCTGTACAAAAAAATTTAAAAAACTAAAAATGTACAGCTCTAAAATTTTAAAGTGGCTTATTTTTATTTAATTATTTTATAATTTTATTATTTCTAAATGTTTCTGTTTGGGTGAGCGGCCTTAAACTCATATTGTTGAATAAAAATACGGTGCAACTAGTTACTACACACAAAAAGTAACCAAAATGTATAAATCACCCAAAATAAAAATATTACTAGCTATAGGTATTACAGCAATCTATAATATATTGTAAATATTTGGACTGTTTTTTATAATTATCAAAAATGGATTTCATTATAACCAACAAAACGTTTTTAAAAATATTTTAAAATTTTATTTAAATCATTTTCGCCAATATTTCGCGAAAAAGAGAGAAATTATAAGTACCTATAGAAAATTATCGAATGAATGAGTGAACACAATGTAGGGGTAGTATAGACAAATATAAAGGAAAAACCAATAGCTCATTTTAACAGCAGTTATCCTAGATACAATTCTAGCAAAAAAGAATCATGGCACAATATTTTTCAGCGCTTGTTGTATACTTTTTGGTGACATATCAACAATTTAATAGTTTGTTTTTTTATTTTACCAGTGGGCCATTTTAAAAATGTCTAATTATTTGACTTTTGTAAATAAACTAATGTTGTCCCTTTTTAACTCACTATTTCTGTCCTAGTCACCCTTGCTTACTTTTATTGCACTTTTTCAAACCAATATTATAATACCATTATGAAGGTTTTTTTCTAAAATAATAAATAATACAAAGCATGTAATGGCTGTATGATACTCCCGTTTTTCAAGTGCAATAAATTGCTACAAAACTAGTAAAGCGAATCAGAGAAGGGTAGTGTAGTCAACACTATATGTAAATATTTTGAAGCTTCGGATAAACAAAATATGTATATACAATCAACAAATTTTGTATATCTAATTTTTGTATAAATGCGTCATCCGCACAGTTCTCCGATATAAATCTACGTCTTCGGCTTGTATTTCCTTTAATAAATTGTGGCTAAATCCTTCGCTTTCGCGGTGAAATAGCCATTGGGAAGAATATTTTTTTTTTGTTCTTAATTGATTCTTTTCGTAATAAATATGAGGCAGCGCACAATAAATTTTCATAAGCTGCCGTAATTAATTGCAACGATATAGTTTACATAAAACTACACAAATATTTTCTCTATTATTTCATAATTGTCAGAAAAAAGTATCGAATGTCAAAAAAAGAATCAAATCCAATTCTTTTTTTGCTATACTATTTGCTCGATTAACTGGTAGAAAAATTGAGCTACCACTTTTTTTTGACGTTTCTATATTTTTTTCAAATCTATGGTATATACACTCAATCTCACAAATATTTTGTATATACCGGGTGTTTCTTTTAAACTGAGGCGATCAAATATCTCGAAAAATAGCCACTCTACGGAAAAAATGTCCATAATCAAAATTTAATCATACCGCGGGGGAAATACATTAGTGCAAAAAAATAGTCCCCCACCCCCCGCTTTGTAGGTGGGGCGGGGGTAACTTTTAAACTAAGATAGGAAGCCATATTTTTTATTGCAGATACGGATTCTACGACTAAAAGTACGTATGATTTGAATGAAATATTTTGTTCGGTTTATGATAGATGGCGTTGTAATCGACGAAATTCAATTTTTTCAATTTCTTTTCTTAGAACACATGCATTCGATTCTGCAATACGTTTGAAATAAAAAACATCACGTTTTCATTGGAAATACTCGAAATTCGTCATCAAAACAATTTATTCAGTTTTGTAAATCACGTTTAACGTTTGTGTTATTTCTTATCTTCATGTTTTTCGTAATTGCAAAATAAATGATAAAATACTTTAGAATGGACTGTTTAACTGTGCCAGAGAAAATTGAAATGGTTCTGGTTTATGGAGAAGCTGGCAGAAATCTTGAAAATGCTGTTGCTATTTACGCTCAACGTTTTCCGGATAGGATTCGTTCACGTGCTTCATTTGGCCGTACTATCAAACAATTTATTGCTGATGGAAATGTTCAACCGAAAAAGAGGACCCATAGAGCAACAGTCACTGGAGAAAATAATGAAATTGCTGTATTGGCTGCAGCGACTCATAATCCTCATGTTAGTACACGAGAAATAGTTCGCGATTCCGGATTGTCCCTCACCAGTGTTTGGAGAATTTTAAAACGGCACAAGTATCATCCATATCATGTGTCTTTACACCAAGATCTTCATGGCGCTGATTTCCAAAATCGGGTAACTTTTTGTCAATAGGCACGTGAACAAATACAACAAAACACCAATTCGTTTCGTTGCGTAATGTTCTCTGACGAATCGTCTTTTACAAACCATGGAACGGTTAATCGACACAACATGCATTATTGGAGTGTTGAAAATCCATACTGGCTTCGCCAAGTTGAACATCAGCGTCCTTGGACTGTCAATGTGTGGTGTAGAATAATTGGCAACCAACTCATCGGCCCCCACATTATTGAAGGCAACTGAATGGTCAAATGTACCGAAACTTTTTGGAAAATGAACTGCCAATATTACTTGAAAATTTGAACTTAGAATTGAGACGGAACATGTGGTTTCAACATGATGGTTGTCCTGCACACTATTCGTTGGTAGCACGTAAGGTACTTGATCGTGATTTCAATGGTCGCTGGACCGGTAGAGCTGGTCCGATAAATTAGCCCGCCAGATCACCAGATCTTACTTCGCCAGATTTCTTTTTGTGGGGCTATCTCAAAGACAAAGTTTACAAACAAGAACCAACAACACGTGAGAACATGATTGAGCGAATCAGAAATGCGTGTGCTGAAATTCAACCAAACACACTTCTCAGTTGTGTACAATCATTGGAAATGCGTATTAATAAGTGCATTGAAGTCGCAGGCCATCATTTTGAACACTTATTTTAAGCTAAAATTATTTTATTCACCTGTCATTTACATTAATAAATTGTTTTGATGACGAATTTCGAGTATTTCCAATGAAAACGTGATGTTTTTTATTTCAAACGTATTGCAGAATCGAATGCGTGTGTTCTAAGAAGAAGAAATTGAAAAAATTGAATTTCGTCGATTACAACGCCATCTATCATGAACCGAACAAAATATTTCATTCAAATCATACGTACTTTTAGTCGTAGAATCCGTATCTGCAATAAAAAATATGGCTTCCTATCTTAGTTTAAAAGTTACCCCGCCCCACCTACAAAGCGGGGGGTGGGGGACTATTTTTTTGCACTAATGTATTTCCCCCGCGGTATGATTAAATTTTGATTATGGATTTCTGATTATGGATTTCTGATTATGGATTTCTGATTATGCATTTCTGCTGGTGGCAGATTAGACGCGGATACTTTTAATTGGCGTGATTTTAATTTATTTACAATTTAAAATAAATAGAATAAATTATATTTAATATGAGCATCTAAAAGTCGTTTGGCTTACGTTCACCAATTTTTGTTAACGCTTTTGCGGATTAAACGGCATATGCAAATATGATTCTATGTATCATTTAAATAAAGTTAATTAATGATATGCAACCCAATTTTTTAATGAAATGCGATATAAATTGTATATTAAAGTCCCAGTCCCGGTAAAACGTTGTTTGATTTTAATTTTGACTCTTTTAAAATTCTCAAACTCTATATAAAAGATTAATGTTTGTCCCAGCGGATCCACCAATAATATCCGCGAAAGTGTAAAAGGTGCAACGGAATTCTAATTTTCTTCAGCAAGGTACTAAACTTTCTTTTTGTCTTATTATTATGAAATTACAAAGAAAAGTGGGACATTTGTTTACCTTGAAAAAACTGAAAATGCTCCTCATTAAATTGACTAAATTAATTTAGCAAAGACGTACCATTTTGGGTATGAAATTTGTAATCACAAATAATCCAGTCGCATACTTAAATTATATATGAATGTCTTAAATTATATATGAATGTCTTTTGGTAGCTGACATAAAAATAGAAATGCAAATTTTGCTCGCAAAAGGATGATTTATTTTGGTTTACAAATTAAAAACGACCTTTCAAATTTTTATAAGTACCCTCATACGTCTAATAAGATTTTCGCTAATATATCGAGTTTTTTAATTTGGTTTCTTACACGAAATAATTTTACAGCAGTTTTAGTTGCGTTCAATTTTTTTTTTTTTTAAATAAAATTTTATATCGAGTTTTTTTTTCTCTGATGAAAAAATTACTTACATTACAAACAAAATGGGATAAAAATATAAATTCGCGTGCTTCGATGTTTATGAAAATGAATTTTGAAGGAGTACTGTAACGATCATTTAATGTACGTGTAACGTACAACGTTTTATTTCATACTACATGGGACATTAATTCGATTTTTTCATTTTAAATTAATTTTTAAAGTAAAAACATGAGTTTGAAATTTAAAGAAAATCAATCCAAATGATTTTAAAATTATCAAGTTACCCTAGTTATTTTTTTTCTTTGGCTTTATATTTTTCTATACGGTAATAGCTCGTTTTCCGGACACTTTTTTCTGTACCGTAATGATTCATTTTCCGGACTGAAATCAATCACGTAAATATTGACTTTCGGTATAGTATGAAATAATCATTATTATAGTATACTGACATATAGTATACTGAAAAAATATAAATCGAAGTATATTTTATTCCTTAATGGAAAAATATGTTAATTTTTTAATGAAATTTAAAAAAATGGTCTCTGTCACTTTAATGAAATTTCCGATTTTCATGTTTTTATTCAGTAAAAAATACTGTCAGTAAATGTTTTATAATGGAAATCATGCTTGAATTGAATACCAATTTTTTATACGTACAATAGCTATTCCTCCTAATTCTAAAACATCCTCGTTACAAGATATTTGAATTAATGAACATTTAATCAAATAAAAACCTAGAAATACAGTGATTGTTATAAACAACATAAATTTAAAAAATACTATAAACAGCTATTCAGAAAATATAAACATAAACATCGTGCGTAATAAATTCTAGACTTCTTTCTTTGATTATACTAAGGAAATTATTATTTTTTGAAGACACCGAACATTTTTTATTATGAACAATTATTGATTATGTTAATATGGATAGTTACTAATTTGTTTGTATCCACTTTGTAATTAACCGGACTTTTCACCAACCATATACATATGACATGCTTGTTTAAATAGTCTTTTGCCTTGTTTCGTTTCAAAGTCTAATGTTATAGCGTCATCAAAGTCAAATTCATGACTCTTTTCTTTCACATGTTTCACCAAGGCTGACCTAAACTGAGATGTTGTGAAGCATATTGTCTTATTAGATTAGTGATATCCCTTTTGAGGGATAGAGACTCACAATTTTTTGCGCAACAAAACTATCTTTCATTTCTTTTGGTATTTTGTCTTTAGTTTTCGAATATGTTTTGCTAATTTTTTTGCTTAAATTAGGTTCATACGGTAATGTCCAAAATGTTGCATCATTTCTAATTTTTATTTATTTCAAAAGAATGCGGCACATTCATTTATAAAAAGAGCACTATATTTGACGGATTAACAATTTAGACAAGCGATTATAAACAAAATTTCACATATACTGAAAATTAACAATTATCCTACAAAATTAATTAATAATTTAGTTAGTCAAAGGTTATTAACTTACCAAAAAAAGAAATAAAAATTAGAAATGATACAAAATTTGGGGCATTACCTTATGTACCTAATTTAAGCGAAACAATTAGTAAAACATTAAAAAGTGATCAATGGATAATTTAACGATTGCAAACAAAATTATTAATAAATCTGCAGGCACATATTCATATTCACATAAAGACAAAATTCCAAACGAAAAGGAAAATCGTTTAATTTATAAAGTGTTTGGCAAAAATTGTGGGTCTTGTTATATTGTCTTGTTACACAAAAAGGACGTCACTAATCTAACAAGACAACATACTGCACAATAGACTCAGTTTAGGTCGGCCTTAGTAAAATATGTGAAAGAAAAGATTCATGAATTTGACTTTGATAACCCTATAACATGAGACTTTGAAAAGAAAAAAAGCAAAAGGCTGGTTTAAATAAGCATGTCATACATGGTTGGTGAAAAGTCCGGTTAATTACAAAGCGGATACCAACAAATTACATAGTAACTATGATGTATGTATATTAAGATAATCAAAAATTATTCAAAATAAAAAATGTTCGGTGTCTTCTCTAGTAATCAAAGAATTCTAAAATTTATTACGTACGATGTTCTGAACAGCTGTTTATAGCATTGTTAAAACATTGTATGTAAGGTCAATGATGCCAACCAATAACAATTACTATATTTCTATTTGAATAAATGTTCATTCACTCAAATATTTTGTAACGAAGAAGTTTTAGAATTAGAAGAAATATTGTACGCAGAAAATATTGATGTTTAATATTTTTAAGTAAGATAAGTATTTAATTTTTATGTTATTTAATCTTTTTAAATTGTTATTTATATGTTTTGTATTATTTATTATTTTAGAAAAAAGCCTTGATAATGGTAAAAAATATCGAAATATTGTCAACAGTCAATTGAATAAAAATTTTAAAATATTTGTTGGTCTATAATAAAAGCTATTTTTGGTAATCTATATTTATGTATCTATATACAGTATATTTCGATATAAGAAAGTCCGATTTTTTTAAATTGATTTTAAAGTTTATTTTAATTGAAAAATTCAAATAAAATTGAATAAGACTCAATCAATTAACATGTTTTAAAGTGATAAATAAAAATTTGATTATACATAATTGTATAAGAAGAAGAGTTTATAAATTTGAATAACTATCTTTATTATTGAGAGAACACTTATCCGTGATTTAGGAAAGTTTCCAACATTCTCGTAAATTTTACTCTTCGATCTTTAACAAAATAAAACTTTTTAAATTACATGGTAAACAAAAATTATGTTTTTTTTTAATGATTCACTATCGTTTTCTTTTTCTTTTTTTAAGAATTTACTTCCAAGTACATAAAAACAAAATAACACGAGAAGCAAACGAATAAAATTAATGGTAAACATTATAGTTTATATTTTAACAACACAATCATCGCTTCAGTGTTTTAAACTCCATAAATAAAACGAATCTAAATACTAAAGAAAGATATAATGATACATTTATTGATGGTCTTTCTTTTACCAAGATTGTACAAGCAATTAAACAGTGATTAATGAATTTTTATTGCTAAAATTTTGACATATTTTTGTTGCTAAAATTTTTTATTGAATTTTACTTTTTAAAACTTAGTTAGATGTTCTCAATATCGCAGACAAATATTTATTTTTACTACTGATAGTTGATTAATTAGCCATTAATTATTAAGAAAATCGAAAGTCGTTTATGTAGATTTGAGTATTGTTCGAATCACTAAAATTTTTAATTTTGGTTTTGGTTAAATTTAAACTTGTTGTTATGTGTTTTCACTTTTTTGTTGATTTGTTTCATATAGTTATGATACAGAAAATCATATCAATTTTAATAATTTCACTATACCTCTTTTAAATTTTATTAACTATTTAGACTTTAGTTTCTTTAAAAAAAAAAACTTTCTTATTTAATAATTTGGCAATGAACTTTATTTATTGATAAGTTTAACTTTCAGTTTTTGGAATCTTTCTTTTCCAAAAGATTGACGTATAAATTACTGGTCTTTATAAAAGTTGAGAGATTTCTACAAGTATACTTATATGATCTCGTAGCATTACCAATTTCAGTTATCTAAAAACAAACTGTATGGTGAGTTTTATATATAGTGGGTGACATTAAAGGCCACTATTCTATTTTCACTATCTATTTTCTTAATGTAACTCTTGTTTATTGATATAATTTATTGTGTTTATATTGTGATATTTTTGTATTAAAAACAATAATCGTTACGAAATGTAATGCACTAACAATAAATGCTTTATTTCTGAAAGGTAATAATTGCAATGAATACTTTCTTAAATTTGTAAAACACAAATATGTACGAATGTATAGCTGTACAGAATAATTCGATGCACACATATTCGTAATTATCAATTGAAATTTCAAGAGTATTCAATTAAATAAAATTACTTTACGATCATGAGAGTTTTGTATGCTTCTTAATACAATAAATTTTAAAAATATACCGATTAAATTTCAGGTGGAGATCTAAGAAACAATAAACACATATTATTGATAATAAAATCTGTTAAAAGTGTGAGCGGAGCGTCCTTAAAATACTTTCTTCCTCAGAGAAAATAATTATAGTAAATATTGAGATTTATTATAAAAAAACTCAACTTTTCTGTTTAAATTTTATTTCATTTACATTTTTAGTATAAAGATTAAACGACTAAATGTTACCTATTAAGGGAGAACACCACTGTGAGATTTTCAAAAAATCGATTTTTTTTTTTTGCCTTTAAAAAATCCTTTAGACCCTCAAAAATATGATACAAATTCGTTTATAGCTAAAAAAAAATTTTTTTAGAAGGTTTTCAAGCATTTTCCAGAGAGCTCTTATTGAGAAGTTATTGATACCAAAAACTTTAAACGCGTTTTTCTCGAAACCGTGTTTTGGAAATCTGCACGCAGCAGAACTCAATCAATTTTTGTTCAATCGACTTGAAAATTTTAATGTATCTTCTTAAATAGATTTAAAATCGAAGTCCATGAGTTTTTTTTGATTCATTAAAAATTAAAAAAGATATACAACTTTTTATACGAAAATTACAGTCGAAAAATGAAACTTTTTTTTCAAACTTGTCTCAATTTTTTATTTTTTCGAATTTTTTAATTTCCTCATGTACTTCGATGCTAAAACTAATATATTTCATGAAAATATTTTATTTTTTGTTCCAGGAACAAATTTAAGACACTTCTACTGCGTGCAGCGAAGCGACTCTAGGCAAAATCACTTCTACTAAAGCTACACTAGCGCCGCCATTTTGTATTTTTTTTTACATAAAATTTTTTTTTCGTTTACTTAAATATATGCCAAATATAGCCTAAAAGTTTTTTTCTCTCTAAACACAACCCATTTCTCAAAAAAAAAAAAAACAAACTAAGCACTTGAAAATGATAGGTCACAGTGGTGTTCTCCCTTAAGTTAGCTGTTTAACACGTTCACGACCGAGGTGCTCAAGGTAGGGGTACCCATAAACCAGATGATAAATTTGCATGAAATAAGCTAATTGAAGCCTAATGGTAGAATAAATGTTTTATTTAGGTTTTTTGAGGGGTTTGTGATGTTATTAATAGTATGACGCATATACGAGTTTTCCCCTAAGCCGAAAAAAAATTCAAGAGAATCTTTAAACCAACATAGAAACTTTAATATATTACTTACATAAAAAAGTGCGACGCATATATGCGTCCCAGGTTTATAGAGAAAATTATAGGACGCATATATGCGTCCTATGGTCGTGAACGTGTTAAAACAGTTTTAAAAAATTTATTTTACGTTTTACGTAACTTCAACACAATTATAATTACTATTTTAAAATTGACCTTCAATTATTTAACACAAGACAAGCATAATGGTAATGCACAATAAAGGTATGAACTAGTGAAATTCATTTACTCGTACGAGCTATAAAAATTCCAAAGACACCATATTAGAGTTCGATAAAATTATCGTATCGAATACTTAATTAAATATTCCATTCCCAATAAGATAAGAATACAGTTGTTTATAAATATTTTTTAGTTATCTTGTAAAGATTGTCAACGTCTTTTGATGAGAAAGCGAAATTGAATTTATTTACAATTTTTGAATAATTTGACATCAAATTGAAACATTATAGATCGATATCACAAAAAAAATAATTCGAAATTATTTAAATGTAGATTCATCAGAGAAACAATTATCCAAATGATTTACATACAAATACTTATTTTTATAAAGATTTCTAAAAATGTTAAACCGATCCCTAAAGTTTCTTTTCAGTAATATTTTAATTAGTTTAATTTTAAAATTATAAAACAAATTATCATATGATTAATTCAAAATTTAATTCGTTTGTAAAATGAAATAAAATAAATATGTTTATGAGGCTTAGTTGATTCAAAAAATTAATAATTAAATTTATAAGATTTTATCTTTGTGCTATTTCATGTTTAACTTTATAAAATCAACTGGAATGATGATGGCTTTATACTAAATCTTGTTAATGAATAATTGTAATAAATAATTAAGAGTTTTAACTAATTCTGGTAATAAATACTAAAAATATTAATTTGCAACGTTTATGTAGCCTGTTGGCTGTTGCATAACAAATAGTTTGTAATTCACTTCTGCCACTGTGATTTTAAAGATTCCACCATATCTAATTTATTTATTTTTTTCATTTGCTTACATATATGCATAATCAAACTTGCTCAGCTGATAATTAACTTTAAAAAATTAAATTGTCGTTTATTATGTGTATTATTTAATAAATTCAATTTTGTTTATTAATAAATTACAGTCTTATACTCCTACTAGGTGAACAAATAATTATAGGTTGAGTTAGAAATGAATTAAAACTAAATTGATTTATTACGTATAAAAATACAATAATTAGTATTTCTCATAACACACATGTATAATAAAAATAAATAAGAGAACACTATATAAAAACATTATTTACCTCGGCATAGATTAATTAGTATAAAAATAATCCATAAATATAATATAATCCTTATTTTATCCATTATTTTAAAATAAGACCAATTAATTTTATTTGTAAAAAAAAATTTTTGGTTTGGTTTAATATCAATTAAATATTCAATAACATTTGGTATTTTTTGTTTGCACTGTAAATATATTATTATGAAAAATAAAACTATTTCATATTTATTTTATCCACTAGACATTTTCTGTTTTCAAATTCAATATTCTAATTTGTAAAATTATATTTATATACTAATTTCATATAAACAAAATCATTTTTATTTTCACTATGAAATTATTTTCACACACAAAAACACTTTATCCACAAAAATTATCGTTTAATTATTAAATATTTAATTTATAAAAAAAAAACAAAAAAATTAACGTAATATTAACGAAATATAAAATAAATAAATTTTAAAAATATTTGTCCGTATTTTTTTACATTCGATTAATTTGAGTGATGAGAACTAACTGAAATTTAATTTTTTTTTATAAATTCTACTGTGCTGTTTTTACAGTTGTTTTCTTTTATTTTCTATTTTTCTATAATTTCTTTGGATTTAATAATACCATTCGCGTAAGAAATTATACAGAAATGAACAAAAAAAAAACTGTTGAATCTTATTTTATTTTCATTCAACAGTAGATGGATTAAGCGTGGTAGGTAATGTTTTGTTTTGTTGATTTTTATTTAAGACGAACATGGAAGAGAAAAGTTAAAACTTATGGCAAATTAAAATAATTTTGACATTCTCACCAAAAATATTCCTTTCGCTTTTCATTATGCATAGATAGAGTAAATATTTAAATATTTTATGTTCCATTCATTTATTTAAGTTTAATTTAATTAACGATTAAAATCAATTATTTGTTGGTGTAACTTAATTAAATTAATATTATTTAAAATCTCAAACAACTCTTACCTTTATCTTGGTTAATACGGTATTGACGATGGTCACGATTTTGTTATTTTTTTAAATGACTAGTATGCAATAGCTTATTATCAGGGATATATTAATTTGTAAAAAATCTGTGTCTGTAAGTTTCCCAAATGGTTATAAAAGAAAATAAAAACGATCTGCACTTATGGAAAAAATTGTAGAAAATCCAAAGTTATTTAACAAAATAGCCGTTTTATAAATGTAAATGTCTTTCCTCTCATTATCATTGATGAAATTATTATGCCTGCACTGACCGACTTACCTACCGTTGACGGGTTTGGGCAGGATAACATACCATCATCTATTTTAAAGAAACATGCAAATATTTTGGTGAAGATACTGCAGAATCTCGAACCTGTCGTTAGTAACCGGGTTGTTTTCAGATAAATGGGAGATATGTAAAATCACGCCAAACATTAAATGGGGCAAAAGAGATGACATTATATGTACAGAGGGATTTCACCTATCATTCATTCCAAAATTATTTTTACTGGTTGTTGCAACACCTACAAAGTTATTTTGGCACATTAAATATCAGATATTAAATATATGTAAGTTTCGTCAAATATAAGTATAACTTGCTGATATTTGCAGACGATATTAAAATTTTCCATAACATCAATGAAAGATACGATACTGATTGATTGCAAAAAGATATTAACCCTCAATCCATGAAGGTGTTTTAGGAACCTTAATTCCATGAACCAAGGTCGTTTTCTTATTTTCAACGATTATCAATAAAAAAATTCTTAAATAATTCATGAATTATCTTTATTGAAGAAACAATGGATTTTTTGCCCGGAAAAAGAACTAATATTTTTTTTTAATTGCATGCCGATCAACCTTCAGAAAAAGTTTTTTTTTATTTTGGCCAGGACAAAAACGACCCTGGTTCCTGGATTGTGGGTTAATGATCTTTTTTTTTTTTTTGTCTCTAATCTTTTTCTGGGGCTCTAGGCACTCCCAACTCTTTCGCAGTTCCCTTTTAACGTCCTACCACCTTACGCCGTTGCCAACCAACTCGAGGACGTACGGCTATAGACCCGCTTTTGTTTAAACCACCTGCACATTGCATTGCTTCATGCCAGCCTATAGTACTGACATGAAAGATGGGTCGGGCCCATGGATTCCGCACTCTCAATAGGGGGTCATAGATGTGTTCATCGTCATCACCGATCGTAATCAGATGATGAAAAATCCCTTTTGCATCCCGCCCCTATATAGGGATTCAAACTCGGTACCTCTCGATCCAACCGCCGTAGCTTTACCACTGCGCCGTTTGGTCGGTTTTAATGATCTTAGTGAGTACATTTAAATATCACAAAATGCATGATTATATCGTTTCACAGGGGAAAAATCATGTAATCAATACATACAAAATCAATTGCGCTGGATGCAGCGTGTTTGTGAAACTATCGATCAGGGGACCAGATTCATAGAAAACATAACGTTTACTATAGATAACATCTTCTTTGCCAAACCGCACTCGATGTCTAGGTTTATCAAACGGTGAATTCCAAGCCATTATCTACATGGGGCTTTTTCAAAAATTAACTTACCACTCATATTTTTTGCTCATTTTCTCATTCTGTAAGTTAAATTTTGAAGTAAAGGTAAAATTTGTTTAATGAATTATTTTAAAGGAATTATATCGCACTTATCGCTTCTAAATTGTGTTTTGGCTAACTTAATTCTTTGGGTTAGTATAGAAGCGAATTGGGTATTAAATTGAAAAATGCTTCGTCAACCTTGCAGGTACAGATCAAAGAAATGTTATCGCTCCTACCGCTGCTGCTGATAGTTTTCCACAAATGTTTTAAGTTGTGACAAAGATCTAAATATGCTTATAAAATAAAATTGATTTACTTCGGTCTAAAAAGACCAAAGTATTGAAATCCTGTCAAAAATGACGAATAATTTGGTTTGTCCAAAACCACCTTTCTCGACGTTTTGAAAGTCCGTGAGTCTGAAAAAGCAAAAAAAAATGCCCGTCCGTCTTTGTGGATGTCTGGACGTATGGATGTCTGGACCTATTGTATCTCGAGAACGGCTTGTCCGATTTGGATTTTTTTTTTCGCCAATCTATTTCTATGGTCAAGGCGGAGATTTGAAAAGCTTTTGGAGACTGTACATCAAGAGGGTGGGGTACCTGCCATACAAATTGAGCCAAAATACCTGGTTTTATAAATATTTACGTTTTTTTTTATATAATGATATGTTGGTTTGATAATTGAATTGGGCATTGAATTTGGAATTGATTTGAAGGTAAGTTAGAGGTCAGTTTGCGGGTTGAGTTGAAGTTGAGTTGGAGTTGAGTTGGGATTGCATTAGGATGTAGTGAGTAAGTAACAAATTGTTTATATGATGGAACTTGCCTATTTATCAACCGATTGTTGTGAAATTTGACATGTGCGTTGAAAATGGAATTCTAAAATTGTTTTGGATGAAGTTCTGGAATATGACCAAGTAGGATGGAACTTGCCTATTTTCCAACCGATTACGATGAAATTCGATATGTGTATTGGAAATGAGATTCTAAAATGAGATTTGGATTAAATTTTGGAATATGGCCATGTAGGATGGAACTTGGCTATTCCTTTACCGGATATCATCAAACTTGACATGTGATGGGAATGAAATTCTAAAATAATTTTTGGATACAGCTCTGGAATATGGTTTAGTATGATGAAACTTGGTTATTCCTTACCCGATTATTATAAAATTTGACATGTGCGTTGTAAATGGGATTCTAAAATAATTTCTGGTTAAAGTTATGGAATATGATCAGTTACACGGTTAGAAATATCAGTATGTGCACAGTGATCTGTAAATTAAAATGAATAACACTAAATATAGGTATATGGTATATATGTATACTTTACATTATTATTTTTTGTGAGAATCTTTGAAAACCAATTATAAAAGAGAACAATGTTACACGTTAACAATTTTTCTCAATTTTCAATTTTTTGTTGTTTTTATTTTTTTTATTCGTAAAAAATAAAAAAAATAAAACATTATTATGTTACAATGTTTCTTTGTGATCCGAAGGTGATACTCCAGTTGTTGCAGGTTGTCAACCCGGATTTGCCAACGCACAATTGGAAAGTTGCTAAGTTCGAAGAGAAAAACGCTAACTACAGGCCAGCTGATATTATTTTAAACAGGGAGCCACTGACTGCACTGGAAAAATCCAACGGTTTAATTAATTGTGGTTTCAGTGCAGTCACACTCAAGGTGTGCAAGAAGGACATGGATAAGCCGGAGGCTCCGAAATCAGCTTCAGAAACAGCATGGAAGTAGCGGACAGCCCAGCGGAAACTCTCTCCACAAACACGGAAATGTCAACGTCCATGGAGTCTTTAAAGAGGCTCTCAGAGGACTTCTCATCAGGGCAAGGCTCTGATGTTACTTTGATGTAGAAAAGAGGCTATAGAGATTGACATTTCTGCAAGTTAACTTTCACCACTCTAAGGCAGCATCAGCTGCTCTTATTTTAAAAATTGGGAAAGAAGAGACAGATGTCTTATTGATCCAGGAACCTTGGGTCACTGAAGAAGACCATACACTTGGGCTCACGACTTCCTATTATAGATTAATGTAAGCAAAAAAAGAAGGTAGGTTCGTTCGTGTAATCTCATTAAAAATAATATTATTTGTTTTCTGCTATCAACTTTCAGCAATGGAGTTGTAGCAGACTAGCAGCGGCCATCATTGAGGTCGATAAAAGGAACCTCTGGTTAATATCAGCTTACCTAGCTTACGATGAAATGAATATTCCACCAGAAATTCTAGGTAAGCTAATTTTGGAGGCTCAAAAGCGAAAGGTTGGAGTCATCCTGGGGAGTGTTGCAAATTCTCATCACACAATCTGGGGATGATTGAATTCATATATGTAACATAGGCAGTAAGCCGACTTTTCGCTTGTTTGTCTGAATGTTGGAAATTGTGTACCCATAACTTGTCCTGGAGTCTCATTTGTCCTAAAAGCTACATTTTCCTCGCTTTGCTTTTCTGTATCAGTTGGCCTAGTAGGTTTAGGTGTAGAGGAAGCGTCTTTGTTCACGATATTCTCAGAGGACTGTCTCATAATTGTCATTTCCGGAAGATCCGGTGGATCAATATGTAACGCGCATATAAATGCTACAGATTCATTGAGATCTGGAACTGAACTATCTCCTAATTTTGAACAACGATCTAAAAGTGCATCACAGATTTTAGCCAATTTACTCGCTGGTTTTAGAACTAATTGTATTGATGAAATGCGTTGTAAACCTTCTTGTAAATGCTTAACTTTTGAGGTAATTATGTCAAGTTCTTCAGAACCCCGCTCGCAGCTTGAATAAATCGTAACAATTGTGATTGGACATTCTGTAGCTTAACTGTGCACATTGCAATCTCATTGTTAGGAAATTGTAACGCTTGTTTGTGTGGTTGTGAAGGCCGAAGTTCTTCGTCGGTTTCTTCGGATAACAGACGTTCGACTAATTTGTTAAACATGACTTTTAATTGGCCTTGTCTGCCCCGAATTTGACGTTCAACCAAAAATTCATCGTTCTCCAAATTTTCTGAAGTAATTGTGACGGTAACCCTCTTGAAATGGGTACTTTTATTTAAGTGAATTCAGGAAAACCAACTTTCAATATTCTTTTATAGTAAGATTTAGCAGAAATTATTTGTAGGTATGTAAGTGTATGGCACAAATTTCGACCCACCAATAAGTATCGTGGGAGTAACCAGTTACCCAATAATTCAGTCACTGATGAAATCGGTTACTGACAAAGAATATAAGGTAACAGCGCTAAACAATGACGTTTGGAAAATTAATGCTCTGGACTCAGAAACCTATAGAACTTTATCTATGAAGCTGAATGCTGAAAAGTATCAGTGGTTTACCTATGAGGACAAACAGGCTCGACCGATATAAGTTATGGCAAGAGGTTTGCATCACACTTGCTCAAGCAAAGAAATAATGGAAGACTTAAAAAATAAAGGTCTTAAAATACTAGATGCTGTGAATATGATTAAAAAAGAGAGAATAGAAAACCAAGAAGGAAACCCAACTTTCAATAAAAGGGGACTCCCTCTTTTTATGCTAGTATTTGATAACTCAGAAAATGTTCAAAATATTTATGGTATAAAAGCAATTCTTCACATGAAGGTAAAAATTGAACCAATGAGGAGAACCACTACACGCATACCACAATGCAAGAAATGTCAGGGATTTAATCACACCCAAAAATATTGCAGCCGGGATCCGAGATGTGTAAAATGCCCAGGTAAACATTTTACCCAGGCATGTACAATAGGGAGAGATGTACCAGCTAAGTGTATAAATTGCAAAGGTCAACATCCGGCCAATTATCGGGGCTGTGAGGTTGCTAAACACCTACAAAAATTAAGAGATAAATCACGAAATCAATCGCAAAATCATGAAATTCGAAGGATTCAACCATTAAATCAGATGGATCAAAATCCACAACCAAGCAACGCAGGGCAAAGAAGAACATTTGCTCAGGTAGTGAAAGGCTCGGGTTCAACCAAATATATGGGCTCTGAAAATAATCGAATTATGGAAAACATTATGAACAGCATCGAAGCTATTACAAAGCGGCTAGATGACCAAAGTAACCTGAACAATGATATTTGATCAACTGAAGAAAATGCAACTCCCACAACGCAATCCGATAAAAAATGTTAAGTAAGAACACAACTTTCAGAATAGCAATCTGGAATGCGAATGGACTTATGCAACATATTCCAGAAATAGAAATATTTTTAAATACAGAAAAAATCGACATTTTTCTAATATCTGAAAGCCATTTTGTTAAATCTTCGTTTGTTAAAATCCGGGGTTATTACTTATATCATTCCATTCATCCAGCGGAAAGAGCAAGAGGTGGTTCAGCATTACTAATAAAAGAAAATATAAAACACCATGTAGAAACAGAAATCGAAGAAAAAACAATGCAAGTCACCACTGTTAGGATTCACATTAAACACAGACAGCTTACTGTCTCCGCAATATACTGTCCTCCCCGGCATAACTTGAAAAGGGGGGACTACATTAAACTATTTAAATCATTAGGACGTGATTTTATTATTGGAGGAGACTTTAATGCAAAAAACACCTATTGGGGATCTAGACTTACGACGTCAAAGGGTAAAGAATTGTTTCAAGCAGCCCAGACATCAAAATGTGAATTTTACTTTGGTGGTTCCCCAACATACTGGCCCAGTGACGAAGCTAAGATACCGGACCTAATCGACTTTTATGTAGCAAGAGGTATATCTCAGAACTATATTCACATTGAAAACAGCAATTCTCTAGTATCGGATCACTCACCGGTTATCATGACAGTCAGTGAAACTGTAATTCAAAGGGGAAGTGCACCCAAATTAACAAATTCAAAAACAAACTGGGATCTCTTTCGTGAAATAATGGAGGACAAAATCAATCTCCAGGTACCGATAAGAAATTCTCGACAGTTGGAAGACGAATTGGAGCAACTCCCATTTTACAAAATAAGAAGACACTTAACATATCCTACCCAATGGAAGTTAGAGAGTTGGTAAGAGAAAAACGACGAGCTCGTAAAACCTGGCAAATTAATCGAACACCGGAGAACAAAACAATTCTTAACAATTTATGTAACAGCCTCAAATCCCTTCTTAAAGAAGTTAAAAATGAATCAATCAACAGATATCTAGTTAGGAAAGGATGATGGAACCTAGGCAAGAGGCCACAAAGAGAAGGCTGATCTATTTGCGGAGTATCTCCAGGAAACCTTCCAACCACTACCAAGACAAACTGCCAATGAAAATATAATATCTATTCACAAGCTGGATGAGTTTGAAATACGGCCAGTAACTCTCAAAGAATTAAAACAAGAAGTGAAAAGTAACATGAATGTTAAAAAAGCCCCAGGGTATGATTTGATTACTTGCTAAATTATCAAATTTCTACCTAAAAAAGGATTTCGTAAGCTACTACACATAATCAATGCGAGCTTTCGGTTAAAATATGTTCCGAATCAATGGAAAGTAGCAGAAGTAATCATGATACCAAAACCTGATAAACCACCTAACGATAAAAAATCATACAGGCCAATTTCTCTGCTGCCAATTATGTCAAAACTCTTTGAAAAATTATTACTAAAGAGACTTAAACCAATAATTGAGGACCGACAACTAATTCCTCCACATCAATTTGGATTCAGAGAAAAGCATTCTACAATTGAACAGGTCCATAGAATCACCAACATAATTGAAAGAACGTTAGAACGTAAAAAAGTATGCTCAAGCATATTCCTGGACGTCGCGCAAGCATTCGATAAAGTCTGGCACAGTGGTCTGGAATACAAGCTGCATAGAGATCTACCGAGACAATTCTTATCCAATAGACACTTTCGAGTGAAATATGAGGATGAATACTCTGAGCTAAAGGAAATCTCTGCCGGTGTCCCGCAGGGGAGTGTCAGCAATTATGGCAGTTGGAAATAATGTCGCTGATGCAACGAGCAAACTCCAGAGGATGACCAATGCGGTTTGTAACTGGACAAAGCGTTGGCGAATCAAACTTAATGAGACAAAATCCACCCATATTAACTTTACTTATCAAAAGCCTTACCACCTACCTATAGAAATTAACTCGCGACTCGTGCCATATGCAAATACAGCTAAATACCTTGGCATGACCCTCGATGCCAAGCTTAAGTGGAGAGAGCATGTCAAAAAGAAAAAAGAAGAACTTAACATAAAGTTCAGAAAAATGTATTGGCTCTTAGGTAGAGGCTCTGAGCTTACAATTCACAATAAGCTGCTGCTATATCGGCAAATTTTGAAGCCGATATGGACCTACGGTATACAACTCTGGGGATGTACCAAGCAAACAAACGCCAAAATGATACAGACGTTTCAAAACAAGGTTCTTCGTAGCATCGTCAATGCTCCGTGGTACGCAAGAAATGAAGACCTTCACAGGGACCTACGGATGGAATACATCAAAGAGGAAATAAAAATGCATGCCGCAAAACACGAAATAAGGCTCCAGGAACATGGAAACCCCTATATTCGCCATATGATAGATAACCCTGTCGCTGAAAGAAGATTCCAAAGAACGAGGCCACTTGACCTAGTGAACTTACCAAACTAAAATTAGTAAATAGGTTTTAATTGATTATGGGGCTAACCAGTGGGTTACACCCCAACAAACGTGAATTTTACTAGATATATAAAAATTTGTATTTGAAAGAAAAATTGCTAGATGAGCGCAGTCTCAGTCGTAATAAAATAAAATGAAAAAAAAAAAAAAAAAACAAATTTCGAAGTTTATTTTATTTTATTGTTTTAAATTTTACCAACATTCAAATTTTATGTGGATATTTTATTTGTAATTAAATTTGTGATTAATTAGCTACTGATAATTTAATTAGCATATGCTACCAATAATATTTATGATAATATAATAATTCGTATTAATAATTCAAATCTCGTAAATTATAAATTATGTCCTTCAGCTAAAAACAAATATACTTACAGTATTTAAACTTAATTTATATAAAGTAGAATGCAGCTAGTAATGTTCTGAACACAGTCATCGAATTTGGGTAGCTTTTGCATAAAGTTGATCCATGCGTTGGGGAAATGAAAACAAAGTATTAAAGAAAAGGAAATCTGTATGCAAACAAATGGATCGACCGTATCTCAAGTAGATATATCGGGAACATTTGCGCCAGATTATGTTTTTGGGATTGAATAAGAAACTCTCACTTGAACTAACAAATGAATCTACGAAACATACCATATTCGGATGCATTTGCGACAGTAAGATGATCTTAATCTAAAATATAATTAATTGACTAGAATAGCCACTAAGGCCACAAGGCAAACACTAAATCGACACTCATATGAATGAAACTAATGCGATTGTGAAATAAAACTCCTTATGATGCTAACAACCGAGTCTACAGACACATCTAGAAGCAGCTACGCATACGGGAGACTTCAAGATAAACATTTTGGGATTTAAATGAAAACTGAAAGGGAGAGCAAAACAAAAATTAAAAAAAAATTAACCGGATTTTGGGCGCCATCTGTAACAGATTCGATAGCGAACTAACGACCCTGTCACAGTCATCTGTAGCCGGCTAAAGCTCAGGGTATCGGGGTGGGGTTTCCCAGAGCATACGTGAAACTTGATAGACCGCATGGAGGGAAAAAAGTAACAACAGGGAATGAACGGGATTCAAAGTAGATACCAACCTACAACGAGACTATGACTCACATACCTACCGCATCCTACACACAAGCTCTTAGCCACTCATCCTCTTCATCAACTCTTTAATACATAAAATGCGCAACTGGAACAATGGGCAAAACGGTTATGTTGGACTACCACGGCAATGACTAAAACATCGACATAATAAGAATAACCACTGAATTAATGCGAACACAATATTTGTCTTTGGATTTTTTTTGTTTTTGTTGTATCTAATTTGTTGTACTTAATTTATTTATAATAAACTCACAATAACTAGATTATATTTAATACCATATTTAATTATTGTACCATTAATGTTCTTCTTTTTTTTTGCTTGCAATTTCACTAAATAACTATCACTAACTTTTATTCTCGATAACATTATCACATTTCAGATGTTTCAACAATAAAAAAACACGATTTTACCCAAAAAAAATCATTCTGCATTAAGCGCAAAAACTTAACTAACTCCCCAATCACTCGATCGCGAATTTTTGGTAATTGTTTTTTTTTCTTTTTTTTTTTGCTTGTTATATTGTTATTACATCTCTAGTCTTCCCCGCTCTGCCTTCGTTCAATTTCACTATCAATAGCAACAAAAAACACAAATGTACGCATGCAGGAAAGGGCAACCTGCTCCGACGCTTTTCATGATGCGCAGACTTAAGCAAGCGGCTTACTAATGGTATTATGACACTCGCTTTTTTTGCGACTTTTTAAGCGCTGAAAAAGTATCACGAGAAAGGGAACAATAATAAGTATACAAAATTATCGAATGAATGAGTGTGTACACAATACAGGGGTAGTATAGACAAATATAAAGCAAAAATCAATAGCTCATTTTAACAGCAGTTATCCTAGACACAATTCTAGCCAAAAAGAATCATGGCACAGTATTTTTCAGCGCTTGTTGTATACTTTTTGCGGACATATCAACAATTCAATAGTTTATTTTGTTATTTTATCAGTAGGCCATTTTAAAAATTTCTAATTATTTGACTTTTGTAAATAAAGCAATGTTGTCTCTTTCTACCTCACTATTTCTGTCCTAGTCACTCATTGCTTACTTTTATTGCACTTTTTTCAAGCCAATGCCATAATACCATAAACGTGGGGAAAATCCCTAACCCAGGAGATGAGGAGGATGAAATGAACGAATTGTTGGAACGATCGTAACACCGGACGTTACACACTACCCGTAGCGTTACTTACTCGTCATGGTACACTCGTCATGGTACAACATTTCCGACCACCTGGCAGGTGGAGAGCCCCACTAAAATGATCTTTTTGGAAATATGTTTTTTTAGGTATATATATTCTGTCTAAGTTTTAGCTTGCCTCAAATATATTTTTTAGAAATCTATGAAATTCAATTTTGAAAACGCCTGGCAATATTTTAGACTTGACTAAATGATCTGGCTTTTTTATTTTATATTTTATTAAATACTAAATTAAAAGGTATTAAAATTTCAAAATACCTCAAGAGCATTTTTTGCAAAAAAAAAATTTCGCAACTTAAAAAATTCAAGGGTTGATAATGCTCCGCTACCCTTCAGCCAGGGCTTTGATTTTATGTTTAGACATTGCTAAAGAAGTGTCACACAAATTTTCATGCTGTGACAAAATTCAGTAGTCTTCGGAGATGTCCAGTCTGTGCAAAGTACTATCCACTGGCCCTTCCATCCCAAGTTTTCTTCAAAGGCTAGATGGATCATGGACCACAAATAGTGCGGAATTGCCAGAACTTCTTCTGGAGACTCACTTTCCTAGTAGTTTCAAATCTGCACCTACTAAATCAGTAGATAATAGAGAAAGTAGGCTCGTAGGCCAAATTATTAGCAGAAGAAAGATCTTGTGGGCGATAAACAGTTTTAAACCATTAAAGTTGCCTGGACCTGGTGGCATTATCCCTGCGGATATTCAACAAACTAGGGTCTAACGATTTCCTGGTTAGAAGTAATTTTCAAAGGCAGCCTAGAATTATGTCACAATCCTAGTAAATGGATGGAATTGAAGTGCATTGATTAAGTGCATTCTATTTACGAATAGCGTTCAATAACCACAATTCGTACTATTAATGCAAAAATTGCTATATTTACGTAAAAAAAATAAAATTCATATAAATGTGTGCGTTAATAGTACGAATCGTAGTTCATAAATGAAAAAATGGCTTAGTTTATTGCACTATACTCACTTATAATACATTAACTAGTTGTTTGGGACGGGTATTAGTGTAACTTCCATGATTTAAATAAAAAAAGAAAAAAATGTATGAACAATTGATAATAATTGTTGTGTTTGTTCGTATTGTTTTAAGTTAAATTATAATCAGTGCAAGAAAAGTTCGCTTCATAATTTACAATTGTCAAGCAGCTTGAAGGACCACCTCAAAATTGGAAAATGGTTAAGCATAAAATAAGACATTTTTGTATGTTAGAAATCACGTAGGTATGGTATTTTATGTTAGTGTTACTTAAGTGTTTTCTTTTTGCACGTATTTTTGCTAAAATAAAATTATCGCCTCCGTGATTGGTGATTATGTCTCATTCCGTGAAATTAAAATTAGAACACTGTTGTACGAAATTCATTATAAAAATTATGTATAAATTTATAAATTATGTGATTTATAGAAATTTATTGTGTTTCTGATTTGTTGCTTGCAAGAAAATGTCAACCATGACCATGAGAAGACCATGAATTAAAATCGCTTTTGGAGTATTTGGACAAGATTAGGTAACAAAAATTAGTAAGTAGTAGAACATGTGATTGTTATTTATTTTCTTCAATTTACAGAAGAGCCCGGGCAGTTCACCGAACAAAGACGCTATCAACAGAATTTACAAGCAGTAAGTAATACAAAAGTGGGAGGAATCATTTATGTTAACTTTTTTGTAATAGGGAGCAACATTATGATCTAATAAAATTTATTTTGAATGAAATTTTAAGTTTTTTATTTCTGTAAAACTGTGATGTTTAGATTTTACGAATCTATTCATCCAACAACCCAAAAATTTTCATTTCTATTATTTCCTGCTATTACAAACATAAATATTATGTAGTTTTGTGTATCAATTATGAACCCATTCCTACATTTTATGAATTATTTTCAGTATATTTACGAAAATAATCATCATATTTGTGAATTATACACTACAAACGAATAATTTTGTAAACACAATAATGAATTTCCAACCTTATGTATGAATTTATTCGTTAATGTGATTTAACATTTCATTAGTATTATGAAAAATTTCATATAATCTTTAAATTCTTACATTAATAATAAAAATTTGTTCATAAACAAATCCTTTTAACTGCATTAAAATGATAACATTTTTCGTATCTTATATGAATCAATTCATAAATATCACAACGTTAGTAGTCAAGATTAAAATAAAAAAAATTATGTGTTTCACTATATTAACGTATGATTTTCATACTATTAACGAAGGGTCGTATTGGCTCAGTTTTAACGAATGTTTCATGCAGTTTTGGTCTACAATTCTACATTGATCTAGGATTTTTTCAGTGTATTTGTACATTGGCTTTATACCGCAGTAGTCAGACCCATTCTTTTGTATGGGGTATCACTGTATCAGTCTGGTGACCTCGACCTGTTCTGGACAAAACTGTAAACCAAAAGCTGTTCACGGAAATTCAGAGGACAATCTCTCTGTGGATCAGTGGTGCACTGAGGAGCACATCTTCTCAGGCACTGGAGACTCTGCTATTTTTGGTTTCTCTAGATAACTTGGGAAACAGTTGGCAAGTTGTACTGCCATACGACTGAAATCCACGTTAGTGTCGACCTGCAAAAATGCAGGGCAAGAAAATAAGAAAAAGTTTAGGGGATATGGTCTTTGAGCATGGTCACCATTTTACACTCGTGGTTGTGCCATGTATTGTAAGTTTTTTGAGGTTTGGAGACACTGAACGGAATGGACTATTTTATTCCTAAGAGAAACACACTGGATACTTATTAAATCACTGTCAATTTTACAGAAGATAAAGCAAGAAGTTGTAATTCCAAGTGATAAATGTGGTATATTTGTCAGAGTGATTTGCTAGCGAACAGATTACTAGCGTAAAACATATATGTACATCATCAAAGCGTTACTTTACGTCTATTTAAATTCCGTTGCTCTTTAGATAGGTCACATTAATTCTATCATAACAATTAGTTTGGCCATTCCTCCTCGCTAGATCCATAAAAAAACTAATTTCAAAATTCATCTCTATACCCAACATTTTTAGTTTCGAGTACCTATCATATTTTCTACGATTAACGCATCGCGACATCTCTCATTTCCTACTATGTAATGACTTCAAATCACTTCAAACAACACAATTTTAATAATGTTTGTCCAAATCACCCTAGCAGAATAAAACCTTTTATATTGTTCGAATATGCTGTATTCATTTATGAAACTAAATGTATGGCGCTAGTAATGTGATATGGCATTCAAATGTCAAAGGAAAAAAATCAATATAAACGGACAAGTGGAATGTGCAATATTTGTAATTGAATTAGATAGTTTTTTAAATTTTAGAATGAATAATCAAATTCAATGTGTTTTGTATAAATTAAATAAAACAAAATATTATTAAATAAAAATTTACGTTTAATCAATCAAAATTTAAATAGGTTGTCAACCTAATAATATTACTTCAGTTCCGCGGTAAAAAGCTGTTATGCACGAATTAAAATTTATTAATAAAAAAAAATATTTGGTTCAGCTTAAATGAGTGGAAAGACAACATTTGAACAAGATGTTTAATCAACTTTCAACCGATCAGCTTCAATCGGGATTTTTACAAGACGTAGAACTGAGTATTAATAGAATAAACGAAACGCTGTAGAGCCGGTAATTAAAGCCACTGTTTGATATAAAGAAATCAATTTTTGCTTCTGCTTTCCGAAAATCATCAAAACACCTGACCAATTTCTACTTTGTTTGGCTTAGCACAATTTCATTTGTCAAACTTATGCAATTTATTCCAACATCCTTGATTAATTTTGACTTAGATTGCGGCACACAACAATAATAAAACTTTTTTTATCTAAAAAAAAGTTGAATCCAAAATGTTAATGGTATTAATTATTATCATTTCAAACGATAGTTAGATAACTTGCATAGGTAAATAAAATTAAAAACTAAAATAAATTTCAGCAGGAAATTGAATTTACATTATTATTAAATGTGACAACCTTAAAGGTACACACAGATACATCTGCTTTAGTTTCACGTTTTCATCGCGTATTCTCTTGAAATTTCGAAATAACGAGATTGTATAAGTCTAACAGTCTAAAACAATTAAATGCACTATTTTGAAATATTTTGTATTTCTTTACATAATTCCCATTTTATTTAATCTATATTAGTTCACTGACGCCAAAGTGTATAAAACCAAAAATTTTATATTGCAAATCTTGATTACGAAATCAATTTTAATCATTTAAAAAAATAATAAGTTTTGTAGTTTTTTAGCTTTAGGGTTTAAGTGTTTTCTTATTTTCTATGGTTCATTATGGCGTTTAAAAATAATTAATTTCCGTATTTGACTGAAAATATTCATTTTCGGGGAAATTACTATTTTGTAAGTTGGTTAAATTGATCGAAATTTAATTAGTTTTTTAGTCTTGTTTCAAATGAATGCGCAATTGTTTACCATTAATTTGAAATCAATTTACGATGATAATGGAATTCCAAAGCGAAAATAACACCAAAAAGTATATGTCATATGAATATTTTTAAAATTAGTGAATTGTAAAATACAGTCAACCCTCTAAATCTATCGCTCTCTTATATTCGAAAAAAAATATCATGCATGGACATTTGCTTATTAAAAAGTTTAACACAATATGGGGGCCGCGTTCACCCACTACCAATCAAAAACGCGAACGAGTAACGACTTCACAGCAATGTTTGGAACAAAAATGTTGAAAAATCGTTGGATGAAATATATTTAGTTAAAAGGAGATTATAAAAAGTGGCGTTTTATTATCAATATAGGGAACTTTTTAACCCATGTAGTAAAACATACAGATAAAATAAACTAATTAGTGTTCGACATTTCTTCGTTAGAATAGAACTATTTAGCGCTATTCATTTATTTATGCATTTACCAACTTTAAAAAAAAAACTGGTTACAATTTAAAATATTACTTAATTACAATACAAGTAAAAAAAAAAAAATTAAACAGTTTACCAAAAATCACAAAGAAAATGAGACATCAAAACCTTAAACGATTCTCTTGACAAATTAAAATCAAAAATCGATCGTACTTTATTAAAAGCAACCGAGAAAATATAAACCGGTTCATTTCTAGATAAATTGCTCTTCCGTATTGGCAATTTAAGAACAAAATCCCCGATCGATCGTAACATACGTGTTGGAACTTACATAGAAAACAAATCTAGAATCGCACTACAATCAATCCTACAAACGAGGAGATCACGAACAAAAGTGGGTCCCAATCCCAAATAACTACACCATACTTCAATTGCGAACGCACTAACGAAATATACAAGATTCTAATCGCATAAGGATCCCAGAAGTCTTTAGAGAAAATCGTTTAAAAACCTAACATGGAAAACGCCTTAGAAACAATGCCCTGTATATGAATGTGGAATGATAAATTAGAAGCAAAAGTGATACCCAAATCTTTGAAAGTGTCCAATTTCTCCATTCTATGGTCATTAAGAAGCTATTCGTAGTTAAAGTTCAAATCATTCCTTCTACGGGAAAATCGGATTGTTTTACACTTCTTAGTATTCAATAATAAATTATGACAAGTATACCAATTTGTAAAATCCGATAAATCAGATTGTAAATCCACTGCATCCTAAATATTCGAAATAGTTTTAAAAATTTTAATATCGTCAGCATATATGAGAATTTCAGAATACTTAATATAATCAATCACGTCATTAATAAATAAAATGAATAAAAGGGGACCCAAATGGCTTCTCTGGGGAACCCCTGACGTTACATGAATCAATCTAGACGTGTAATTCCCAATCTTAACGATTTGAGTTCTACAATCTAAGTACGACTTAATTCACCTAATAGGTAGACTATTACAATCCAAAGACCCTAATTTATCCAACAGTTGTTTGTGATCAAGTTTGTCAAAGGCCTTGCTAAAATCTGAATAAACAACCCGTACATCCTTCCCCAATTCGAAAGCAGTTAAAATAAAATTGGTCAGTAAAAACAAATTATTAACAGTTGATCTGCCAGGAAGGATTCCATGTTGCTTAGATGAAATAAACCTACGAGTATAAAAAAAAATAAAATCGTTGACTAATTTTTCAAAAAGTTTCGGTAAAACGGATAAAATACTAATGGCTCGGTAATTTTTAATATCGCTTCTGGAACCCGACTTAAATACTGGTTTAATTAACGAGCATTTCCAGAGGTTCGGAAAGTATCCTTGCTGATGACTTTTTATCAAGCGATAGTAGTTCATTCAAGACAGTATCAGCATCTAATTGCCAGGAAAATAATATATTTCCAGCCACAGGACAATAGCTCGATGTCGAATCTGTTGTTACCGGTTTCTTTACATAAACACTCTCAAAAAAGTCGGCGAACAAGTTACAATTCTCATTCAAATTATGACCCACACGGACATACAAAAACATACTAGACGGTTAGAATCAACGAATTTCAAGAAGCTGTCAAGTCTACCTTTTATGTTCGATTCAATCTCCAAAATGTAATTGTTATAAAGGAATTTATTTAATATTCGATATTCATTTCTCAAAGATTCAAAAACAGTGTACCTAATCAGAAGTAGGTTAAAGTTTAAATCTCTTATGAGCCTTGTCTTTACGGTTTTTCAGAGTAATAAGCTGTTTTTTATGCCACGGTTCCTTTTTCTTATGCGGGGATTTAAATTTAGGAATAAATTTCTCCATTCCTACATTTAAAACATTATAAAATGCATCCAACACTTCATCTAAATGATCGTTACCTTCAAATGCACTCCAATTATATTTGTCAAGAAAAGCATTAAAGAAGTCATAGTCCCCAATTTTAAAATTAAAATTTTCAACAATTAACTTATCCTTGACACTTTCCCATACCATAAAAGGTAGTGATACTTTTAAAGGAAAATGGTAAATTCTGGATGATCCTGCTAAATCGTCACACGTATCGACAATAACTTCTTTATCCTACGACAAAAATATCAGGTCCAAAACATTCCCGGTCATGAAGTTATCATAATTTCCGGAAAATAATCCGGTAATAAAGTTATCATAATTCGCATTCAAGTTCAACGGAGTTAAAAAAACATCACCTCGAAGCCAATTAACTTTTGGTAAGTTGAAATTACCAAATATACATAAACGATCCTCTGGTTGCAAACTGGGTGCTATGCTGGACTTGATAATATCAATTAATTTATCATACACTCCAAAGTTAAACTCGCATGGAATATACGTGACACAAACAATTAGTGAAAACGAGTGATACCTGATTCGTACTGCGATTATGTCCAAATCGCAATCAGTCAATGATAAAGGTACAGATGAAAATTTCTCCGAAACAGCAATTAGCACACCCCCACCTTTCGCATATGTGTCCTCAAGAAGATGCCTGTCTCGGCGATGGACAATGTATAATGTCGGAAAATATTCTTCAGTCTTAAAATTAGATGTCAGCCATGTCTTCGATATACAGACAACATCATATTCTTCCTCAACTAAAGTTAAATATAAATTCCTCGATTTAGAGCGTATATACCTCTCGCGTTATGATAATAAATATTTAGAGCTGAGCTACGAGGGGATGAATTAACTGGATGTGTTGACTGATGACAATAAGGTAGAAGAATTTAACGGTGATCTGATCTAGATAATCGGATACCCATCTCGTTTTTTGATCCACGTGGCTGATTCATAAAAGGTCGAATTAGAATAGGCCACATGTCTAAATTATTTAATTTATTATAACGCTCCTGCTTCAAACCAATTTTAAAAGAAACAAACGTCAGAGAGCCACTTGGACAGCTGTGCAGTCCGGTAGTTTACAGCAAATGTAAGTTTTTATTGCTTCCTGTTTAACCGAGGGATGGATCCTACTAACGTACAGACACATCTTTTCCTGCACAACAGCTGGAATTAATGTATTTAAAGGTTGCCCCGTCCCGGTAATGCCCTGACTAGAGGAAGGTAACATCAAACCAGAAGAGTTAGTAGTACGGTTTACATCATTCATATAGGGTGACCGATCATACAATTCCGATACACCGGTTGCTTTCTCCATTAATGCACCAATTAACTTATTGTTCTTGGCCACTTCCAATTCTAATTTTTTTAACCCTTTAATGCATGATTTTTTCTTTTTAATTGAAATATTTTTTTTCTTATAAAGATGTATTTGGTTGAAACGAATTTCAAAGTAAAAATGGTTGGAAGCAGCTAGTTATCCGTGAAAATTGATTTTATGACATTATACCTATTTGCATCATTATGCAGTTGTGGTATAAAATTTAAATATTTTTCCATTTATAGGGCTTCTTAATAAAAAGGCAATTCGTTCAAAATTAAAATAAATATTCAAAAACAATATTCTTATTCTTAGTTATAAAAAATTACATATGTAAATGTATGTTTACTTCTAGCTGTATGCAAAACATCGACTAACTAATTCTAAATGGCGAATTTATTTGAGCAACAGTTATACCATAGACATTCATACTAGATTTCTCATTTCATTATAACTAAAGGAAAAAAACAAAACTTCTGATAATTCCAATGTTATCGTTGTGTTGTGTATTTTATAAAGCAATGATTTTAGAATGCGTTGCAAATATAATACGTATGTGCAATACACCGATAATATTTGAATGGAAAATTATTGTTTTTATTTTCTGTTTTTAGTCAAATGAGAGATCTATTATGATTGTCTATGGTTATACGAAACAAAACAGAAAAAATATGCTCAAGAAGTTCAAATTAGAATAACATGATGCAGATATGCTACATTATGCATTAAAGGGTTAAATCAACAACCTCCGTAGCTCTATTCGCAACATCATCAATTTTTTCAACATTTTTGTTAACTTGTTATCCATGAACCACTGCTTACAGCTGTTACAGTAATATGCAATGTTCACGAATTTTTTAATTGAGTTGATGGCCGCACGATCCATTCCACTACAATCGTAATGGTATTTATTGTTACAAAAATTACAGCTTACAATATCCATAAAAGTAGCGGCAAATGTCCTCGAACAGCTGTTACACGTCATTATAAAGATAAAGCACTAACTTATTTGTAACTTAAATGTTCGATGATATGTAGAAGTGAGCTACAACACAGGTAACCATGCACAAAATGTAAACGATGAAATAAATCAAACTACGTTGTAAAAAGTATTGATATATAAATGATCAATTGATGATATGCCACATTAATACAACTGCTACAAGCTCACACAGAAAACGGTTATCAATTTTATGTCAACAGTTTTATTGCACACAGCAATTTTATTATACAATCACGTATATAAATACACAACTCAAAACATGCGTTAGTAATTTGAACAGTTTACAAAAACTAGTATTTTACTGATTCACTGATACATTATGAGAGTTCACTTCAATTTATGCTTGCACTATAAAGAATTAGGTATTAAGTGATTTAACAGGTTAGTATACCAAGAAAATTTCATACATTCACAAAGAAATTATAAACCAAAAACACATACACTATATTACAGAGCCTTAATAGTTTTAGAATCAATTTAATCACAATGCACAAAATACACTAACAAGAAACTCGTTACAAGTTTGCAAAATATTAAAAGAATAATTTATATTTTTTTATATTATAATTTAATTTAATTATTCTATGTTAACTCACAAACGATCTGAATTAATCATTTAATTATTCGATGTTAACTCACCGACGATCTGATTCGCAGTGAAATTAATCTATACATAAATTTTAATTAAAAATTCAAACTCCAAAATAGCGATTTACAGAGATTGACGGCACTATAGCGAGAGAATGCCTCATCAGATCGGAGCAATTCGAGTACTAATTTGTGGTTAATAATACTGTGGCAGATAATTTATTTTATATTAAAATAATTAATCTCCACATGAATTTTAATTAAAATTACAAAATACAGAACAGCGATTTACAATCAACCATGAGAATCCCTTATCTGACCGGAGTGATTCTGGTGTCAAATTGTACGTAAAGAAACTGTGGCAGAATTGTTAATTAAAATAATTAATCTCCAAATAAATTTTAATTAAAATTAAAATCTACAAAATGGTGATTTACAAAGCTTGACAACACTGTAATGGAAGAATGCATCATCTGATCGGTATTTATTTTAAATTAAAATAATCAATTTCCACATAAATTTTAATTAAAACTACAAACTACAAAATAGCGATTAAAAATGCCTGAGAGCACTGTAGCGAGAGAACGCCTCATCTGACCAGAAAAATGCTGGTGTCAATTTGTGCCTAAAGAATCTGTGACAGATAATTTATTGTAAAATAATTAATTTTCACATAAATTCTAATTAAAATTTAGATCTACAGAGTGACAATTTATAATGCTAGAGAGCACTGTAAAGGAAGAGTGCCTCATCTGTTAGGAGAAATGAGGCATTCTCCCGGAGCCGGTAAGTACCGCTATATGTCAGTGTGGACTCCGATATACCTCTTGTGATCTGCGGCGATTTCAACATCGATGTCATCGCTAAATCCGAATTCGTGCGCTTCATGAAGGACACCTTGGATCCAGACTGCGTCTCCAACACACTAGCATCGACGACTTTGGGAGGCACTAATCTGGATCTCACATTCGTCAGGTACATCACCGCTGAGACCCTGCGCTTCATATCGTACTTCTTGTACCATCGCCCAGCACTTAATCGTTTGCAAACCACCACTGTACTCTCATTTCATGATGCTAATAATAAAGAAATTTATTTTAACAAACCCATACATGGTGCCATTTCTCGCACCGCTTATACTTAAACGTTATATCACGGAAAACACCTACGTGTAGAAGACACAGCCTACTCCGAATTTTATAGCTATTTTTCATGATTGAAAGCTCGCTAGACCTCATCCCATCAAACGAAGAATTCAATCGAACTTTCAATTTAAAATCATCACTACTACTAAAGCTTAAAACACTGAGTTGGGACTAAGAAGAGGAAACACTTGTAGCGTCCACTTTACATAATTGCGAATACGTGACATAAAATACGCGCGCACAACATTGTGTATAGAAAATGAAAAGTTTCGCTCAGATGCAATTGAATCTTCTCGTGACAAATTGCTTTATTTCTTGCCTAATAACCCAACCGTTTGTTTGCATAAGCAGTTTTGCATTTTAAATTCTTCGCCAGATTCTACATAATTTTCGCAAATAGTAACGGCGTTGCCAACGGATATATGTGAATCCGTAATGGATTTAATAGTCAATCCTCAAAAAACGATAAGTATCTGCAATTGAAAAATGCCCTATCTGACCGGCATGCTTTTTCTATGGAGTGACTGCTCGAAGATTACATGAGAGAGAGAGAGGAATTGGGTGATGGGTAATCTAGTGAGGTGTATTACTCAATGCAAAGTGTTGCGAGTAAAATATTCGATAATAAATTGGTATAGACATTGTGGCTTCGTAAACTGCAGCAGGTTATCTATGTTACACATACTGTATAATTGCAGATAAGCAAATAGATTATCTGTTACCGGTAGTACTACACCCGCAGTGTGTCGACGATTTCATAAATCTTCTCGCGATGAACGACTCAGTGTCGAGTCGATATTGTCACAGGTTCGGATCGCAGCCGTGACCAGCCAATTAGTTTTATAGATTCACTTCAAGGCTAGCCGAATCGCTGTCTCCAATCTATGGTCATTTGGCAACTTTAACTAAAATGCCCAAGAACTCAAAACAGTTTTGTTTTCTCGACGAGTGTTTTTTATTTATTTTTTTTTTAATGATTGTCTGATCTCCAATTTCGTCATACTAAAGTCACAAAAGATACTTAGTTCGTTATAACATTTCGACAATGCATTCAAAGGTTCGTCATTTCCATAATTGGCTCTGTGAGAATTTATTTTCAAGGGTGTGCGAGTTCGAAAATTTCTATTTGGAACATACAACTTCAAATTCAATAACAAGTTTGAACTTGAAATGTGCCCATTAAGTGAATTGAAAATAAAAATAGCTCCAACATGCTGACGACGAATTTCAAGAGGAACAATTTTCAAAAATGTATATCTTTCAGCATCTGGAGGTAGATTCCTAATATTTTCCCATAAGAATAATCGGTTGTCAAACCCATCTGTTTTCCTTTTCCTTGCATAAAAAATTAGAAAAGATTTTTGTACTGACTCAATTCTACTTATGTGATCCCAATACCGGGGAGACCATACGCATGATGCATATTCGAGGTACAGGCAAACAAAAACTATAAATTATCATTAATACCATATAATTTTAATTTTTGCAGAACGATAAAGTGATGAATTGAGTCAAACGCCTTACTAAAGTCGGTATAAATAACATCAAGTTGAGCATTACCTTCAATCACCTCTGTTGCACGTTTCGTAAATTCTACTAAGTTTGATACAGAAGAACGTCCTCGGAAAAAACGATGTTGCTAATCTACAATAAGTGACTTAAGACTGAAAAACATCCCATATAATCACAAACAATCGGCTCAAACAATTTTAGTGCCTAAGCCAGAAAACTGCGCATATTTTTTCTAAATTTAAACACTGTAATCGACTTTTAAAAAAAATATTTATGTGGTTTCAATAGTGCGCAGTTTTTGGCCAACGACTGTATGTCTAATAAAATTTGAATTTTTTGTTTGTGCAAAAATATTGAATACTCAAAGTCTATAAGAGTCTAATTTTTACTTTTAAGTAGTTTTTTTTTGGAAAAAATATTATCTTCGGTTGCGGTAAATGTAGTATAGTAGAACTCACTAAAATTTGTAATAAATTCCTTTTTTATGAAGAAGATTTGATTTGAATTTGTTTTTTCAATTTTTCCTTCACTGGAAATATTGAAACAATTTAGTCACAGGTTCAACCGTTTTATTTAATGTTGTAAAAAAGGCACTGAAAAATAAAGTTTATGCAATGAGATTTCTTTATAACGAACACCAGTTTAATGATTTTTCAGTAAAACGAAGTTTCGCAACAAATCTTTATTTTTTAAATTTAGTTGCTTGATGAAAGCTCTGAATAAACACTAGATAAAAGAACACGTTAAATACATTCAAAAAACTCTGCAGGTACCTGCAAATATATTCCAGGAGTAAGTTGACATTTACCGGTGGGTGAATATCCGATTCATGTTATCCGAAGTCATGAAAAATAAATAAATATACTTTTAACCATAAAGCGAATAAGAGATAATTAATTTCTAAAGTACTACATTGATGCTCGGTATGTTTTATTTCCAACAAATATTGACAGGTTAATATAAATAATTGTTACGTACAATATTTTTTCAGCATTGCCTTTCCACATTTTATGTTTGCATAACTTTTGCAAAGAAAATGATTATTATCTTTTATAATTTTAGTCATCACCACAATTACAGAATATTTTATTAACATATGTCGGAATTGAAAGCAAAAAATAACGCTTACATTTCACTTTTTATCAATTTTACTTATCAATCGATTTTGATGATCGAAGTTTATAATAAAAGTGAAACTTTAGTTTAACAACAATAATTAAATTTATATTTTTACGAACATTTTATAGGTATACTTAATTTTTTTACCATGGGTTTCAAAATTCTTTTTGCAACACGAATATAAATTATATGTGGACCATATTTTTGTATGACATCAATTTTAGTAATTAAAATCTGTATTTTATTTGATAAATTAAAATAACGATTGCACTAACCCGTTTTTTAGTTCTGAATGTTTGACTCTGAGAAACCTGACTGTTTTTTTTTAACATTTCTAAACCGATTCTATTCACATTATTATTTACTAAGCGTTCCGGCATAAGCAGCAATTGTCTCGACTCCTAAATTTATGGAAATGTTATAGGAAAGTTGTAAGCAGATCAGATGGTCTTCTGTTTTTCAAATCAACCACGAAACAGTATTTGGACAGAATGTCAGCGTGTGTAATAGGCACGTCTACTGCCGTGACAATAAAGGAATGTGCGAACCTGATACCGAGAACAATAGTTTTATGCCGTAAGTGGAAATTGGAAGTTTGCTGAGGTAGAATTGCAAATGGTGTTTTTTGCTCTTCAAGGAAGCTTTTTAAATGATATCACCAATACTTAAGCTCCCGAATCGATCAGAAATTATAAGCGGTTTCCGTTATAAAAAGATGGTGGCACAAACCAAACACACTGTTTGGCATAAATATAGCAGGGTTTATCTGTTTTCCAAATGCATAGAGAAATTTGAGGAAGATTCGCCTTGAGAATGAATTTCGAAGTCATATTTTGATGTCAAATAAACTGAATTTTCCAATAAAAAGCGCATGAAATGTATGAATAGAAAATGGACTGTTCCGCATAGCATCTATCGGGGCGCTAAATGATTTACAATGACAATTGCATTGAATAAACCCCACAGGAATGAAATAAATCAAAAAGCGTATTTTATTGACCAAAATTGAATTCGAATTGTTTTGGGTTTATTTATTTCTCAATAAAATAGCCAATCTGATTTAATTAACAAAATCCAACTTTTCGAAATAATGAATTCCTGTTTGTTTGTTTGTTCCGAATGGGCGTCTCAGCCGCTCAACCGATCGCCATGAAATTTTTACCATGTACAAGTTGCATATCCAGAACCAACCTTACGATATTTTGGAAGGGGCTGGACCCCGTGGTCTAGGGGCTGCGGTACAAATTTTTTCGAAAATTTTAATTTTCTTTAAATTTTTTCACGAAAATGAATTTATGAGGCTGGTTATATGAAATTACTGACATGTTCGAATCCGAGGGGCCCAGCCCTGGATCAAAAATTAATTTTAATATTTGATTATTTCAAAATTACTTCTAAGTCGATCAACCGATCGCCATGAAATGTTTACCATGTAAATGTTGCATGTTCAGGACCAATCTTACGATATTGTGAAAGGGGCTGGACCCCAGGGTCTAGGGGCCATGGTACAATTTTTTTCAAAAATTTAAATTTTTTTACGAGAATGAGTTTTGGAAAGGGGTTATATGAAATAAGAGACATGTTCGAATTCGGGGGGTCCGCCCCTGGATCAAAAATTCATTTTTACATGTAAAGATATAATTATTTGATTGTTCTGAAATAACGCCTTAGCCCCTTTACCGATCGCCATGAAATTTTTAACATGTATATGTTGCATGTTCAGGACCAAGCCCACAATACTTTTGAAGGGGCTGGACCCCGGGGTCTAGGGGCTGTGTTACAAATTTTTTCTCATATTTCAATTTTTTTAAGATTTTTTTGACGAGAATGATTTTAGGAAAGGGGTTATATGAAATTAGTTCCATGCTCCAATCCGGAAGCCTGCCCTGGATCAAGAATTCATTTTTACATGTATAGATACAATTATTTAAATGTTCCGAAATAGCGCCTTAGCCGCAAATTTATACACCAAAAAGGATATCTAGCGTGCGATTATTATACACAAATCATACCTCTACTATAATTGATTTAATTATTCAAATTAATTTTATTAATTTAAATTTAAGACAATCTTTCATCACTTTAACTGAAGATAAATCTCTGAACACTTATATTATCCATACTAATAATCCATTTTTACTGGTTTGACATGTACTGTTTAGTGACATCCTATTTATCATATCCTGTTTGAAATGTACCATAGTCAGCGAGTTCTAATTTCCACATAACTTCAGAAATAATTAACATTCTATTTTAATCCACTATTGCAACCGGCGGCTTTTAATGAAAATAGTAGTTTCATACTAAAGGCCAATAGTTTATTACTTTATTTAGTTTATTACTTAAATAAATCAATGATTGTTTCATAAAATCAAGCTACTAGCGTTTTATATTTGAAAATAGCATCTTCTACAAGAAACATCCTTGGATTCAAATTATTGTACGTGTAAAATTGCCTTAGTTTGAAAAAACTTCTTTTGTTTTTCGAAATGTCATTTTCAACCACAGTTCGCGGTAAAACGTATCGAAGTGGACGTAGTTTTAATCGTTTTGAATAAATTAATATTAATTTGTATTTCGGATGCCGTTGTTCTCGATTAGTTAGCTATATTGCAATAAAATAATTGTTGGTGATTATTTTCCAGGTATTTAATATTATTTCAAGTGAATATACATTCTTATTAGATTTAAGTTTTCAGTTTATAAACGTGTTAATCTATGATTACTTTTTGATTGTAGATAACATTTGATTTTGCTTAAAAAAAAATTCCGTAAAGACATTTTCAAACACAGTTCGCGATGAAACGTATCGAAGGGAACATTAAAATCGTTTTGATAAATTAATACTAATTTCTGTTTTGAATGCCCGTCATTCCTGATTAATTAGCTACACGTTTCATTTTTGCTTAAAAATGCCACCGAAAAAAAGATCAATTGGGCAGGTAACTGCAAAGTCGAAGAAGATTAGAGCCGCAGGGGTGGCTGAATCATGCGAACAGCGTGAAGCACGACTTGAAAATGATCGAAGCAGTACGTCTTCTTCTAGATCTAATGAAACAACCGAAACGTGTGAAACACTTATTGCAAACGTTCGAAGCAGGATGTCTTCTTCAAGAGCTGATGAAACAACTGAACAGCGTGAAACACGACTTGAAAATGTTCGAAGCAGGATGTCTTCTTCTAGAGCTACTGAAACCATTGAACATCGTGAGGCCCGGCTGGAAGTCGATCGGTTACGATATGGACGATTAATAGAAACTTTTAGAGGTGATTTAAAGTTAGCAGCATTCAATTACGAGAAAGACTATGATTACAATGTTTCAATTGGGCAAATGGAAAACATTTGTTTGTATTGTCATGCTTTAAAGTTTCACATTGAATCGCCTGGAATGTGTTGTTCAAATGGAAAAGTGAATTTGCCTCCTCTGGATGATCCACCTGAACCTCTTCTAGCTTACGTCTCCGGAACTACTGAGTTATCCAGACATTTTCTACAAAATATTCGAAAATACAACTAATGCTTTCAAATACAGCGATGTAAAGAGAGAATTCTTGCATAACAATCAAGGTATTTGAATTATATACCTCCCGAGCAACGCCGGGTAACTCAGCTAGTCTATATATATAAAAATGAATTCCTGTTTGTTTGTTTGTTTGTTTGTTTGTTCCGAATGGGCGTCTCAGCCGCTCAACCGATCGCCATGAAATTTTTACCATGTACAAGTTGCATATCCAGAACCAACCTTACGATATTTTGGAAGGGGCTGGACCCCAGGGTCTAGGGGCTGCGGTACAAATTTTTTCGAAAATTTTAATTTTCTTTAAATTTTTCCACGAAAATGAGTTTATGGGGCTGGTTATATGAAATTACTGACATGTTCGAATCCGAGGGGCCCAGCCCTGGATCAAAAATTAATTTTTACATGTATAGATACAAATATTTGATTATTTCAAAATTACTTCTAAGTCGCTCAACCGATCGCCATGAAATGTTTACCATACAAATGTTGCATGTTCAGGACCAATCTTACGATATTGTAAAAGGGGCTGGACCCAGGGGTCTAGGGGCCATAGTACAAATTTTTTCAAAAATTTAAATTTTTTTACGAGAATGAGTTTTGGAAAGGGGTTATATGAAATAAGAGACATGTTCGAATTCGGGGGGTCCGCCCCTGGATCAAAAATTCATTTTTACATGTAAAGATACAATTATTTGATTGTTCTGAAATAACGCCTTAGCCGCTTTACCGATAGCCATGAAATTTTTACCATTTATATGTTGCATGTTCAGGACCAAGCCCACGATACTTTTGAAGGGGCTGGACCCCGGGGTCTAGGGGCTGTGGTACAAATTTTTTCTCAAATTTCAATTTTTTTAAGATTTTTTGACGGGAATGAATTTAGGAAAGGGGTTATATGTATAAAATTAGTGACATGCTCCAATCCGGAAGTCTGCCCTGGATCAAGAATTTATTTTTACATGTATAGATACAATTATTTAAATGTTCCGAAATAGCGCCTTAGCCGCAAATTTATACACCAAAAAGGATATCTAGCGTTCGATTGTTATACACAAATCATACCTCTACTATAATTGATTTAATTATTCAAATTATTTTTATTAATTTAAATTTAAGACAATCTTTCATCACTTTAACTGAAGACAAATCTCTGAACACTTATATTATCCATACTAATTCACTTGCATCCACTTTACTCGATGGAGGACGCACAGCACATTCAACGTTTAAACTACCATTGAATTTGAATCAAGCGGATAATTTTTCTTGCAATATAACACGAAATTTGGGAATTGCCACGTTATTAAAAACATGTAAAATCATTATTTGGGATGAATGTACCATGGCACACAAAAAAGCATTTGAAGCGGTTGATCGTGGGAGGAGCTCTAACACTACTAGCAGGTGATTTTCGTCAAACTTTGCCAGTCATTCCACGATCAACACCCGCTGATAAAATTAATGCCTGCCTGAAGGCGTCTCATCTTTGGAAATGCGTTACGAAAATCACACTATCTACAAACATGCGTGTGAATTTACATCACGATGGTACAGCTAGAACATTTGCCAGGCAGCTTTTGGACATGGGTAACGGGAAATTGCCAAATGACCATGTAATGTGTGAGATATCGTTCCCGCCTAATTTTTGTCAAATGCTGCCATCAATACAGGACGTGGTAATGAAAGTATTCCCAAATCTACCAAATAACTTCAAAAATCATGATTGGCTGTGCGAACGTGCACTCCTAGCTCCCAAAAATGACGGCGTTAATAAATTAAATAATGAAATTCAATCGCAACTACCCGGGCCACTAATGAAATACAAATCTATCGACACGGTTACTGATGTGGATCAATCCGTCAATTATCCAATAGAGTTTCTTAATTCTTTGGAGCCACCTGGTATTCCACCACACATACTATTTTTAAAAGAGGGTTCACCAATAATACTGCTCCGAAATTTAGATCCACCGAAATTGCGCAACGGAACACGGTTTTGTGTGAAGGAATTGATGCCGAATGTGATTGAAGCAACGATTATTACCCGGTAAAAGTAAAGGAGAAGATGTGCTAATTCCGCGCATTCTTATGATTCCCACCGATTTGCCGTTTGAATTCAAGCGACTACAATTCCCAATAAGCCTTGCTTTTGCAATAACAATCAACAAAGCCCAGGGGTAATCGAAAATAGCTGGTGTTATTTTGGAAAATTCATGCTTTTTACATGGCCAACTGTATGTTGCTTGCTCCAGAGTGGGAACGCCAAAAAATTTATTTATTTACACACCAAATGGAAAAACCAAAAATACTGTTTTTTTTGTTTTTTTATTATTCACTTTGATCTGGTTGAAGGTTTGTAAAAATGGAGTATAATTATTTGGCAATTGGTAACAAATACCAAACCAAAATTAATTAACTATCCTCACAAACAGGATGTCCAATAATATCATTACAAAATTTCGCCTGGATGCATTGACGGAGGCACCCGTTATTGAATACAGCTACATACTTATAATTTTCTTTTCATATGTGATTGCAACTACAGCGATGTAAAGAGAGAATTCTTGCATAACAATCAAGGTATTTGAATTATATACCTCCCGTGCAACGCCGGGTAACTCAGCTAGTATACTTAAATCCATAAATAAATTTAATATGTATCATAACCAAAAATTAGAATTATGTATGTGAAGCTTACCCAATTTTTTGTTGGGTTAATGTTATTCTTGCGGGGATTTATTCTATGCAATTGTTATTGTAAATTTGCCAAGGAAATACGCTTAAAGAAAACAATTGATTTATTTAAACGTCATTTATTTAATAACCTTATTCGATTTATTTATAATGATACCGGTGTCACTAGATGTTTTTTCATAAAAAAATTTAGTTCAAATGGTTAGCTATTACAGTACACATACAATAGATCACAGTACACATATACAAGGTAATATATTGCGCAGGTTGTCAAAAAATTACAACAACAACAATGGCGGAGATCGTGACATAAATGTTGGACAACATTTGATACATGATACATTGTTAATTATTTTGAATTAAAGTCAGTAGAATTTTTCACACAATTTTAATTATATTCACTCAACACTCAAAATTATTACGCAAAACTCACAAACACGATTTGTTTGGTCACGATGTCCGCCATATTAAAATATTTTTAACAAGGATGCGCAAGAAAGAACGAAAATGAAACATCGGAGTATATTACCTTTATTATGTGTACTGTGCAATAGATATTAGGCCCGATTCTGCCGTTCAAAATTTTATGTTATGTTATGTTATTTTTGTTTTTTCAATACAAATTCATATAGGAAGCGGGGAAATAAAATAACATAACATGAATTTTATCGTCCCAGAATCGGGCCTAATATACAAGTCGGTTTCATTTTCGTTCGATTTCGCGCATCTGTCAAAAATTTCCAATATGGCGCTTTTGGGTGCCTAAAAAATTTGTATTTCTATGTTTATTTAAGAAAATTGTTTAATTAAACACTAATTAAATAATATTTTTCATAAAATAAATTATACAAATGGAATCAAAATGTGTTGTGCAGTGTTTGAGTGTAATGCAAATAATGCATCGATGGATATAGAGGGTGAAATATCCTTTTTTAGATTCCCCGGATACATTTTCGAATAAACAGCCTTAATTTTACTTAGAAAGTAACAGAAAAAAAGGAAAATTAAATAAAATTATTTCTTAATTAATTTAAAAAAAATCATTTATAAAAGCTATTTTGTCTTATAAATAAACACAATATTTTATTGTACGATATAATCGAAAACAAGACACCCGTGTCAGCCGTTGTTGTTGATGTAATTTTTTGACATATGTGCAATATATTATACCTGTTTCTCTATATCTTGGCTAGCTATTTTTGAAAATAAATTGAAACTCAGTTGGCAGTTTCCTTAAAAAACAACAAAATCCGAAAAAATTTAACAAACTTTGTTTTGATCAAATTTGCATTTTTTTTTTTGTGTCGCTTGACGAATGTCAATTATTGGGGAGAGATCCGTAGTTTTTGAGTTATTTCCCTACATACATAGTTACTAATTTACAATCATATATACATAACATACGTAAGTATTCTACTAATTAGACTAGCTGGGATACCCGGCTTTGCGCGGGCATACAATTTGTATTTATTATCTTGGCGGGTGTCGTTCCTGGTTAGTGAAATCTACGCATCGGGCCCACATATATTTAAGGCACAAACCCAAACGTAGAATATCTTGAAAAACCAAAAAAACACGAGTATCCCGGAAAAGGATTATATCGAGAAAATAAAAAAAAAGAAGAATTTTAAATTTCGTGGCGACCGGTTGATCATGTTAAGTAAAAGGAAAGTAGATCAATTTAAATTTGATAGTGACCGGTATGTCGTGTTAATCGTGTGTTTATAAGTTTAAGGGTATTTGTATGGTGTACGAGTGCTATACTTAAGTAATACTCGTGTGGCTAGCGGTACAGGGACACTCTTTAGTAAGCTCCTGGTATTACTTGAGGTAGCAAATATTTAATGTACAATGTATAGTGTTGTCAATATTTGCTCAGTCCGGTGTGCGATGATGTAACAGTCTAGCCTAGCCTAGCCGGCTACTACGACCGTGTCAGACCGCTAGCTGATGGAGGTCACTAATAAGGGGTCGATTATGTAAGCATTGCGAGTTTCGAGTTTCGAGAATTTTTTCGGAATTGCGGCAAAACTCGATTATGTAGGACATTTCGAATACTCGTAATTGTGACTTTTTGTTGTTGTTTTACTCGTACAACTTTTTGAGTACGGCAGACAACTCGTAATGATTAAATATATTATTTTGAAAGAAAACTTATCAACATTAAGTTATTCTTAATTAATTTTTTTATACCTATATTTTAATAGTAAAATAGGGCACTAATTATGGAATTTACGTATATTAATTACTTTGATAAATTGCTATATTCATTCCATTTCGATAAGGCAGCGACAGTTGATTTAATTGTCAAAATCATCAATTGGAGTAATATGATACAAGGGGACCACTTATTTTGACACACATCGAAATTCGAAAATTAAGCATTGCAACTGAAAAGAAACCCAAAACAAAGTTATTTGGCCCAAGATGAAATAACTTTCTTTTGTATTGGATGCATTGAGTGGATATCCCTCTACAATAGCATACTATTCAGTGTGCTAAAACCTTTAAAGAAATTTTGGTTCATTTTAATTTGTTTATTCTTTGCCTGATTTGTCTCAACGATGAAGGACAAATAATTTAATAATTATATTGGCCTAGAAACGTCCTGTGAAGGTCCTATACTTTTTTGACCAATTCTTATACTACGCAAAATCAAACAACTTTTGTCTGAAACATAATTTTAACCGCCCTTTAGTTTCTGTGATTTTGGTAAGGATAAACCTTTAAATAGAAAAATAAAGTTGAACTTGGTAGGCCGGTTCAAGAGCATTCAATATAATTTAGGTATGTGTCCTCTCGAAAACAAACAACTTTCTAACTAAACTGAAACATTTTTTCTACAATCAACTTAAATGGATCATCCTGTTTACCCAGCCATGAATTATAGGGATAAATTGGAGATGAATGAAATGCAGAGTGCTTTTATGAATATCATCTAAAAAACTATTCCAATTACGTTAAAATTGGTTCAACAGTTTCAGCGTGAAAGCCGGACAAACCTAATGTGTAGGCAGACAGAAGAAAATTTTAAGAACGGGTGTTTGTAGTTTGTTTAGGCATCCTATGAATAAAGTGGCTTACTATACTAAAATGAGCAAGCATTGCAACATTTACGGGTGATACCGCATTCTTGGCAATTTTAGACAACATAGAGGAGTCAACCAGTAAATTACAAAACAATTTATTGAGCAGCTGGACGAAGAAATGGCGCCTTTAACTCAACGAAACTAAATCTGTACAATTAAACTTCGCCAACAAAAATGTTAATTGATTACCTGTTCGACTGAATTTGCAACCAATTCCATATGCAAACACGGCAAAATATTTAGGAATGACCGTTGATGCTAAACTCAAGTAGAAAGAGCATTTTAAAAAGAAAGAAGAGTTAAACATCAAATATAGAAAAATGTATTGGCTCGTAGGTAGGAACTCTGAGCTAACATTACATAATAAACTGCCGTTATATCGGAAGATATAGAAACCTTCATGGACGTAAACCGACGGAAAATTAATTCAAACTTTTCAAAACATAAGGAATGATAACCTTCATAAGGATCTAAAAATGGATTTACGTCGTATGCTGATCAACACAAACCCAGAAAGCCTGCTTCGACGAATGAAGTCATAGAACTAGGGGGCAATTCTGTTAACTAAATTAAGTAACCAACTTGGAGCTAACCAATGGGGTATATACTACACAAACCGTTAACAACATTTAATATAGATATGCATTTTATACTCAGTTGTACTGTTTATTAAATAAATAAAAAAATATGAGTAATAATAATAATAATAATAAAAATTTAAAATTAATTCATTTTTAATTTATTAACCACCACAGGAATTGGTTTTCTTAAATTTTTATATTAATTACCTTTACTTTCATATATGACATATTTACAGTTGTTGCATTGGACTTTCAGTTACAGATTCAGTCGATTTAACTCGATGTAGATCAGCCATAATTTTGATCGTTTGTGTCAATGCATAGGCATACGGTTATGAACAAGCTATCTGATAGTGGTTCAAGCATTCCTAATATAAAATTACATATTATATATTAACATATTAATACAAACATACTTCATATTTCAGTAGGAAAGCAAGAGACAATCTGGACAAAAACAAATTTACTTCATGGCGTCAACAACATAACCCATTTCGGAATCGGGCTGGTGATCTTGAAAGTTTGTCAACTGGACTTGTTGCTGATTCCAACAGCAGCTGTGATAATGCTTTGGATAAAGGTGAAATGCTACTGCATAATACATTGGGCAAGAGTCTTGCGGGCGTCGTTTACGCAAGAAAACACCAAGTTATTCCAATTGCAGCTCAGGTTCAAGGAATAAAAATAAATAACGAAACTTTCGTTATGAACTCGCTGCGAATTGTTTGTGTCGTCAAAAGTCCGAAAGAGTTGCAGTCCTATTTTAAATCGAGCATCAAAACCATATTTAAAAGATCTGACATTGGTAGGGATAATTTTCTAACAAATTGCAAATATGTTGTAGATGGAGGCCATCTGCTTCACTCGGCAGTATGGCCAAAGGCAGCGACATATAGCACGATTCTAAAAATGTATGGTTATTATGTTTTAAAACATTATGACAGAAACACAACGGTAGTGCTTGATGATTATCCGGACTATGCCACCACGAAAGGAGAAGAACAAAAGAGAAGAGCCATTGCCAAAATTTCTGCAAACATCGAAGTAGAGAGCAATATGGCGTGCACAAGTTCTCAAAGCGAATTTCTCGCAAACACCCATAATAAATCGGAATTCATCGTCATAATAAAAACAAATCGGAATTCATCGGCAAACTGAAGCAACATACCAACACATCAGGCGGAAGACGACGTAGATACCTGTATCGCAAATATAGCTGGGAGCTTTGCAAATCGTGTGGATCAGGTGGTGGTTGCTGCATAGGACTCGGGCATCCTCATGCTGCTTGTGTTTCTATGTTCACCAACACGTCAAACAATTTGGCTTCTTTGCCCCAAATCAAAAACTGTGTATGATATAGCAGCAGAGAGGACACGGTTATCTTCATTAAGCGACCTGCTTCCAGTTCTTCATGCTTTTACCGGATGCGATACAACCTCAGCATTGTACAGGAAAGTAAAACTAAAAGCATTCAAGCTTTTGCAGGCCAATGCAGTACTGAGGATCGACGTGCAAGTGTTCTTGCAAACGAGTGCCACGAAGGAGAATATTGCAGCCAGCATTTAATATGTGGACTATATAATATCACCAAAGAGACTCTTCTAGAAGAAGCAAGATATCTTGCTTAGAACAGAGTAATTGGTAATCTGCAGTTACATTCTAAATTCGATTTAGCTCTCACTAACAAAAGCAGCTGCGGAACAGCATTCATTTCGGGTATACCATCAAGTTCAAGCACGGCTGGGAAATGCTTTGCTACCGACAGATTGGGGATGGGAATCTGTCAAAAGTAGTTTGCTACCAATTCCAACTGGTTATTTATTTATTTATTTATTATACTTTAACAATAATTTAGTATTAAAAGGAAAAGCACAGATGGAAACAGAGTAAACGGAACAAAACTGCTTCCATTAGGCAGAAAACCCTCTTAAATTTTTTCAAACAATTTCCACCTCATGCATACACATTCTATTTTGAGCAATAGCTCATTTACAATAAAATGTACAGCTAGAGGTGAAATAATATTAAAAATGAACAATAATAACAATAACAATAATTTTAAAAATAAATTTTAAAAACTACGTATTGCCCATCAATCACGCCACTCCAAAAATGTTGACTTAAATAATTTGGCCGATACTAAACTCTTAATTTCCAATGGAATTGAATTCCAAAGAGAAACTCCCCTAACGTAAAAGGATTTGTTTAGCGACCTACAACATTTTTTGGCTGGAATCAGGCGGAAGTTTGAGGAATGAAACCTACTAAACATAACTTCCTATAAAGATAACAAGGCTTCTTAGCTTTGAGAAGTTTAAAAATAGAAAGACAAACACGAAATTCATAAAAGGTAGATAAACTACATCCTAAAACAAGGCTAGAGTAGGCAGAAATATGATCGAGTTTCCTAATACCAAAAATAAACCTAGTACAAGCATTGAAACATCTTTGGAGAACGTTCATATTTTCCTGAAACATACCGAATAAAATTATGTCACCGTAAATAAAATGACGAAGAAGATAAGACAAAAACATTTTTTTCCTAAACTGACTATCAGAAAATCCTACTACTTTATACAAACAACTAAGCATACCAAAGACCCTCTTACTAATACTAACTAAATGGTCACCCCAAGAAAGAGTTTTATTAATAACTAAGCCTAAATCTTTAACAGTATTTGAATACCTAATTAGCGAACCCTGCAGAAAAATACCAGGAAAGGACGAGGTGTGTTACGATTTTTTATAAATTATAATCGACTGAGATTTATTCGCATTTAAAACGACCCTATTAGAGACCGACCAACTAGCGATATTACTTACGTCTTCATTTATCAGAGAAATATTCCTATCAATAGAATCCTGATCTAAACGACTATTTTTATAAATTTGGACGTCATCAGCGAAAATGTGAAATGAACAATGGTGAATAGAGGATTCTATGTCATTAATGTACATAGGAAACAATAGAGAGAGAGCACTGAACCCTGAGGAACGCCGGAAATTACAGGAAGGAAATCAGACAAAGAATTGTCGAAAAAAACTGCCTGAGAACGATTAGAAAGATAGTTAAAAAATAATCTGGCAGCGGAAACCGAAAATCTAAACTGAGATAAGAGTTTGTTAAAAACAATTCTGTGATTAATAGAATCAAAGGCCTTAGAAAAATCTAACAAAGTTAAAGAAGTCAATTCCCTATTATTCATATTACGCCTAATATCATCACATACATTTAATAATGCAGTAGAAGTGCCATGCAATTTTCTAAACCCAGGTTGGAAGAAACTAATTAAACTATTGCTATTTAGATGCGATTGAATTTGAGTTTTAACAAATATCTCGAAAGCTTTAGAGAGAGAACTTAAAATGCTAATTAGCCGCAAATGGGATAACTCTGAAGGATTACTGATCTTTGGGATGGGGATTATTTTACTTAACTTCCACTGATCTGGATAGGAAGAGGATGCAAGAATAAAATTAAAAATATGTAACAAGTAGTTTGAGACGAAAGGGAAAACTCGCTTCACGAATTTTAAATTGAAGTTATCCAGACCAGAAGATTCCGATTTAACATTCCAAATGGCAGACTGTAAATCCTCGAGAGAAATATTTGAAAACGAAAATGAATTAGAGGACGCCAGGAGATGTCAGGAGAACAAATCGACCGCGACGGTACCACTGCCCGAGTTCAAACTAGAGCAAAAATAACTATTGATATCATTGGGCTTAAACACCCCACTAGAACTACTCTTGCCTTGCATCTGCCTATAGGCCTAAATTACGAACATTACGCCCAAAAACCTTGGAAGGAAGGGAGGAGTCCAACTTGTCCTTGAAACAATTACGTTTAGCAATCCGAATTAACCCTACAACTCTATTACGAGCCTGCGTATAATCTAAATGAGACTGACTATTAGGATACCTTTTCCATAATCGATATTTACTAACTCTAATACTTATGGCATTCGATACTTCCTCAGACAACCAAGGCGGAGATTTCGCTTTGAAAGTAACCTTTTTAAGCGGAACGCAACTATCAAAGACCAAACTAATATATGAGTTGAAAAATTCTACTTGGGTAGTTGCAGAACTAAGGCAAAAAATATCCTCCCAAGGAACCGAGTTACAAACTAAGTAAAGGCGGGAATTATCTATACTAGCAAAATCTCTAAAGCTGAAACTATTAGGTTTAGATGGAGTGGAGAGTAACAATTCACAGAAAAAACTAAAAGATCATGATGGGATCCAATTCCGAGAGACAACTGATTGAAAAAACAAATAGAGTTATTAGTAAGCGATGGTATGGTCAAAGGGAATAAGAGGCACCGCTAGCGGTTGGACAACAAAACGTCGGCGCCACAGTGTTGTGTACGGATAAATTAAGACTATTTAAAACATTCAAATAATCAAGAGGGAAGCGTTGGAGTATATCGAAATTGAAGTCACCTGATATATACATTTCATCGAATCTACAAGAGAAATAACTAAACAAACTTTCTAAGCCTACAAGGGATTTTTTAAATTGGGCATACGACCTCTTACTAGCTTTTTGGAGGGTTATAGACGCTACCGAATAAGATGTTACGACCATTAATGAAAACGTTTACAAATAAAAACTCTAAATCCGATACTAACAATTCAATAGAAGAAGGTATGATAACTAATCTAGCCAACTGACTTGCCACTGGCTCCAGAACATCTGCTTAAGTTGATATCTTGCAACTGTCGTACGCAATGGACAACAAGATGCGAATGTAAGCGATCAGGAATGCTGTGCTCAGCAATGTGTGGAACCTGCCAGAGTATATCATGCAACAACACTATATAAGCGAAGAAGATCTCAATGATATTGAACGAAATACTGAGCTACAATTTTAATTATTAAATGCTATTATAATTAATATTTAAATGGAAATAAAAAAAAAAAAACTGATGTATTATACTAAGAATAAATAATAGTTTGAAGTAATAAAATATTGATATTTAATTAATTTTTTAATTTTTTTATCATGGATTTTTGGAAGGTTGGTTTCTTAATAAAATAATTTTCTTTGGTTTTTAACTTAATGTTTTATTTATTTTTATTAATTATTTAATAAAAACCCGATGTTTCGACTGTACATTCCGTTTTTACAGTAAAAATTGTGCCCCTGAGAATGACGGAATGTACCGTCGAAACGTCGGGTTTTTATTAAATAATTAATAAAAATAAATAAAACATTAAGTTAAAAACCAAAGAAAATTATTTTATTATAACAAAAAAAGCTTAAAAAATGAATTAAAAAAATTCTTAATAAAATTAAGTTATTTCGTAAACGGTAGGTATACTGTTTTTTAAATTAGTCCTGCTAACTGTTCTATTTCTACAGTTAAACTCCAAAAAATGTACTTGTTTTTAACATTTAGCTCAAATTTGACCAACTTAATGGCCATAAATTAAAAAAATAATGTTACACAATATTGTGCAGTATTAAATTCTCCGTCATTTGAGCCATTTTTCGAGTTTGTGCTGTGTACCGTTCAGAAGTTATTTTCATTTTTCTGAACACCTAAAATTGGTTATTCCAACCCTGATTGCAGGGTTGGCTCAACCTTGAGAGGTGGGGATTTTTTCTAAAATACTGTCTTCAAGTAGTTCTACAACCCTGTAAGATTTCGTTTCTATTGGAATTATTTACTACTTTTGCACATAATTCCTGCACTATAAGAATTTTGAAAAACAATTAAAACGCTTTCCTTAAATAGCTTCTAAAAGTTTATGTTTTTATTATAACTAATATTTTTCTATATATATTCACATTTGTATTATAATTTTTATATCAAAAAGGAGAAATCTGTTGATGATAATAAATAAATAAAAAAATATCAAGATTGAAATATTAATTTTATTCTCAAATTTGGAGTTACGTCACTGCACAAAACTAAAACATGATGCCAACAAATTTTAAATTGATTGCCTAGTTATCATCACTCAGTAAGACGATATTAAAAAATAGGAGGATGATTAGCAATCATATAAAATAATTATATATAATTATAAACCCCCTATCACTTAAACAATTATCTGTATAGTCTTTTATTATCTGTATACAGATAAGCTACGACTATTTACTTTTCAGTACTAATCATTTTCTAAAAACCTACAATCGTTCAAAAAGATATTGTCGCAAATTTTTTCTACGAATTATAACTATAATAAATTAATTATGTTTGTCAATTTTGAGTACCAAAACCAATTTCAAATTATATTTTATTTAGTTTATTATCATACCTTTACGCTTCAATTCACATATTACTGTGTAGTATAAATAATCGACCAAAGCTTATGTATAGCTTTTGTGAAAAGTGGAAGTGAAAAAACATGAGAATCACATAGAAATGTTGAATATCGAATTCAATTATAACAATACTGGAAATTAATTGATTCTAACCGTAAAACCAACGTTTGTTTTATTTCGAAACGGTAATTGGTATTCAATTGACTGATTTCAAAAGTAAAGTAATTTATTATCAACGTGAAGAATAAACATTAGTTTTATTTCAATGGATTAATTATAAATTAAAAATGAAAGCTTTTTTTTAAATAAAAGCTTTATATAAAGCGTTTCTTGTCAAATTAATAAACTAATTTGTGAAATTGTCACCAAATTATTTTTAGAGCGCAATATTTTATTTTATTTTGCTAATAAGAAAATACATTAAAAGTTTACTTTTATGCATTACAATAATTGAAAATGGTAATGAGACGTGCTTATTGATAAATGACTTTCCCTTTTTAATGAATTTCCGAGCATAAACTGCGTGGAATGTGGATTTTTAGGTGCATCCTGAAGTAGACCAAAAAACCTTAATTTCTTAAATCTGTCCAATCATTATAAAATGTGTAATCATTTAACAAGAACCAGAATAAACATAACGTGATCCAAAGAAAAGTAATGAAAATTCTTATATTTAGAACCAGAATTAAATAAACAATAACAGAAAAATGTTTCTGTGCAAACCATCACCGTTATATTGACATATATATGGTATGTGTTATTTTAAATACCTAAGTACACACAAACCTAATAAACACCTAACCCATATTCATTTTCTGGTTTCAAACAACAATTTAAATTTTTATTTTTTGTTATTCTAAATGTATATTTCTATGGGTTATCTATCCGTCGGTCTCTTGTGAATAAATTTATTTTTATACGTTTTGTCGTAGTCCACCTTAGTTAGGTGATGTGTAGAAAAAAGAAAGTAACAGTAAAATCCACTAGCATTGTATATATAAAATCATTAATACTATACCTTTAAGATGCACAGTGCACAGAGAAGAATTTATAAATTTGAAAACATTTATAATCATCTTAAACTGGTTTTCTTTTACATATTTATAAATAAATCCATTAATTATAACGAATAATAACAATAAACGATTAACTGGCGGTAAAACGAATAAAACGAAGAGAACTTGTCCATATAAAATGAGTCAATGTGCTACCATCCTCTCAAGACATTGCGGAAATTAAATAAGTTGTATTTGTTATGTAGACGTACAATTACAAGTAACTTTTTATTAAGCAAAATAAATAAATGACGAGCACTGATTGATAATATTCTCGAGCAACTACTACACATAATAATACTATGATACATAACAAGACAAACAAGACATTAATAAATTACATAATTAACGGATTTTAGTGTAACATTGTCTTGTTCCCGTTGGTTATGTTAATAATTATGGTATCGTTCGTGCCTATAGAAGTTTTAGGTATATTTTAAACACAATAAAAATATTTATATTTGTCGTTTGACGCATTCGTATCCATTTTTATGTTCAGTTTTAGTTAATCGCATTATTAAAAATTGATAAGGTATATTACACTTATTTTATAAAAGATCTTTGACAAAGATAATTTTCACAACAGGCTAAAAAAAATTATTCAAAAAAATCAAAAAGTATAAAAATTCTACCCCTGTTTATATTCTTTTAGGTAATTTAACCTACAGATTCGCAGAGAAATTAGAAATAGAGGCAACCCGTAGTATCCTGCATGACTTGCAGAATAAATACACCGATGCATTTTTCAATTAAACTTTCTTTTAAATCCCCCTTAACCAACACTATAACTCTGTCAGCATCGAATCATCCATATACACGATTCAAAATCATCATAAAATTAAAAAAATTTGTTGAAATTTCCAAATTTACATTAAATAAAATGCATTTTTAACTTTTATCGGTCAATATTGAAATTCTCCTGACAAAAGATAAAAATGTATTTTCTTTAATGAGAGTTTGGTAATTTTAACAAACGTTTTTAATTGTATGATGGGTTTCATAAATTCGAACTATTTTTTAATAATTTTGTCATTGTAGGCATAACAATTTTTTTCAAAAATTTCAAAAGTCGGTTTAGAATACCTGATCGACATGTTTTCATGGGGCAAGTCCCATGCCAAAAAGCTCCTGAAGTGTTTTTCTTATTTAAACTTCTTTAAAGGGTCGCCGATGTCAAAATATTCAGCATATTGGTCCAATAAATAATTCTTCTGATTAAGTGAAATCAATTCAAACAACTATTTACAAAATTGTTTACAAAATTCTAGGCGCCTAGTTGCCAAAATGAGTATATTTACGCTGAAATTCTGGATTTAAGAAATTTTTGGGCCCCGAATTCAAAAAAAATCTCTTAAGACCGACCAGAAGATCGGAAGTGGAAAAAAATCGATATTCAGCTGCAAAAAATCGCTAATTTCAGGTTTTCGCTCATATCTCTAAAACTACTAAATATTGAGAAAATAGGCTAATGATGAATGAAAGAGGAGAATATTTTTGAAAAAGAAGTTACATTTTTACAAATATTACAACCGGATACAAATTCATCTAGTAATTTATCTATATTTAATGATTTTAACTGTGTGAAGAGTATAACCCATCGGTTAGCTCCAGGTTGGTTACTTCATTAATTTATCTGTCCTAGTTCTAAGAGCTTCGTTCTATTGGGTTCGTTGAAGCCGTCTTACTGGGTTTTGGTTGTTCGGCGACGCAAATCCATATTTTCATGTTGACTAAGGCGCTATACGTGTTTCCTAGCATATTTCTTAATTTTTTCATTGACGTACTCCATTTTTAGATCCTTATGAAGGTTTTCGTTCCTTATACACTACTCCAAAAATTTAAAGGAACACTAATTTTTTTCAAATTTTTTTAGTGTTTTTTGAAGAGCTGTTTCTTTGTAAAATACGGTCGTACAGAGATGAAAAGAAAAGCATTTTAAAGCTTCAAATCTCTAGTTTTGACACTTTTGAGCGGAAAATTTTTATGAGATACCGTAATCACGCAATCATAAGAAAGAGCGCGAAGAAAAAATATTCGATTTTTTTTTTTTTTTTGTAAGGTGCCATGGGCTCGGGAAATTTTTTTTAAATTAAACCAATGCATAGGTCGGTTAGCCTGTTCATTAGGCGTAAATTTAATTTCATTCTGGTCTCTCTATGTCAACTTTTTGCTGAGATATCTGACTGTGAATCAAAAAAGATCCTTTTGCCTTTGATCATCGATATCTCAGCAACCAATGATTGCACAGTAAACTTTAGGGCAGCCTTAAAAACTTCAGTAAATTTCCTACAAGATCCTTTAATGATTAGTTGAGAACAAATTTTTGTTTCACCCTAAATACTGATTTGAAAAAAGTACAAAAAAACGACTTTTTAGGTTGTCTTAGTAAATTTACCGTTACTTTACAAATATTGATGAAAAGACTAATGTTGCCAGGTCATTTTACAGTTTAATGTACTCCTAATAGCCCTGTATTATTTTTAAATTGATCCATCCAACCGTTTTTCCGGACAGATTGATCAAAGTTTTACAAAACAATTAAAGGAACAAATGATCTTCAAAATAAAAAACGACCTTTTTCACATTTTGCGTTAGTTATTTGTTAACCCTTAACGATCGTGGGATTTTTTTGCAATACTCGCCCATAAGAGACGACAGAAAATTAAATAAAGTTCTGCAATATGACCAATTATTATGGAACTTGGCCATTTCTCATCTGATTTTAGTGAAATTTGGTATGCGTTATTGAAATGGGATTCTAAAACGATTCGTGGATGAAGTTCTGGAATATGGCCAACTGGGATGGAACTTGGCTATTTCTTAACCGATTTTAGTGAAATTTGGTGTTCGCGATGGAAATGGGATTCTAAAATGATTTTTGTATAAAGTTCTGGAATATGGCCAACTAGGATGGAACTTGGCCATTTATTAACCGATTTTGATGAAATTTGGTATGCACGATGGAAATGGGATTCTAAAGTGATTTTTGGATAAAGTTCTGGAATATGGCCAACTAGGATGGAACTTGGCTATTGCTGAACCGTTTTTGGTGAAATTTGGTATGGGCGATGGAAATGGGATTCTAAACTGATTTTTGGATAAAGTTCTGGAATATGGCCAACTAGGATAGAACTTGGCCATTTTTTATCCAATTTTTAATGAAATTTGGTATGCTCGATGGAAATGGGATTCTAAAATGATTCGTGGATGAAGTTCTGGAATATGGCCAACTAGGAAGGAACTTGGACATTTCTTATCCGATATTGATGAAATTCAGCATGTGCCTTAGAAATGGGATTCTAAACTGATTTTTGTATAAAGTTCCAGAATTTGGCCAATTGTCATGGAACTTGGAAATTTTGTATCCTATTTTTATGAATTACAGCATTCACGATGAAAATGAGATTCTTAAATTATTGATAAAATACATCATTAAATACATGGAATAACCATTTTAGTTTTTCACTTTTAAAGCACAGGTCGAATTTCTTTTATTCGTTTAAGGAATAGGCAAGCGCCTTCCAACTTAACCATATAACTTTAACCAAAAATAATTTTACAGTTTTATTTCTATTGTACATGCTGAATTTGTTTAAAATCGGATCAAAAATGGCCAAGTTCCATCCTAATACGGCTTATTCCAGAATTACATCTAAAAATAATTTTAAAACCCAATTTTCATTACACATGCTGAATTTCATCAAAATCTTATGTAACGTCAACAAAAAATAATATTTCATTCGCATTTTTTTTCGCCGTTCCAGCCAAGGGTTTTTGAAACACAACAACAACAGCAAGTAATAAATGTGGTATATGGGTCGAATGGTCGAGAAAAACAAACAAATGATAAGAACGCAAATCTGGCGCGAAATGTTCCTATTGTGTGGCGATCGGATGATTTTTTTTTATGACGGTTGTTGTAAAATTTACGATTTTTTTTTTGTTTTTTTTTTCAATTTGGAAGGCAGTTATGTAATTTTTTTTGAAGACGATGGTCAAATTATAAATAAAAATCAACATTGTGTAGTTACAAGTACAAAAAAAATATAGAATCATTTTATCCTAAAGTACAAGGAATTAATTATTTAGTTATTAATCCATAAAATTAAATAAATATGGTATATTTGTTATTAATTTACTCATAAAGTGTTTATAAATCAAAACCATTACGAATAAAATCTTAAATTAATTAAAAAACTATTTTTAAAGAAAAGTGAATGGACAAATTCCAGAAATAAATGGAAACAGAAAAATAATAGTGTTGTTTTAAGAACCCTGTGCATAATGTGATAATCCAGTGCAAACAGACTAATAAATATCGTATACACTAACCAAATCAATTCATTCATAAATTTAAAAATAATAAAAATAAAAATAAAGACGAAACGTTTTAACATTAAATTGATTTAATAAATCCCAGAACTAAGTGAAAAAAAAATAGTTTTAGTGATGAACACCCTAAACAGTATATATAGTGCGAACGGGTGATATGTCGTGGTAACCACGAAAAGAAAAAAAAACGTTAAGTGTGAAAATATTAAAAGCCGGCAACGGTATTACTCTACGGGTGCAACTGTATTACGTTACTAATATCAGTTTAATGAAAATGTAATACATAACAATACATAATGAATGGATTAATAATAAATCAATGAAAATAATGCATATAAAAAAATAAAAAAATAAAAAAAAAAACCTTAAATTTTACATTTATGAAACAAAATAAACAAAATAAAAGTTGATCACAAATTCACAAGTAAACAAGGAAGAACGCCAAAAAAACATCGAAAGTTCACGTTCAGTACATTAATGTATTACATCACATCACATAACGATGACGTCACCATCAGAATCATCAGCAGTAACATCACATCAACTACAACTGTCGCAAGTCTAATTAATTTACTATATATTACATTTTTTACTATATATTATTACATTTTTTTTTTAAATTTACATTTTTTCTTATTTACTATACATTATATAATTTACATTTTCTTTGTTTATATTCTGTTCTGTAATGAAATTTTGATTTATTTTTATTCGCGAATCTAAATTAGTTAATTAAGAATAGCTAGTTAGCTTAGGGTGTAGGTTATTTAGTTTTAAGAAGCTGTGTTGCTTCCTTTTGGAAATTTTATATTAGATTCTTGTTCTTGATCTATATTTTTTTTTCTCTTTATTTTTGCATTTTTTTTTTTATTAATTTCTCAATAAATAATCGCAAGTTTGTACATAGAATGAATCATAAGATCTGCCATTTTTCATTTATTCTTATTATTATTATTATGGTGATCACTGAGTAAATTACTTCGATGGATGAATTCGAGGTAGGTAGCGTACAAGAATGAGTAAGTAGCGATAGACTGTTGTTTCCTACCCTGTCAAGTTCCCTTCCTGCGGTCCATCTCGATCCATGTCATGTCTCGGGAAAATCCACGCCTTTCCACTGAGCTTTAGCCAGCAAAATGACCGCCCCGAGACTCTTCAAAATGACGTGGGTATATTCTGATAACTGACGTGCCTTGGGGTTTGGATTTCCTGATTTTTTTTTTGAATCCAAACTCCATTGCATTTCGTTACACTTATTAGAAATGGCCAAGTTCCTACCTAATTGGCCATATTCCAGAACTTTACCTAACATTCATTATAGACTCCCATTTCCATCGCGAACACCAAATTTCACTAAAATCGGTTAAGAAATATCCAAGTTCCATCCCAGTTGGCCATATTCCAGAATTGTATCCAAAAATCATTTTAGAATCCCATTTCCATCGTGCACACCAAATTACATCAAAATCGGATGAGAAATGGCCAAGTTCCATCCTAGTTGGCCATATTCCAGAACTTTATCCCAAAATCATTTTAGAATCCCATTTCCATCGCGAACACCAAATTTCATCAAAATCGGTTAAGAAATGGCTAAGTGCCTTCCTAGATGGCCATTTTCCAGAACTTCATCCACGAATCGTTTTAGAATCCCATTTCAATAACGCATACCAAATTTCACTAAAATCGGTTAAGCAATAGCCAAGTTCCATCCTAGTTGGCCATATTCCAGAACTTTATCCAAAAATCACTTTAGAATCCCATTTCCATCGCGACCACCAAATTTCACTAAAATCGGTTAAGAAATAGCCAAGTTCCATCCTAGTTGGCCATATTCCAGAACTTTATCCAAAAATAACTTTAGAATCCCATTTCCATCGCGAACACCAAATTTCACTAAAATCGGTTAAGAAATAGCCAAGTTCCATCCTAGTTGGCCATATTCCAGAACTTCATCCACGAATCGTTTTAGAATCCCATTTCAATAACGCATACCAAATTTCACTAAAATCAGATGAGAAATGGCCAAGTTCCATAATAATTGGTCATATTGCAGAACTTTATTTAATTTTCTGTCGTCTCTTATGGGCGAGTATTGCAAAAAAATCCCACGATCGTTAAGGGTTAACAAGTAACTAACGCAAAATGTGAAAAAGGTCGTTTTTTATTTTGAAGATCATTTGTTCCTTTAATTGTTTTGTAAAACTTTGATCAATCTGTCCGGAAAAACGGTTGGATGGATCAATTTGAAAATAATACAGGGCTATTAGGAGTACATTAAACTGTAAAATGACCTGGCAACATTAGTCTTTTCATCAATATTTGTAAAGTAACGGTAAATTTACTAAGACAACCTAAAAAGTCGTTTTTTTGTACTTTTTTCAAATCAGTATTTAGGGTGAAACAAAAATTTGTTCTCAACTAATCATTAAAGGATCTTGTAGGAAATTTACTGAAGTTTTTAAGGCTGCCCTAAAGTTTACTGTGCAATCATTGGTTGCTGAGATATCGATGATCAAAGGCAAAAGGATCTTTTTTGATTCACAGTCAGATATCTCAGCAAAAAGTTGACATAGAGAGACCAGAATGAAATTAAATTTACGCCTAATGAACAGGCTATTAGGCTAACCGACCTATGCATTGGTTTAACTTAAAAAAAATTTCCCGAGCCCATGGCACCTTACAAAAAAAAAAATAAAATCGAATATTTTTTCTTCGTGCTCTTTCTTATGATTGCGTGATTACGGTATCTCATAAAAATTGTCCGCTCAAAGTGTCAAAACTAGAGATTTGAAGCTTTAAAATGCTTTTCTTTTCATCTCTGTACGACCGTATTTTACAAAGATACAGCTATTCAAAAAACACTAAAAAAATTGAAAAAAATTAGTGTTCCTTTAATTTTTTGGAGTAGTGTATATCATGCTGCGTTGACCATACTCTGCATGGCTTTATTTTGAAAAGTTTGAATTACTTTTAAGTTAGTTTTCTTGGTACAGCCCTATACCTGTATACCAAATGTCCATACATGTTTCAATATCAGCCGATATAAGAGCAGTTTATTATGTATTGTTAGCTCAGGGTTTCTTCTTATGAGTCAATACATTTTTCTATATTTGATGTTTAATTCTTCTTTTTTATTTTTAACCTGCTCCTTCCACTTGAGTTTAGCATCAAGGGTCATTCTTAATTAGTTGCAAATTCAATCGAACAGGTAACCAATTAACATTTTTGTTGGTAAAGTTTATATGCACAGATTTAGTTTCTTTGTCCAATTTCTCAATGGATTAGCAGCGTTTTGTAATTTACTGGTTGACTCCTCTATGTTGTCTCTAGTTGTCAAGCTTGCGGTATCATCCGCCAATGTTGCAATACTTGTTACTTTTTGGCTTGGCACGTCTCGCGTATAAAGTATGTAGAGTATTGGCCCCAGAACACTTCCTTTTGCAACTCCAGCCGATATTTTCTTTAATTAGGAGTATTCCTCTTCATGTTTTACACGAAAGTGTCGATCAACTATATGACTTTAAAATCAGGTAAAACTCCTTCGGCAGATCTCTGTGTAGTTTGTATTCCAGGCCTCGGTGCCATACTTTGTCGAAGCTTGAGATACATCCAAGAAGACACTTGAGCATATTTTTTTAATTTTTCAGAGCATCTTCAATTAGATATGTGATTCTGTGCACTTGATCTATGGTAGAGTATCTCTCTATAAACCCAAATAGGTGAGGAGGAATGAGTTTTCTGACTTCTGTTACTGATTTTAACCTCTTGAATAGTACCTTTTCAAATAATTTTGAATTTGTAGGAAGTAGGGAAATCGGCCTTTACGATGTTTTCTTGTTCGGCGGCTTTTAAGGTTTTAGAATCATTATCACATCTGCCACTCCAGCAACTGGCCACGTTCCACTGGTATGGAACGTATTTTAATCTGAACGCTGCATTGTTGCAGTAATTTTCGTAATCTTGTTTCTGGTAGTGTTTAACTATAAGTTCAGTGATTAGGTCATAGCCAGGTTTTTTTTTTTTAAACTTAAGTTGTTATTAATTTCATCTTTTAGCTCTTGTAGTGTTACAGGTCTTATGGTTAGGTTATCCACTTTATTTACTGGATTTATATTTTCTTCAGCTAATTGCCTTGGATGAGGTTGAAACGTATCTTCAAGATAGTCTGCAAACAAAGCCATTGTCAATCTTGATAGGAGCTATTTGTATTTTAAACCTTTGAAGACTTCTATAGTTGCTTTTCAAAGGGAATAATTAGTGTCCTTGTTGCCAGAAAGGCCAACCAGGTATTCACTAAAAGATTGGTTCTTGATTTCTTTCATAACCATTTTTAATTTGTTACTTAAATAATTAAGTGGTGATTTGCTTTGTGGTGCTCTCTCACTTCTAAAACAAGTTACAATAAGTTTTTTTTATCAAAGCGGTCCTAAGGCTAGGAAATCGTATCCAAAGTTGACCACTTTTTGTAAAAGCTTAAAAATGGAAATTCTATAATTTTTTTGAAAATTTCTTAAATTTAATTGTTTAGATCGCATGTATAAATATGAAAGGACACTTTTTCGACCAAATGGCACAAGGATAAAAGTTGCACCGATTGGGCCGGAAGAGACCGTGTTCGAATATCGATAGAAAATGGGGTCACTAGTTTTTTCACCATCTAATTATACAAGGGACATACCAACCACAAATGAAGGAACCATAGCCACCTTTGCAGATGACACAGCAATTATGGCAGTTGGAAATAATGTCGCTGATGCAACGAGCAAACTCCAGAGGATGACCAATGCGGTTTGTAACTGGACAAAGCGTTGGCGAATCAAACTTAATGAGACAAAATCCACGCATATTAACTTTACTTATCAAAAGGCTTACCACCTACCTATAGAAATTAACTCGCGACTCGTGCCATATGCAAATACAGCTAAATACCTTGGCATGACCCTCGATACCAAGCTTAGTGGAGAGAGCATGTTAAAAAGAAAAAAGAAGAACTTAACATAAAGTTCAGAAAAATGTATTGGCTCATAGGTAGAGGCTCTGAGCTTACAATTCACAATAAGCTGCTGCTATATCGGCAAATTTTGAAGCCGATATGGACCTACGGTGGGGATGTACCAAGCAAACAAACGCCAAAATGATACAGACGTTTCAAAACAAGGTTCTTCGTAGCATCGTCAATGCTCCGTGGTACGCAAGAAATGAAGACCTTCACAGGGACCTACGGATGGAATACATCAAAGAGGAAATAAACCCTGTCGTTGAAAGAAGACTCCAAAGAACGAGGCCACTTGACCTAGTGAACTTACCAAACTAAAATTAGTAAATAGGTTTAATTGATTATAGGGCTAACCAGTGGGTTACACCCCAACAAACGTGAATTTTACTAGATATATAAAAATTTGTATTTGAAAGAAAAATTGCTAGATGAGCGCAGTCTCAGTCGTAATAAAATAAAATGAAAAAAAAAATAAAAAAATTCTAATTAGGATCTGCTGTAGTGCAGAAGTCATGTGCCTGCCATACGCAATACATAGGCCTTAAATAAAAAAGGACAATATGGCAGTCTATCTCTACCACTGGTTAGAGCGCTTTGTCCTATGGTTAGAACGATTTGATCTTTTTCCATCTCCGATATTACTTGATAGGCAGGATTTCGGAGCCCAAATATGTTGGAGTATATGGAATGAATTTTCATTGACCGTTAAATGATTACAACTTACTTCAAATCCTTTTAGGCGAACCGATATCGTAATATTAATTGTTATCGCCGAATTAATATAGAATCGCGGCGGGTTCTGAAAATATTTTGAAAAATCTGGAAGCATAATCAGTTAATCAGTTATCATTTTAATGGCAATGAAGATTTATTTCCCATACTTCACAACATTTAGGGTTCCGAAATCCATTTCAAGCAAAATCGGACAACATATCGTTACCATATGTTATGTAAAAACGCAGAATATGTACTCACAATTCGATGTTCTGAAATGAAATTGACTAATCCAGCGAAAACCAGTTTTTATAGTCTTTTTATACCCTTTGTATACCTTTTTATACCCGATAATGATTGTAACATTAACGGTTCCAATCGAATTGTGTTTGATCATAACTACTCTACTTAATTTTTTACAAGCACAGTTACCCCTATACATTCTCCGGTAGATCATAATTTCTTATTAATTTATAACAACAAAATTAATTAATATTATACATTATGTATATTTTTTAATTGATTGATTTAGTATGTACGACCAAGCCTAAAAACGAGCCAAAGTAAGGTTTTACGAATATCGAGATCAAAGGAAAGGAAAGAAGGTATGGTTAGACTAAAGACTCGACCCGGTTCCAGACACCAGTAGTCTAGTTAGTAATTATTTGTTAATATTTTTTTTTGGCAACAATTGTTAAATACAATTTCCTAATAGCGTTTGCCCTGTTATCTCAAGTTCTGAAAAGCTGTCAGGGCCTTAATTAATTAATTAATTTTTTATTATTTTTTTTTATATCTCCACTATTTTTTCCATCGGCGGTTGGGGGAGAGGGCGAGATTGCGTTCCATCGTTGTACTCTTGCGCGCGGTCACCCAAATTTGTACTAACCACAGCAAATGTGGCTTGACGTTGTTGCTGAATTTGTTGCGTTTCTTCTTCCTTGTCTACTCGCCCCCAACATAATTAAAATAATTTTTTAAATATTTATTTTAATACATATTTCATTATAATGCATTTAAAAAATTAAACAGCAATCCAAAACCAACAAAAATGTTTATACAAACCGTATTATTTCTGTGAAGCACGCATACTATTAAATCCAAAACCTATTATTTCTATAAGTGAGAATTTTTGTACTGTATGTAGTATAGTATTAGAACCATCTTGATGTAAATAGAGTCGCCATGTAAAAAATGATGTTTTAATATATTAAGAACCATAATCAATTAGTTTGGAAGCCAAATTCGACTTATTTTTAAAAAAAAATATAATTTTCTGATTTTAATCTTTTATATGCAAATTTTTAGAGCTTAAAACTTTAAACGCGTTTTTCTCGAAATGACATTTTTGAACCTGGCGTTGCAAGGATCTCCAGATCTACTAGGTTAAATGATTTGAAATTTGGAGAGAATGTTCACGACACTTGATTCTTTGGAAGTATCTGTGCTTTATTTGATATTTTCAAAATTCGATTTTTTAGATCGTTTTAAGTCTCAAAATTTTTACCGAAAAACGAGACTTTTTTAAAATATGCGCCATACGTTGTAAAATGTGTATATCGAAAAATCCCTAGGTACTTCCACAGTTTATGGGTAATAGAATAATATGTATACTACTATTTTTTGCATTTCAGGATGCACCAGTTCTGAGATCAGCGGAACATAATTTACTCATTTTTAACGACCACTATTATGATAAAAAATAAAAATAATTTTTTTTTTTTGTAATCTTGAATGATTAATTAATAAAAGTGTATAAAATATTTTTTGGTAAAATCGACCTAGAATTTCGGGCTCCAGGGTGGCTTCCCTCCCCTCCTCAAAGAAGAATGTAGCCTTTCTCTGAGAGTGTTTCCCTAATGAATGAACTATGCGATATACCATTTATAGAAAACCCGTCTTTAGTAATTAATTTGGCAACAATTTCCGCTAATGTTTTCTTCTTTGTAAATGTACTGAAGTATCGTTTGTTGTACATTTTTTTGGTGCTTTGGCCGCACTACAGAATTTGCTTTCTTCATTACGAACAGCCGAAGTTTTCTAATAATTTTGTGCTTTCTTTCTAAATGCCGCAGTAATCCACTACTAGATCCACATTTTTTAGGACTATATATGGAAAGGTAGTTTTTCACCTTAAGAATGGTATGGACAACTTGGCTTAATTACGGGTCTGAGCTGCCGTTCAAAAATTATATTAAACTATTCGCAGTTATTAATTATAAATATACATAAAATATCATTTCAATGCCAAATGACAGCTAAGCTTACATTTCAGCCTCTCAATGTACAGGTTCTCCTAAATGTTCATGCCTATTTCATCGTTTTTAACCTATTGCATGCAATTAACAGTCAAGCAAGTGCACTGAAGGTACGTTGATGTTTTTACTGCTGTACCATATGTTGAACCCAATAGAAATTGTATAGCCGAAGGTAAAGATTTTGGCTTTAGACAATACTTGGGTGATATAACCAACAGCCGAACACTTGCTGATAAAACAAATGATTTTATCATTTTTTTAAAGTTAATCAAACTAAGCCTTGTGTTTTGTGATGATTTTTTTCTTATTCAACTACTCTTGCGATTATTCCATCAAGCAAATTTTTCTTTCAAATTTACAAATTTTGTATTTTTAGTAATATTCTCTTTTGTTGGGGTGTAACCCACTTGGTAGTCTCATAATTAATTAAACCTATTTACTAATTTTAATTTGGTAAGTTTACTGGGTCAAGTGACCTCGTTCTTTGAAGTCTTCTTACAACGACAGGGTTATCTATCGTATGGCGAATATAGGGGTTTCCCTGTTCCTGGAGCCTTATTTTGTGCTTTGCGGCATGCATTTTTATTTCATCTTTGATGTATTCCATCCGTAGGTCCCTGTGAAGGTCGTCATTTCTTGTGTACCACGGAGCATTGATGATGTTACGAACAACCTTGTTTTGAAACGTCTGTATCATTTGGACGTTTGTTTGCTTGGTACATCCCCAGAGTTGTATACCATAGGTCCATATCGGCTTCAGAATTTGTCGATATAGTATAGCAGCTTATTGTGAATTGTATGCTCAGAGCCTCTACCTATGAGCCAATATATTTTTCTGAACTTTATGTTAAGTTTTTCTTTTTGACATGCTCTCTCCACTTGAGCTTGGCATCGAAGATCATGCCAAGCTTATGACACGTGTCGCGAGTCAATTTCTATAGGTAGATGGTAAGCCTTTTGATATGTAAAGTTAATATGCGTGGAATTTGTCTTGATTTGCCAACGCTTTGTCCAGGTTTGTATTTTTCAGATGTCGTGTAAGTGCACTAATGCTTAAATTTTGATCTTTATTTATGTCACTTTTGTGTTGGTAAAATCTTGTTTCTAAAAATTGTTTCGTCTGTCCTGTGTAAGTAGTGTTGCAACTATGTTTATAATGAATGGACAAGTGACAGAAAAATTAATTCATTATAGCCATACGTTTTTTATAACCAGATAACCGAATATAACGAACGCTGTAAAACACTTAACTTTTGTTTAAATTAATTAATTTATAATTCACAAAATGTTTTATTTACAATTATGGTACTATTTATTTATTACAATTAGTTTTACTTTAATTATTATCCACCACCTTATTTGTGTTAAGGTGCCTTTACACTATGCGATTTGCTTGCAATATTTATTGTACAATAGGGGAAATAAATCGTATACAATTTTCTCCGCAATTTTGATGAAATATGAATTTTTCGTTGTCTACACCGTACAACTAAAAATTGAATGAGCTGCATAAAAAAAATTAGAATAGTGGTTTAATTTTCTACTTATTCGAAATGAAAAACCAAACAAATTTAATGTTAATCGGGTTATGCACAATTACGATTGCAATTATTAAAAATAGAAAATTAAAGCGGCATAAAATTAAAAATAGGGCGATGTAGGAAAGGAACTGGCTACAAAGACGAGATTTTGGAGGAAAGGAGGTTCAAGGTCTCGTTTTTAAAGATTTAAGATTAGATGGTCCTAAAATGTTTAAAAATTTTGCAAAAATGACTCCCTCGTATTTGAAAATATTATGAAAAAGCGTAAAATCACAAATACAACATCAACAAGACACAATTTTAAGGTAGCTGTCAAAAATATTGTATACACATTTTATGAAAATACGGTTGGCTGCAATTTCAACGCAATTTACATCCAATTTGATTTTCTGACGTTTACACTACACGATTTCCACGCAGCAAAATATTGTACAACAAATATTGCATGCAAATCGCATAGTGTAAAGGCACCATTACGCGACGAAAAAACGAAGCAAATTGAAGCGGATGAATAAAATATCAAAATGAATTGTTTCGTTTTTTTTGTTTATTGGTTTTTGGTGAGTTGGAAAAACCGGAGCAGTGAATTAATAATTTTTATATGCTCGTTGGTAGAGCGGTTGCGTGGTTGCGGTTGCGTTTCGAGTAGGTGTCATGTACATGCGAGCGCTGATATGTGTTGACTATTGTAGTGGAACATGAATGTAAGTATATTTTGAATGAGTGAGCCGCTACATTTTGTTCAAAAATGCATTAAATATGTAAATAGAAACTATTTTTTCGAAAATAAACAAAAATATTTATTTAATATGTAATTCAAAATATATTATATACATAATATACATAATTTAAATGAAAATTAAATAAGTTGATCATTCAGATCTTACGAAAAAAGTCAGTTAGTGGGCTGCTTCATTTGTTGCATTAAATTATCCAAATAATTTTAATTAAATGCAAATTTGTAAGCTCATTCTGTGCCCCATCGCTAAAGCTTAATATCAATCTAATTATTTTAATTAAATTATCAACATCTTTTTGAGAGGGAAGTTGATATCCTTTTTCCGAAGATTCTTCTTTTATAAATTCTTCATTAGCATCTGCGATATTACAAACGTCCTTCACAATATCTTCTTCAATGATTTCTTCTGATGTAAAATCGTTTGCATCACCACCAATATAATCTTGAACAGCAGTTAGTTTCACCGACAATTGCTTTGAGACGTGGGTTATTCCATAATAGTCCCAGATTACCTTCAACCACCCTCAACTTGCTGATTAGAAGTATCTAAATAAAATCCTGCTTTACAGAAGCAATTATTGATGGTTTCGGGTTTTATTTTATCCCACGATCTTTTGATAAAATGAAGTGCATCTATAAGGTCAATTTTAAAATGATTCCCGAAACATTCTCTTCGTTTTCCAAAGCCAAAATCAGCCTCCTCACAACAAACTCGCGTTAGTATAGATAGATGTTATGACTCCTTGATTCATTGGCTGGAAAATTGCTGTCGTGTTTGGTGGAAAAAACATTAATTTAATGGTTCGCAAATTTGGCACTTCATAATGTGATGAGCAATTATCAACAATAAATAAACCGTGTCTCCCCTCAAGTACAAATCTTTTATTTTTATCCAACTCTTTTAAATAAGCCTCCCATTGAAACTGGGTCATCCATGCTTTTCGATTGTTTTTATATAAGACACCGACGTAATAATTTTAAAACACCGGGGCTTTGCACTTTTGCATATTATCAGTAACGATAACTTCTCCGATCCATCAGAACTACTTCCGACTAATACAGTTACTCGATCATTACACAATTTTCTACTCGCGTAGTTCTTATTTTTAAATTCGATGGTTTTATTTGGTAGAAGTCCGTAAAAATACATTGTTTCGTCAAGGTTAAAAATATCTGATTATTTGTAACCCTGCAGAAGATATGGTAACTTTTTTAACATCCATTCACAGTCTTTTCTTAAATAGGTCAAGCCACCATCATTTGGCTTAAAATCTGTGACGTTTAATTTTTTTGCAAAATTTGCAGCTTTTTGTCAGCTTTTGACTGTCAGTTGCAGGTCGCGACGAAAGAACGGTGATCCCCGAATAAAGACAACGATATAAAATCGTTGAAGTTTTGTAGTAGAAAACGTATGTGTTTCTTACTCGTTATAATGGATAGTTTGATGTACTGTGGTACTATGGTATGATTTGTTTGGGTTGGTTTTCTGTATATTTTGAAATTGTTTTTTGATTTATATTAGTAATTGTTAGATCTAAAAAGTTTATAGTTTCTTCAGCCTCTATTTCCAGTGTGAACTTAAGATTGTGGTGGACGTTGTTAATAAATTCGTGTAGATTGTCAAATTGCTTGTATATTCCGTTGAAAAGTATTAATATATCATCAATATATCGGTACCAGTAATTATTATGGTGTATATTCTTACGGATGCAGATGTATAATTTCTTGATATGATTTAAATAAATATTAGCTAACGTGCCCGCTGTAAATTTCCATCGGCAATCCTTCGGTTTGTGTATATAATCCCTCATTGTGTTCAAAGTAATTTTGATGTGTGTTGGTCGTCAACATTTCTACCACTTCTTTAACTGGCTTGGTTTCAACACTATTGTTTATCTACAACTCCGCTGCCACCGATATTATTTCAAGAACCTAGGGGTTTCTCAAGAAAATCGGGAAAATTATTTTTTCATAATATTTGGTATAATGGCTTAGGTCGTATTAAACATGGTTGCCCTAAACACAATAATCCCTTATTTTTCTTAAAACTAATATTTGTTTCGGATAGTCTAGTTCCCAGTGATGGCTAAACTTTTTTTCTGGTGGGTCAAAATAAATTTAAAAAAATTTTAATTTAGAATCGAGGATCAAACTAACTAACTTTAAAATTGAAACTCTTTTGATTACACTTTTATTTAAAAAAAAATTGTACAAACAACAATTCAGTAAATAAATAACCCATGACCTGCGGGTCACTCCATGACTCGCGCTCCATGACAACTTTGCATAAAGGCCACTTTGGTGTTTGCTTCCTTTAGGATTTTCTCAAGAAAATCGGAAAAATCATTGTTTCATAATATTTGGTATATATTGGATAAGGTCGTATCGAGCATGGTTGTCCTGAGCAAACTAATCCCCTATTTTTTCCAAGAAATTTTCTCGGAAAATAAGAAATATTTCAATCAATTTTTTTTTATCTTGTATTCTTTAGAATCTTATTTTAATTCTTATGAGATTTTACTGATACATGCTCACACGATATGTTTTTTTATTTTTAGGACAGATTTAGGACAAAATTCACATACTTCTTCCATTCTACAAATCCATATTCGAGAACTTCATCTGAAAACCATTTTAGAATCCAAATACCACTACTTATGTCGAATTTTATCATAATCGATTAAGAAATAATCAGCGGTTCCGTTCGTCCTAATTGGTCATATTCCAGAGCTTCATCTAAAAATCATTTTAGAATCCCATTTCAATCGCACACGTCGAATTTTATCATAATCCAGATCTGAATCTATCATCATCAATAATTATCGAGTTTTATCAAAATTAGTTAAGAAAAGCTACGTTCCATCCAACTTGGCCATATTTCGTTGTACATGTTGAATTTCATCAAAATCGGTTAAGAAACAGCCAAGTTTCATTCTACAGGGCCTTACTCCAGAACTTCATTTAAAAATCATTTTAGATCCCATTTCCATCGTACTAACCGGATTTTATCCAAATCAAAGTTATTTGTGAAAATCGTTTACATTAAAATGCAGAGAAATGGAAAAATTAAAAGATTTTTCTCATTTAGGGTCGCCATGGGTCGGGTTCTGTGTGATTTATATCTCGGTTTTGGTTGAACGGCTGTTTGTGGTACAACGTAATCTTATTTGAATGAAACGACCAAACTATTCTAGTTCATCTACGATTAAACTAACCTAAATCATGCCACCGATTTGATTAAAATGTATTAGGCTGTTCCAAAATAAATATCCATATTCAATCGCAAACTTTGAAGTGTCGTAACTCAGCTGATAATTAATATTTTTAATTATCCATTCGCTTCAACATAATTTGATCCGATTCAACTCACAAGACACAAGCTTGTTGATTATAGTCGAGTATAACTTCTGGGTTCTGGGTCTTTCATTCGGCAGAAGTCTGATCATGGAAGTGTTTCTCCTTGACAAAGTGATCGAGGTATTTGAAAAAGTGGTAATTCGTAGGTGATTTGTCTGTTGTGTTTGACGGATGATTCAGATTTTGTTAGCCCAGCTGATTCAGTTTGGGTACGGTGAGATGCATTTTTAGATAAAAATCGACATTTTCAATCGCGAGAAACTCGAAACATATAGATTTATAGAAAACTTCTAAACACATTTTTTGCTCTCTATCGATTTATATGGTTATTTTGAGTGCACTAATTTCCGCACCCGAGAAAGAGTAGCATTCACCCCAGGATAAAAGCACACATTGGCACTATATAACTTTTGTTCCTTGACCCATTCCCTACTTTTGTCTTAATTTCACGTCAGTCGGTTTTGTCCGTAAGAATTCTGAGCGAAAACCGTAAAACACTAGTAATACATAATTTGTTATCCTCGAAGTAAACAAATCAAAATAATAAACAAATATGTATTGCCAAAAATACAAGGTGCTCAATTAATTTCCTTGCAGCAAATTTTATATTTTAGTACTATGTAATGTAAAAATAACAATCAACTAACATCGAGCCCCGGTGGCACAGTTGTTAGCATGCTTGCTTTAAGCTCCGGAGGTCCCGGGTTCGATTTCCGGCGGGTGATGAAAAAATCACGGCTGGTTAATGTAGGATCAATGAATTAATCACTCATTATCCGTTACAAAAATGATTACGAAACTTCAATATGAAGCGGCCAAATCCCTCTATGGGATGTAGCGCCAGCGGAAAAAGGAAAACATCGAGGCATTAGTATACTTGTTGGTTATAATTTTCTATTTTTTTTTATTTGAATATGTTAAAAATTTTGTCGATATACATTTTTTTGTGTATATTACTGTCCGTGTGAGTCATCGTCTGAATTTGGCTGTTTTCTAAATTTGCTATTATTATAGTATGTAGTATACAGTATACTGCTTTGTTTTTACTTTAATACCATTTCATTAATCACGTCGTTTTTCAAACTAAAATAGCCTTTATATTGTAGTTTAGCAACTTCTGCAAATAAATGATACTTTTTCAATAATCTCGTTATTCCAAGGGACCAATTAATGAACAAATTTTAATTAAATGATAATGGAAAATATTACTAAATGATTGATTAATTTCAATCAAATATAAATAGCCATTTAGTTACACATAACAGTTTATTCAAGCAAAATTAACACCTTCAATTTTTAAAAGACCGATTCAGGTTAATCGAACAATTATACATCATAATGCAGAAAGCTTTACAATTTCGGCTAGTCTCTGAAATTTAATGGTTATGCGAATATTTTTTGCGAATAAACTTTCATTCGTTACTCAATCGCCGTGCATACGAGTATATCAAATCCACTAAGTCAACGAAAATTTTATTTAATAATGGTTGATTTCTAATTTGAAGATCTTAATATAACCATATAAAAAAAGCATTTTTGGTATACTTTTTTTTAAATGGTTATTCAAGCAAAATGTTTTGCTATAAGAATAAATTAAAAAATTCATTTTCATTTAAATAAACTTAAATTTGCTTTCACTTTATCAACCACAAACTATCCGTTTATTTACCGGCAAAACCAATAAAAATTAAATTTAAATACTCTTAATCGTTACAATTTCAAAATTCTTTTATAATGAAAATAATGTCAATCACTCTATCTATAGATTTAAAACAAAAAATTGGATTGATTAATTTTCTTTTATTTAATTTTAATTAAATTTAATTTTACTAAATGTGAAATAAATAAATTAAACAAAATGAAAATTAATTTTACTCGTAAAATACACAAAAATAATCAACTTTATCTTGTGCATAGCTATGTGTACTTATGTATATCATTTTTGCTCATTGATCGATTGATTCAATTGATTGAGTGAGAAAATAATTTAAAATTACACTTTACACATTTTTCTTCTGCTATGCTTTTTCTTTTTTTCTATTTATTTAAACATTGGTTTCGTCAAAGAGCGGTTATTCTGGTTAATTGAGATAATGCGTTACGTAGATGTTGTTTATATTTAATTTATCAGATTATTACGGAAGTTTTGTCTTTGAAAATCGAAATTATTGCAAATAACGGAATTTACAACATTATATAATATAAAAATCAATGAAGAGAGTTTATTGATCTTTAATGTCATAATTGGCATCATTTTTTATTGATAAACACCATGATTTTGCAAATGTGAACAAATCTTAACTGTTTGTCTGGATAAAGTAGGCCTTGCCTATACATTTTTTGAAAGAGATTTGGATCTGGGTTTTGTTTGAAGTTTCTACTCGTAGGTATTCTTATTCAAAAAATATTCGCGATAAAAAAAATATTTGAGTGTATAATAAATAATATCGGCAAGATTTACTGCAGCACATTCAATCTATTTCTACATTCTAAATCCACAAATGCCTTACAAAAAGTGAAAAGTTTTCATTAAAGAAACGCATTTTATCCGGCCTTTAATAAAAATTTAGTAATTTTAACAAATTTTCTTATTATCATGATGGATTTTAAACGTCCAATTATTTTTTGCTCTCATTCAATTTTGCGTGTGAAAAATGACGCACATACTATTCATCTTTATTTGGCTTAAACTGTTTGCCAAAAAAAAATCTTTTAAATAAATCAATAATTTTAGATTCCACGACAATTCGCAGAAAAACAATTTGCAGAAAAACATTTCGCAGAAAAAAAAAATACAGAAATTTTGGAAAATGAAGATTTTATCTTGCTTATCCAGAATTTTGTGTTGAAATATTTTGGAAAATGGAGATTTTAATTCTAATTTTAATGTTAAATCTCCATTTTCCAGATATTTGCGCGATTTTCTGGGAAATACTATTATTTTTTCTGTAAATTTTCTGTGAATTGTTTTTCTGTGAATTTTTTTTCTGTGAATTGACGGGATACCATAATTTTAATGAACCGATTAGGTTATGTAAAGATTTCACTTTTAATTATTGGAGCAAAAAGTTGTGATAGGACTTAGATTAATTTATGTTGTTAGAAGAGTTAATGCTGTGTTATTGAACTATTGCGTAAACTTTTGGCATCTAACATTTTCAAAAAATCAAAAAAAAAAATCCTGGTAGATATAACAAAGTCGATGTTTACAATAAATTAATAATAAAAAAAAATTGTTTCAAAAGATATTAATAAAGTGAACTCGATACTGAAGAATAGAAACACACTTAACTTGCTTCCAAGTAAAAGTATAAATGTTTCCCTCTCTTGGTTTTATTTCACAAATCACTTATAATAAATTACGACTTCGTAAGTTTCGTTTTCGTAGTTTACAGCGCATTACGTCAACTGAGAGTTGCTAGTAAGATATTGCAAAGGAAATGTATGAAAAATAAGGAATTTGTCTAATAAATGTACATCATATGGATGTATTATGGTTGAATGTGGATGTATTATGATTTATTTATTTATTTATTTATTTATACTGAGAAAAGTCTACAAATATGACTTGAATTTATAACATACTGAACATGGTAGAATAAAAATTAAATTAAACAAAAAAAGAATAAAAATTGACATAAAAATATTTTTAGGTTGGAGCAAAATGTTGCTTCAACCTACGTTTAAAGCTGTTTTTACTTAAGTAAAAGTCGAACAGATGGTCGATTTTATTAAAACTCTTCGACATCATGTTTACCGGTTCATTGTCACCATAGTTTGTTCTGTGTTTATTTAGATTAAGGAACTCATGATCTCTTAAATTCCTACTCGGTGCCTTTATTTTAATTGATTCCAGTATGGATGGTGCATCGATTTGATCAAGTAAAATATTTCCAATAAACGAACACTTTAAAAGCTCTCGTCTATTTGCCAATGTTGTCATTTGATAGGTTTTGCATCCAGTAGCATATGATGGTAATCGCTTCAGGTTAACGTGGTGCGGTAAGTCATGGTCATAATCCCATCCGTCTTTACACGTTATATACCGTATAAACTTTTTTTGGACACTCTCGATTTTTCTGATAGGTTCGTCGTAAAAAGGACACCAGATGTTGACAGCATATTCAAGTCGAGATCTCACGTAGGCATAATACAGGATCTTGATTGTCTCTAGGTCATGAATATCCCCAGTCCAACGCTTAATAAAACCAAGCATGGAATTGGCTCTAGCAACGCATTGTTCAATATGCTTAGTAAAGTACATGTTTTCAACGAAAGTAACCCCTAGGTCTTTAATCTCGAATACTTTTTGTAAAAGTACGCCATTTATTTGATATTGTTGTGTAACAGGGTTAACTTTTCGATGGAACGATAAACTCTTACACTTGTTGATGTTGAGACTGAGGAGGTTAGACTCACACCATTTCGCTAGATTGTCGATGTCTTCTTGTAGCTTATGGGTATCGCCGATGTTTTCTACTGTTTTAAAGATTTTGAGATCATCTGCAAACATTAATACCTTAGAATGTTGTATTACTTCAGTAACGTCATTGATGAAAATTATGAAGATCCAAGGACCAACATGAGAGCCTTGTGGTACTCCTGAAGTAGCTTGAATTGATTCTGATCTTCTATTACTAAGCTCAATATACTGAATGCGATTACTCAAATATGATTTAAACCACGCAACAAACTGTTTAGAAAAACCGAATCTGTATAACTGTTCCAACGTTTTACAATGACTGATGGAGTCAAAGGCTTTGGCAAAGTCAGTATACACCACATCAACTTGCTTATGCAATTCAATTTCTTTAATGGTGTTGCTGGTAAATTCAATAAGATTTGATGATGTTGATCTTTTGGGTATAAAACCATGCTGACACTGTGAGATGAATCGAGGAACCAAAGATCTGAATGAGTTGCATACAACCAGTTCAAATAATTTGGGTATTGAAGATATTGATGTAATTCCTCTGTAACAAGAGACATCATTTCTTGCTCCTGTTTTGAAAATTGGTGTTACTCTTGTTACTTTCCATTTCGTTGGAAATACGGCTAGTTGTAATGATTGATTAAATAGAAGACACAGAGGAGTTACCAACGATGTGAAATCTTTCAATAATGAAGCTGGAATGCCATCAGGACCACATCCATCTCCGAATACTTCTAAAGCTCGATGAATATCCTCGGTTTCAATCCTTGGTGTTAGTATGGTTACGTTGTTTTCACCATTGTTTGGATGTTCATACTTATCAATGTCTTCCGGTTTATAAACTGATTGAAAAAACTCCGCAAACATGTTTGATATAACCTGCGGGTCACAGGATTTACGTTCTTTGAATGTCATACACACTGGGTAACCATTAGTTTCACGTTTTTCTTTAAAAAATCTCCAAAAATGTTTTGGATCGTTTCTTATTTTTTCCTTAATACGGCTTATATAACTTGTGGCGGTTCACGCATTTTATCTTGCTCCGGAGTTTATGCGTTCGCCACCACAAAATTAATCCCAACGCGAACAGAAATAAACAAACAGAAAACACCTAATAAAAACGACAATTGAACTACAACTTTTCCAGGCGAAGCAAATGACATGACAAGAAGAACAAAATACAAAATGATCAGTCTGCTCACGATCTTCAATTCTTCAACACGGTGGCATGCCATGCCGCACACATCGCGTGGTGACATTTAATAAATACGAACACGATAATAATAAAATGGTGAAGAATCAAATAATTGATTGTTTATAAAATAATATAAAAATTAAATGTATGTCTAATAAAAATGTTTATTAATATATAAATAATAAAAATAAATAAACATAAAATTACTAATTATAACAAAATGAACTACATACTAAATAAATGGCATATTTTATACATATGCAAGAATGCCATAAACTCTTTTACTTTATCTCAAAGTATCTCTCGAAATTTTGATTACACGCAGTGAATTTATGTTTGCTTTCGTCTGAACTGATTTTGAGATTTGCTTTGTAAGCTTTGTCTTTCTTGTTCTTAAGATTGATTAGTTTATCGTCGTACCATGGTGGATATTTGTTCGATTTGGCCGCAGCAGTAGTAGGAACAAATAGTGCAATGCCCTCAGATATAATTTTGTAGAATTTCTCCACGTTAATATCTATGTTGCTACTGATTAGTTCATTTTTCCAGTTAATCTGCTCAAAATAAAGATGAAGGTTTATTCTGTCGGCTTTTCTAAAGTTGTAATACGGCTCTCTGTTTTGATGGTTATCAATAATATTGCTACCCTTGCTTTCAAAAATTATTTCTAGGGCTTTGTGGTTAATATCATTAATAACGAATGGTAATGGTGATTCATTTACTTTAAATAGATTCCGTTCATTTGTAAAAATTAGATCTAGAATTCGGTCAAGACCATTCTGCACCTCGCAAATTTGGCTAAGATTTATATCGAAAACAGTATCGATAAACAGACACTCAATTTCAGAACTCACGTTCAATGGTAAAATTTCATCCATTTCTTCGTCATATGACCAGCTAATAGTTGGAAAATTAAAATCCCCCGTGATCAAGATTGTATCAGTTGAATTAGCAGCATTGTTTATTTCCATTATTGTGTCGCAGCAGGCGGTGTAAGATGATATCGGTGAGCCAGGCGGAACATATGCAACGTAGATAAAAATTGACTTTTTGTTGATTGCGATCTTAACTAAGGTGACCAGACGTCATCTTTTGAAGATGACAGTCATCTTTTACGGATGATCGTCATCTTCAAAAATAATGCCATATTTTTGTCATCTTTTACAAAAATCATCATCTTTGTCATATTTTTCGTCATATCGTATAAATTTGATATTAAATTGTAGAATAATTGTCATTATTTCAACGGTTATAAATCTGTGAACGTAAACGAACGCAACGCATTTATTGTCAAAAGAACGCAATTTGAATATTTCTATTGTTGAATGAATTATATTTAATATTTAATAATTTTATTATACATTTTTATGTGCGTTTTAAAATTTTTATTTTATATGGGATATGGTAGGGGGGGGGGGGGGGGGAGTGGTATACATGTTTTTGAAAAATGTCATCTTTTGATTTGAAAATAATATGGTCACCTTATATTAACACACAATTGCTCGATGGATAGGTTAGATATTTCAACTAACTCATTCGATAATGATTCATCAACCGCAATGAGTACTCCTCCGCCAGATTTTTTATCACTAGTTAGCGGTCGCATCTATAAACCACATATTGGCTAGGAAAGAATTCAGAACTCAGGATTCCTTTGTGAAATGAAGTTTCACAGATGATATAAACCGGGAAGAGCGTTTTTAACACAAAATTGCGAAATTGAGCTGCCTTCGAAGACATTTTATTTACATTTTGGAAAGAAAATGAATGGTTCCTAATTCTTGGTGGTTTTTCCATTGTTGTAGTCTTCTTGTAGTCTGATATTTTCAAAATATGTGCTGGGCTTTGAATGGTACTGGGACCAGATTTATCGATGACATGAGCGAGGTTATATTGGTTTGCAGTTAAAGCAATTCGTATTAAAGAGTGCAGTTGGTCTCCTTCAATCGGTGAGAAGTAGTTAAATTTGTGTGTGTGTCTGGTTAATGCTACTATAGCATGTGGTAAGCTATCGAATAGTTTAATTTCTTTGTCAGACAGTCGGACACAGTTAACGCTAGCTGAAGTTAAGCCTTGAGCCTCATGAATAGTTAGGATTTTACTTGAATCAGGTAATTTTAGATTGTTAGTTAATTGCCTTTTGTCGCGTTTTGTGAAAGTTAAGTACAGTGAATTTGGCATAACTGGAATATCAGAAATCAACCGGCATTTGTTAAAACTGACTGATTTCGTATTATTATTAGTGGTATAAAATTGATGATAAATTGATTGTAATGCATGTACCACATCCGCAGGGCATCTATAGGTTGTATTAAGATGTTTAGAACGTGTTGTAAACTTATTTGCATCAAAATAAAGCATGTTGACATAATTAAGCCGGTCGATGTACGGTATTTGGTTTTGATCACCCAGAATGAACATTTTACGGCAGTCACTTAACAAAGCCACTAAGCCCAATAGTCCAGCATGTACCATCATGTACTCGTCGATATAAACCGTATCATATGTTTTGAGTCCATTTAAGAGGTAAGAAGCAATCGTGCGGTAGTTAGTTTTAATATCTTCAAAGTTTTTACCAGCTTCTTTACATTGGAAAGCCACCTTAGTTTTTATATCATTAATGCCGTGCTTCGTAGAACTGAGGACGAGATCTTTTCCAATTATATGTGAATTTAAGATCCATGTTGATTTGCCGCAGCCTGGCACTCCTTGAATAGATATAATTTCAGGTTTATTTTTATCAACTGATAGTGGAAGCTGATTTAATCTTTCAAATATTTTCTGGCCTAGCATTATTTCAGTAGCATTGGAGCAGAAAATGTATCTGCTAGATGTGATAAAGCAGTTCTTCTCACGTGCTCCAAACGAATTGGATTGGAATTATTGTATTGAAATTTAGAATGTAAATATGGCCCATACAAGATCCACATCTGTCTATTCTTATCTGTGATATTACGTAAACTAGTAAACATTGCCATTTCACATTTAAGCCTGTATACATTTTTCAAAAAAAATTACAAACAAAAAATGGTCTGTGTCACTTTAATGAACTTTTCGATTTTTATGTTTGTATGCAGTAAAAAATAATGTTTCCTTAATTTTTTAGATATCTAATTGCTTCAAAAACCATTTTTGAGGGAATTTCAAATGATGTAAAGGCATATAAAATTGAACTTCTTTGAACGCTTTTTTTTTGAGATTTTGGAGTTTAAGGGCCTCGAGGAAGGTAGTCATCGCACTCAAATGCGAACTTAAAACGGTGATATCTCAATTAATTTTCATTCTAGAGAAACAAAATGTTCTGCAAGAAAAACTTTAATTTTTGTATTTCGGCATTTTGTGTTTTTGAGTTATTGTGAAAAAAGGATATTTTTTCATAAACTTCATTTCAAAATGGAATCAAACTTTTTTTTAAATCTAGACATTCTAAACCGTTCAAACTTCGTGAACCTATTTTTTCTTCTTCTTTCGCTGGCGCTAAATCCCATGACGGGATTTGGCCGCCTCAACGATGCTCCTCCAAATAATCGATCCGCCGCAAGAGAACGCCAGACACGGTGACCGACGAGCTCCTACTTTCGTTGGTGCCGACTCCAAGGCCTGTTTAGTGGTCCGATTTTGTGGACGAAATACGTGTCCAAGCCATCTTAGCCTTGACGATTTTATGAATCCGATGATGTCGACTTTATCGAGATCATTTCTGATATCGTAAATCATTCGCATTCTGTACGTGACTCCTTCTTTAATGGGACCGAGAATTCTTCTTATGAGCTTACGTTCAGTTACAGCGATTTTCTGGATGTTTTGCGCTGTTAGTGTCCAAGACTCGCAACGAAAGGTGATAACTGATCTTATCAGCGCCTTCTAGATGTCCAATTTTATTTTGCGTGATATATAAGGAGACTTGAAAATTTTGATATTGGCGTAACATGCTCGGTAACGCCCACAGAAACGGAGTTTTGCTCAGTGATCAGTGATCCTAAGTATTTTAACTCAATTAACTTTTTATATTGAGCATCTCCTGAAATGAAGTCGCAATGAGCCTGCGTTCTCGCGGTCACCATGTATTTGGTCTTCGCTTCATTGATCTGAAGGCTTATTTGTTGGGCTGTTAATTCCAATGGGAGGAGGACCTCTTTCAGAGAGATGATGTTGCGACTCAGAATGAAAATTGCGTCAGCGTATGCTAATAGCTGGGTTGATTTATAATACAGGCAGCTACGTTGCGCCATGAATGACATACTTCAATGATAGGTTGAAAAGAGTTTGAGCTTTTGAGTCTCCTTGCCGCACTCCAGATGTTATCGCAAAGGCATCCGAAATTTTGCCTTCTATTAGCACCTTACATATTGAGCCGTCCATTAAAAGTTGGCACATTGAAACCAATTTTCACGATATACCCCCAGGTAGGACAATACGTTCCATGACGTATCCCTCTTAATGCTATCGTACGCCTGTTAAAAGTCTATGAATAGACTGTGCACAGGGATGTCCTTTTCATATCATTTCTCCAGCACAATCCTCAGCGTAAAAGTTTGATTATTCGTTGATCTATTTGGCCGAAAACTACATTGATAATCACCCAAGATCCTCTCGCTATAAGTTGATAACTTTACTGCGACTACGTTGGCCAAAACCTTGTACCCCAAGTTCAGCAAAGCTATGAAGTGTACAGATAACAGCCGTCTTCCACTCTACTGGGGTTTCTTCTCTAGACCAAATTGTTGATATTAGCTCAAACATGCGGTAGAACAGAAATATTTGAGCATTTAGTTGCAGATACCATCCTCACCAGGTGTCATAATCCATTAAACAGAAAATCGTAAAAAAATATCGTGAAAATACCATTTCGGCGGCCAATTTAAAGAGGAAGAAATTAAAGATGAGACAACTTTTATACTTTTTTCTTAATCTGTATTCCTTTATCTATAAAATAAACCCTATATCAAAATTGTGCGATAACTAGTTTTTGTTTTCCCGAAAATCAAAATACTCCGCCTATTTCGCTTGCTTGAAATAATACTAACTCAAGGTCACTGTGTACGGAAAGGTGAAAGAAATTTGCCAAATAGGTATACTGGATTCAATAAAAATGTAACTATTTTACACAGAACCAAAAAAGAACCGAAATAAGATAGGTTAGAAGAGCTGGAAATATACAAAACCAAAAACAACAACAATTTAATTAACGACAAAATCAACACCAAAACCAATAAAAATTACGATTTAATTTTATCCATAACTTAAAAACAAAGGAGGTGCCACACAACAGCACATATAGCAACAGTATATAAACAGCTTCCAAATAAATTATGTAATTGTAGTAGTAAAAAAGAAACCGAAGAAGAAATTATCCTCCAAATCGATATTTCTAAAAAAATTAAAATTGTCACAATAAGGAAGAAATAAAAACTACAATATAAAACTAAAAATTAAAACTAAAAAGCTTTTCATTTAAATATATAAAGTGACAAAAGAACACAAAAAATAAAGTGAAAATCGGCTTGTGAAATCTGGTGAAATACGGATAGCCGTTTTAAGCTCAATTGCTTTTGTTACGTGTTTGGAAATTTTCGGTACAAACAGAAAAAAAAATTGGTTCTTTGACATACACTGCAACGACATATGCTCAATTACCGCTGCCACATTCAGATGAAATTCCTGTTCCGGAAAGATGAAACCCAACTGAAGAATATTTACCACTAACAATTGAATCTGATGAGAAACACCTGTATCAATGTATCAACCATCAAATGTCTCTGCGCCATGCAATCACATTGAAATCTTGCAAAATCCTTTGGATATTATGGTACGACGCCTGAAACTATCGCAGCGGCAATCCATTCCTTTGCCAAAGGATTTAAAACTAGTGAACATTTTAGCTCCAAATGTTCGGATATATTGTGCAATAAATCGTCATCGTCATTTTACAATTTTTTTGAAATCAATTGAGAACAATCCACTCGTTGTTTGCACTCATATACGTGGTTTGGTTTCCACAATGCACCATGCGCATATAATTCCAAAGATTGGCGATTGTCTATCGATTCCTCCAAAACCCGTTTGACGGCAGTTTTCCTCCACGTTACCAACTCAAACATTTTTAGGCAAATTTGTTTCACCTTTCCGTACGCAATGACCTTGAGTTAGTATTGTTTCAAGCAAAGTAGGCGGAGTATTTTGATTTTCGGGATTGTATGTTAGTGTATTTTTGGTTGTAAAACAAAAACTAGTTATCGCACAATTTTGATATAGGGTTCATTTTGTAGATAAAGGAATACAGATTAAGAAAAAAGTATAAAAGTTGTCTCATCTTTAATTTCTTCCTCTTTAAATTGGCCGCCGAAATGATATTTTCAATTAAAATTTAAAAGTCGCACTTTTTTGTGATTTCTTCGTTAAATGATCAGGTACGATTTTCTGTTTAATGGATTATGACACTGTAGAGCATGCTGTATTTATATATGACGCTAGTTTTTTTCGGCATTTTAGACCAACTTTTTTTCGCTTCCCGCACACCGTGAAAGGATATACTGCTGTAGAATAGGTGATCGCTTTCTAAAAAAGAGATAACCTTACATTTGGCCACATTCAAAAACAATTTGTTGTTAAACGACCAACTGCAAAATGTGTTCAAATCACTTTGTAACATTAAACAATCAGAAATTGAAGAAATCGGAGCGAACACTCCACAACATCATTAATAACTAATGAAAACAGAAGTGTACCAATATGACTAATTTGCGGTATTCCAGAAGTTACACGAAATAAATTACAAGCAGAATCATTAATCTTAACGTATTGTGACCGGCCAAAAAGATAAGATTGCAACCATTTGATAGGGATGAACTCACAATTTATTATCTCTAGCTTATAGAAAAGAATAATTGAATGATCAATTTTATCAAACAATTTTGAAAAGTCTTTCATTAGAGATGTGAGTCAGCGGAAGAGGCGGGATTGCCATCATGACCAGTCTCTCATTATTTACATTAAGAAGAGACAAGTCGTCAAAAACCTCCGTTTAAGTGAATTTTAATAAATTATAATCAGTATGATTACAAACAAGTGGAAACGTATTATATGATGGAAATGAAATCGCGGATGGATACACGTACTTAAAATATTTGGCAAACAGATTGCAGATATCAGGGGGCTGACTCGCCAATAAATTTTGATAAATCATCGGGAAAGGAAACCCAACTGCTTTCCTTTTACCATTTAGGAAATTCTAGAATTTTCTTGGATTGGACGTCAAATCAACTTCAATCTGCAAAATGTAGTTATTATATACGAGTAGGATCCAATTTAAAATTTAAAATTCTTTTCGAGCTGCTTCTAGAATAAAATTCAGTAAATATGGTGCCTATATAATGAATGAAATTTGTTACTCCGTCTTTCCAAGCGCATTAGTTTCATATTGTACCATATGGTTCACGAAACCGAGATTCATTTTTAATTAAAGTGACATACCGTTCAACACCAGTCTTGAGTAGTTCGTTAAATAACGAAACGGTCTCGCTCAAGTTCTTCCCACGCCTAAGGAATTCCCAATCAGAGTTGACAAGAAATTCGTTTAAAGAAATGTAGTCAGCATTCCTAAAATCAAAATGAAAAGAATTATCAAGGGAAAAATTAATATTGCATTTTTCATGAAAAATATTTATCATTATTGGAGTATGGTAGACAGTAGACATTCCCACATCCAGTAAAATCAATATATAAAGAAATATCCGAATACATAACATCAGATGAAAATACCAAATCCAATCATTTTCCTAGACTGTTGCTTATCTGGTTCAATTGCTTAGTTGCTATACTGGCAAAGTAATCGGTGATGGCAAATGCGTTTTGATCGTTAGAAGAGGGCGTGAGAACACCATCAACGTCAAACCAAACAATGTCTGGAAGATTAAAATCACCAATGATCATGATTTCGAATTGTTAATCAATATGCACTGCAGACATTACAGATTTGAAAAAATAAATAATATCAATAAATTCAAGAAAAACTTCTAAAGTTGATCCACAGGGCACATATACAGCGACCACGAAGATAAAAGAAATATCGGCTTTTATACGTACAGCCATAATGTCGTATACCGGTGACACGCTATAACCTCACTCGAAAGACGATCAACACATGAATGGTATCGAAAGCATGTCTGTTTTTTCAATAGACAAAGTAATCTGATGGAAAGTATTCTTCAGAATTGAAATTTGTTGTAAGACATGTTTACGTGTCGAACGATATCAGGGCCGGCTTAACCCACTACGCAGATTATGACTCACATAGAGGCGCCGACAATCCTTCTCACGCTTTCTAAACAAATTCTTCTCCTAAAAAAATATTTTTCATTTGTAATGTTTTTCATCCTGTTAGGTATGAATTTGGGAACATTTTAGATGCTTTAATTGATATGTATATTAAAGTAATACATATACCGTCTATTAAAGTACATGAATGTGAAAACAATTAAATAATAAATAATAATAATTATAATAGTAATTCTTGGTGGTAGTTTTTATTAATCAATCTGATTATAACGTTGAAATTAATTCAATAAATCGTCCACATCAAATTAATAATTGTATTGTGTGGACGCGCAAATAAATTCAGAGAGTTACTTTGATTTAGTTCTGGTGATTTACCATATTAGTGTACGCGCCTAACATAAGTTTAACGGAAGAAAATCCACATAATAATTATTATAACCGCGTTGAATATATCAACGACAAACTATACCCGCGGTTATAATATCTTGAGTAGAATAAACGTAGTCAGTAAAATTTTACAAAATCCCAACCGAAATATAAATGAGGCAATCAACGACTTAAACAAATTAATAACGTACGTTAAAGAAATGCGAACGGATGAATGTTTCAATCGTGTTCAATAAATAGCAAAAGGATTATCAACTGATTTAGAAATTAACCCTCAATTTAAAGATAATGCTCTGCGAAGACGTAAAACAAACAACGAGCGAGTTCACCCTCAACTCTCAAAATATTTATGTAAAAACTTTTATGTATAAATATCTATTGAATCATTTCAAGCCATTTCCATGAGGCTGAGAAAACCCTGCATAAAGACGGCTGTTGTTCGCTCAGTATTTAAACTAAGTTACATTTTTGGTAGAAAAGTCAGAAGTTATTTATTTTAGAAGGAAGAACCTCACTGATATTAATTGAGAATGAGGAAAGTACAGTTCCCTTAAGTTAATAACCTAAATCTGACATGTACGCTTTAAAACAGAGATGGTCATGTGAATTACACCCAAGAGCGGACATCAATTTTTTAAAAATTATATAAAAATGCAGTTATAATTTTTATAGTTCAATAAAAAATGTATTGCAAAAATGAATACACTGTTAAATGTTTGAATTATAAAATGTATAACGATTAATTTTGAAAATGTCTAACCAACTTATCGAAATCAATAAGCTGATGTAAGATAGTGCTGATGTCATTGCCGGCTTATGTCCTGGATTCGTCTCGTTACAGAGGCTCTTGACAAAGTAATACTGTTAATCAGAATGTACATGTTGTTTGCAGGTTCTCCCAAACAATTTAATATTTTCAGAAAAAATCCTTTATCAAAGCACCATCACATAGATACCGAAGGAACAGGCTGATTTGCATTAATCGGAAGTAGTAATTTATAGCCAGAAATTGAATTACAACGTTCTGCTCCTGGATTGCTTTAAAATCGCTGGGGGATGAGGTTATGATGGTAAATCAAGAGGATCGAGACCAAAACGTACAACTTAAAAATTATATCAAAATTAATGTTTTATAGGTTGTTACCGGACGGCAAACGAAACAAAAATAAATTCAAAATTATATACGCAAAATTGCAGTGTAGCTATCAATAAAAAGTAAATCAAAAATTGAATTTATAACGGAACAATGAAATGGAATTTATTGCTTTTTAATATTCGTATTAATAATAAAGAGCGGAAATCCGCTCTTCTATTGTTTACAATTATTATAAATTATTTTTTCAAGAGCGTCTAGCCGCTCTAGAGCTTCTACGTGAGCATGTCTGCTTTAAAATATACCATATACGCATACACGGAAATCTTGTTGGAGATTCCATTGTAGTGAATGGTGGCAGCAAACTCGTTGAACAAACAAAATCGCATCGCCTTGTCACTGTTGATTAGTTTGAAATAAATTAAATAGAGCGGTTCATTAGGGCGCAATGTTGACCGTAAAAACAATTGGAAAGACGGTAGCGCGGAACTCCCCATAACCAAACTCAGCAATAGCACGAGGAATATACCAATAACAAAGCATATACCAATTTTTACAGCTCGCTATTTCCATTTCATTTTTTTGAGTCACTTATAATTTGAGGTCCTTGAAGAAAAGTTACATTTTACTTAATATAGTAAAAACGCAATAATATAAAATATAATTTTTGTACCTGAATTATACGAGTACCTATATTAATTATTATTAATTAATTATTATTAAATTGTTTTTTGTTTGTTTGTTTTTGCTTTTCAATTTAATAACTTTTCTCCCACCATTAATGCTTTAAAGTCTCTCCGGTAATTTAAGTAATTTTTATTTACTATTTAATTAAAAGGGCGCTTAACACAATACTTGCTTAGGACGCAAAGTATTCTAGGGCCGGCCCTAAACGAGATTTATTTTGGAAGTTCCGTTCACTTAACAACAATTTAACATTGACGAATCTACCTTCGCAAACCCGACTTGAAAAAATTAAATCGACATTCCCTGTTGTACGACTGAGCGCTCCAAGAGCGATCAATGATCAATCACGGTGATGATCTCTTATACCTCACCGTGATGATCATTTGTCCCCATATTTCGTAAAAAAAGAACGAACAAAATGCGATCATTGTAATTTACTCCCATGAAAAACACATTTAAAAAGCCGAACATTTCATTTGTTTTGTTTTATACTTCTGTTTCATGTTTTTAACGTGCCATCTCAAACAAAATTTGTCGATTGCTCACGCAAAGTACAACTGGGTTTTGTCAAACAAATCCCGCCTTGTATACTATTGACGATTGTAAAAGTAAATAAAGCGCCTCTTGAGGACAATAGTTAAAATGATGCACCTGATAAAATGACATTTCTCACAAATGCGACGAAAGAAAATTTAGCAATGCGGTAATTAAAAATTGTTTTTATAGCCCAAAATTGGAATTATTTACAATTATTAGCAATCCGATAAGTAAAAATTGTGTTTACATATTAAAATTGGAATTATTTACAACAATTTTGAACGTCAAATTATCAGGTAGCTCAGTTTAAAAATGTTCCACTAGGTGGAATCCGTGATGCTCCAATCGTCAATAGTATAAAGCCAATAAACCTAGCATTAATTCTCCTGAAGATTTTGACGATATTTGATATTAAACTAGCAAAATATTAGTTGCTACCGCGAACTAGACAGAACAGTGCCTAAAATTGTTTGTATACTTTTTTTATGATTTTATTGTAAACGGTTTATGAGTGAGTAATAAATTATATTTATATGGCTGACATTTATTACTCGAATTTAATCGCCGTCTTTCCCATTTTCTATTCGATTGATACATTTTGCAAACATTTAAATAGAACTATTCCGAATCATCGAATAAATTACACTTCCTCAACTTTTAAAACCAAAAACATTTTGGTACAAAATCAAATTAATTTTTTAATTGTACATTTTTGAATCGTTTGCAAATTTTGAAGAACTTTTAAAAGTTTCAATTTTTTAATTCGTTTGATTGATGACTGACAAAATAAATACAATTGGAAATTTAGATATTTTGCAAATTTTCAATAACTATTATACGTTGATGGTTTCTAAAAAAAATCTGAAACTTCTTAACTTGGCTATTTCCACTTTTAGAGATTTTCGAATTAAACACTAAAAAAATTAAAGTGTTTGAATGCCTAATGAATTAACATATTAATAATAAAAATTTTATAAAATAGCAGTTTGAAGTTTATGAGCTAACATTTTATCATACCAAAATCGACAAACTTATTTATTGATTTTGTCGTGTTATTTTTCGAGACCAGTGAAAAAATCATTTAGTAAAATTGTGTAGTAAATTATAAACTAGTTAGTATAATCCGCTTACACCGTACGCATTTTTCAATTCGGTAATTTTAAAAAATTGTAAATGATTGCCATCTAACGGAGAATAGTCAAATTTATAAAATTATGTGTAGAGTTCTAAAATACATTGTGTACACTTTCGATTTCGAGCTATTCGGAGGCATAAGTAAAATCTTTTTTTTTGTCATTCAAAAAATGGCTCTAGTGCATTGTGCATGAAGTTTTATAATTTTGAAATAGGTACGGTATCTTTTTCAAAAATATGAAACTCCATGTAAAAAGTACTTCAGCCATTTAATCAATGAAAAAAAAAATATTTTACTTGCAATTGCCTCCGAATAGCTCGAAAGTGTACCTACATTGTATTTTAGAACTCTACACATAATTTTATAAATTTGACTATTCTCCGTTAGATGGCAATCATTTGCAAATTTTTTAAATTACCGAATTGAAAAATCGTACAGTGTGTTTGTGTTCTGGCGGATTATAAATAATAGTGAAGCAAGTGTAAGATAAAAAAAAATTGCTATAATTTTCTAAAGTGTTATGTTTAATTTTAATTTTTTTAAATTATAATGATTAGAAAATCTAATTGATCCTATATTTTGAGTTTAAAGTGAGATTTTTGTATGATTCGTTTGGAATAGTTTATAATTTTAAATGTCAGAAATCTGCACTTAAAAAGTGCAAAAATTTAATATGAAAATCATTATAAAATACATAATATGATATACATATGTATGGGTCACAACATTTTTCGAAACTATAAATTTGACCATGTTTAACACATTTTAACCTTTAAATCCACGCAAACATTCATAATTTTTAAAGCATTTATTGTTTAGCTTAAAATGAAATTTCTGCATTTAAATTGGTAAAACGAATTAAATATGCAAAAATCACACTTTAGACTACCATTTAATAAAAATGATTTTTTCTAATTTATGATGTATGATTTTTATGTGAATTTTGAAATATGGTCGATAGAATTTTTCTATTTCTTAAGGATTAGATTTTCAAATCATTACAATGTTAACAAAAAACAATTTAAAATTTTATAGATAGATTTTTATTGTATCGTACATTTATGCTTCACTATTCTCCACTTTTCAACTTTTCCTTACGTCAATTGGTGTTTTGATTTTTTTTTCATTGTTTCATCACGTGACGCGCATTAATTTGTTCTATAGGTTGGTAAATAAATGTTAGTACCTTATTCCGTAAAAGAAAACAAAAATGTTTAATGACATTTTTGTAGATAGTCTTACTTCAAACCAAATTTTTATTGGTATAGAATTATTCTACTTAGAAATAATTATGAAAAATTTTATTGTTTTTTTATTTAATTTTTAATGTCAACTGACAAAAGTACAAAGAAAATTATTTTCGGCTTTTATTTTGAGCATAATTTACATTTTTATTTTTATACCAGTTACCAAAGTAAAACGGCATCTGTTTGTTGTACAAATAAAAGTCACGACGAAATTTATGGTCACTCCATTTAAATGGATTCGACAGTTTAATGTTTTTACACCTTGTTAATTTGTCGTAGTTTTCAACATTAAATTTTATTAACACTAATTAATCGGCCTTCGTATTATCTTCACTATAAGTATATAATATTTACATTTAACCGTTTATTGAAAAAAATCCTGTGGTTTTTCGTATCTACCAAAAACACGTTATTTTTATTCATTTTTTAACTAACTTTATTATGTTTTTATGTGATTTGTTTTTATGAGAATTTTTCATAAAAATAGATTGCGAAAAAATTTTAAATATTTTATTTTATTACTAAATATTTCACCTTATTTTTGCTTATTTTGGTTAAACGAATTATTATTTATCGCAGTATTGACCTACGAAACTTGTTTGCTTTTATTTACGTCATAACAAAAGTCACATCTATTTTAATATATTTGTTATTTTAATCGAGTTCAGGTTCTTCAAACTATACCTCTAAGGATTACTTGTTCTTACATTATTATAAACTCTGTCCAATCCAACAAGAAAAATATAAAACAATGTTTCCTAGATTTAAAATCGCTTTACAAAACAGATTATCCCAGAAAATTTTACCAAATTATAACCGATTGAAGCCATAACGCAAATGAGACCATTTAATAAATTAAATATTAATGTCTATAAATATTTTCTACATTTCTAAACGATAAAAATAAAATATTAGTTCAACTGTAGGCGCGAGTTTAAATAGCTCAGAGAAAAATCTTTCAACAACGTTAATTTTAAAATGTTGTAATTTAATCCGAGATAATCGTTACCTCGACGAGTTCGACTACAGATAGTGTTCCATTTTTATTATTATTATATTTTTTTTGTTCGTTTATGTTATGGTCCTGACTGACATCACCTTCCTTAAAACTGGTTATGAGTTTGATCGGATAATTCAAAATATTCATTCAACAAACGACTAAGTAGTGTTTTTTTTTTGTATAATATCGCAAATACATATAAGAGAAAAGTTATTTTTAATTTGGTTTGTGAAAAATAAAAACAACATTTTTCCAACTTAACGATTTTTTTTTCGTTTTTCACAAAATTATTTAATTTTTATTGGCAAAGAAAATAAATTTTTAACTTCGTGTATATTACGAACTATTAAGTTTAGAATTAATAAATAAAGTTTAGGTCACATAAATTTAGAATTAAATTCTATTGTAGTTAGCGGCTGTTAATGGAGCGAAGTGCAATAGATAAATAACAAAGATAATATTGGATAATTAGAAATTTTAAATTTTCGGTTCGTTTTGAATCCTGTATACGAGTAATTATGCGGTGGAAGGACGAATACACTAACAAAAATCAGTTCACAATGTTTAATATCATTTATTGTAAATGCTGTTTACGTAATACATTAAAACGCAATATTTAAATTAAAACAAACAAAAATTGAAATATAAAACCATTTCTGATTATTTTGTCAACCCACGCAAGGCATATGGAAGCAAATGTTTTGACATGTCTATTCTACAATTTAAATGTGATAGAATAACTATTGGAAACAGGAATTTCTTTATCAGCAACTGCTTGATATGTTCATTACAATCTCTGACTTCGTGTTTGCGAAAAACATGCAACACCTCCACTTTAAAATTTATATTTGGATTTGCTTTACCTAAATATCCTCAAAAGTATTTTTATACTAAATGTTGTAGACAAGAAGTGTCTTTAACGTTTTATTATAGCTATTCGTATTTCTTGTACAGACTACAGACACCAGAAAAAATTAAAATAAACAAATATGATATTTTATCAGCAATCAATAATCCGGTAATGATGCAATCATTGATAATATATGTACATATACGTCTTACACAGAATCCTCTTTTTACACGTTCTTTTTTTGCACGGTTATTGGTTTTTATATGATCGCAATTGTAAAGAAAATGAAAAAGGAAAAATAGTAGATTACATACCGAGGCGAAAAGTATTCCATTCCTGTCGAGAGAACTTTACTTTACGAGGCGTAGCCTCGAGATGAACTAGTTCTCGAGACGGGAAAGGTACTCTTTGCAGAGGTTTGTATACTATTTTATTCACAATCAGAGGCATTGAATAAAACAAGCAACATATAGTAAATAAATAAAAAAGAAGGAAACCCCATTACAGGATGTAATCGCATTACCGGCATCTCAACAATGCCATCTATATAGATCTATATATACTATTAGGTACCAATCCTACAATAAAGAAGGATAAACAAAACTTTAATATTACGTAATAGTTGGACTTGCATGTATACTACTTTATAGTACATTCAAACAATAGTTATTTAGGTTACAAGGACGGTAAATGAATACTGGAACGATCATTTAACGTACGTGTAACGTACAACGTTTTATTTCATACTACATTGGACATTAATTCGATTTTTTCATTTAAAATTAAATTTTAAAGTTAAAACATGAGTTTGAAATTTAAAGAAAATTAATCCAAATGATTTACAAATTATCAAGTTACCTTATACGTAGTTATTTTTTTTTGTGTTTGGTTTTTTATTTTTCTGTACTGTAAATTGTAATTGACGATTGTAAATGTAGAGAAAGCACTACCTGTCGGAATAAAATAAAACTGAGGCGACCATACAAAAACTAGCATCAGCGCTCGCAGAACGACTAAAATATGGTACAGCGGAACTTTTTTGAAGTGAAGTGGCTATAAATATGTTGTCTAAAATCACGGCTCCAATCGTCAATAGCTCGTTTTCCGGACACTTTTTTCTGTACCGTAATGAGTCGTTTTCCAGACTGAAATCAATCACGTAAACATTGATTTTCGGTATAGTATGAAATAATAGTTATTTACGTCACAAGGGCGGTAAATGAGTTGTTACAGTACGAGTTCGACGTTTATTTTGAACGAGTACTGTAACGATCATTTAACGGACGTGTAACGTACAACGTTTTATTTCATACTATATGGGACATAAATTCGATTTTTTCATTTAAAATTAAATTTTAAAGTAAAAACATGAGTTTGAAATTTATAGAAAATCAATCCAAATGATTATCAAGTTACCCTAGTTATTTCTTTTTTGTTTGGTTTTACAGTCTACTCTACTGTACTAGCTCGTTTTCCAGACACTTTTGTTCTCTGACGTAATGATTCATTTCCCGGACTGAAATCAATCACGTAAACATTGATTTTCGGTATAGTATGAAATAAAATAATTTTCATTCATTCAAAGGTAATAAAAAATTATATTATGAACTTTTATTGTTTTTGTTTTTTACATGATCAAATTCTATAAGTCTGGCTTTGTTTCATGAAAATCGGATAACTACTTTTCGAATTAATATTTGTTAACAGACATCAATAGCAGGTATATAATGCATCTCTCTCGCTTTAACGCTTTGCTTGGGTTGAGATGCCTAAAACCTATCTCTATAATATTATAGTTTATTTTGGCAAAATATTAACACTTAGACTGTGTTCGAAACCCATGATAAAGATTTTGTAGTACAAATTTTAGACATTTATTTCAAAAATATCCCCCTATATTCACAATTTTTTATTATGCTGTCCACATATTGTAATCATTTTTCTGTATATTTCCCCGCTCCACATGTTTTTTACTTCATTTTAATTACAGTAATTTCAGAGAAATGGATATATGTTTGGACAGAAAACGTCCTGGACAGTACATTTATTAAGGCATAAATACGTCAATTAAGTAAAATTGGTACGTTAAAACAATTACAGCTAGTAAACCACAAAATGATTTTATTTTGCAGTTGTCACAAATTATCATAGGAATTGACCATGATAATTTGGGTGTGTGTAATTTTTTCAAATAAAAGTCAAAAAAATAGTACTAAAAATTATTTATCACAGGTTTCGGACACACACTGATTGTGTCCGAAACCTGTGATAAATATTTTTTAGTACTAATTTTTGTCATTTATCTGAAAAACTGCACACACCCAAATTATCATATAGTCCATTCTTATGATAATTTGTGACAACTGCAGAATAAAATCATTGCATGTTTTACTAGCTGTAATTGATTTAATGTGCCGATTTAACTTAATTAGCATAATTATGCCTTAATAAATGTACCATCCAGGACATTTCCTGTCTAAACATCTATCCATTTCTCGGAAATTACTGTAATTAAAATGAAGCAACAAATATGTGAGGCGGGGAAATATACCGAAAAAATATTACAATATTAGGACAGCATAATAGAAAATTGTGAATGTAGGGTAATATTTTTAAAATAAATGTCAAAAATTTGTACTAAAATTAATGTATCATAGGTTCCAGACACGGTTTAAGAGGCACTGAATTAGATAACAAAAGTCAATAGATGCTAATAAATGAGTACATCGAAACCTGTTTTTACATGGTCCTTTTTACACGATGGAACCGAATCATCGTGTAAAATGTGACATTTTTTATTTAATTCAAAGTATCACTTTGGATTAAATTTAGAATTAAATATGGAGTTAAAATTGTTTGTAAAAGAAGTCATGCTCACTATTATCACGTTTAAAATTAAAATCAAAAACTACACTATGTACGTAGACATATTATACAATATTGTAATTTGCGAAGTACTCGGTATTTATCAGGTTTCAGCGGAAGAAAGTTTCTGAATGAAAATAAATACCTGTAATTTTGTAGTAGATTCCTCAATCAATGAAGGTATTTTAGGCACCTTAATTCCATGAACCAGGGTCGTTTTCGTCTTTGCGCTATAAAATCAACAATTATCAATAAAAAATCTTAAATATTTCATGGATTATCTTTAGGCTTCCTTATTCAAGAAACAATAGTTTTCTTGCCCGGAAAAAACTATCTAGACGGCGGTAGAGGCCCATGGGCTCGCGAAATTACAAAAAGTAATTTTGGCCAGGACAAAACGACCCTGGCTCATGGATTGAGGGTTAACTAGGATATTTATTTCAAAAAGTTTCAAAAGCCATCTATCTTTTGTAAACTGCATAACTGGTGATTCCAGGAAGTATTATTTGTTAAATGTGCATGGTATTTTTGAAATTTACTAGCGTATTTTGTTGAGAAAAATTGAATTCGAATTATTTTGGAATTATTTTTTTTTTAAGAAAATAAGCCACGATTTATTTTCTCGATTTAATTTTTGTATTCTATGTTGGTACTTCTCCTGTTTTTCATTCAAATAGTTACGTATTTTTTTTGTTCCGAGCTCGAATTAAATAACTCAAATTTTTAATTCGAATTATTTAATTCCTGTCACGTGCAATTGTTGTTGTAAATTTCTCAACAAAATGCACATGTGGTTGTTTTTGTAATATACTTCATAAACATAACTCGAAATTTATAAACAATACAATAATCATCTCTTTCATTGCCCCCATTCAAATTTGAATTTGAATATGTTTCTATAGTTATTTTGAATTTGCAAAGCATGCTAGATGTTTCGAATTTTTGTTTTCTTCGCACTCATTGTATGACAAGGCTCCAAGATACGATATAACAGTTGCTTTCCAATCTACCAACCGCAAGCACCCGCTAGTGAACCGCTAGTAGAATGGTTCTTGTCTTCGCTAAATTATCTACTCATATCTGCTCTTGCTCTTTTATTACGAGCAGTTAGAAGCAGTTACGCACAATTTCGACGCCAGGTGGTTAAATGTAGAACCGCTTAATATTTATGGTAAAATTAACAATTTTAATTGATTTTGTTTAGCGCGTTATACATTAATTATTTTTTTAATTGATTTTATATAAAAACAATAACAACTCTGCCGTAATAGCAAACAATTACGATTTTGAGGTTATGTTTTACTCATAACCACAGAATACCCAGAAGCGACATAACGCGGTTTTTATATGGAGAAAAGTGGACTCATTTTTTTGACCTTGGTTTATAGAAGGTAAGATTTTCGGTATTAAATTATCGTTCAGGGGCTGAAAATTCAAAATTAACATGTAATATGTGTCATAACATCCAAATGTGAGCTTGCCAATCGACCATATCAAAGACAAAAACCATTCTACTAGCGGTTTGCTAGCTGGTGCTTTCGGTTGGTCGATTGGAAAGCAACTAACGTACGATTCGAATCGGGTTTTCGTGATCCTGGCTACATGGACGAAAAAATCGTTTCGAAAATAAAAACAAAAATAAAATTTTTCAAATGAGGTTTTCACTTTTGTGGCTATGTATACCACGAAAAAAAATCGTCGTATTGGAAGATGAGTTCGTTTTCCGGTTGAACGATTTTTTTTTAATTTGTTTTCTCGAAGTCGCCATACGTACGACGAAAAGGAAAAATTACTTGTTTCAATTAAAAATAAAATAATTTGCTACGAACTGTAGTTTGAAAATTAAAATTTACATGTTTCGTTAAAATTTTCAATTAACTACAATTTAAAAAATATAACAATAGAAGTAAAAATTGTAAAAACGTTCTAACAAAATCGTTCATGTTAGCTTTCATGGAGCCTTGCCTTTAATTTATTCTGTTTGGCTCTTTTTGATTTATTTTATTTTGATTGATGTGCGGAGACGTGTTGTCTTTTTTCTTACCATTGGTTTTAGATGTGGATATATGATGACGTCATTAAAATGAATTTTCTCCTTTTAATATTTTGTTGTTGTTGTAGAATGCTTTTTTAATTTAATTTCCCTTATTTTCTTTTGATTATTGCTGAAAAATAGGGAAATTTAATAATCTGTGTTTTAAATGAGTAAGACATTGCGTTGTTTGTTAGCGATTTCATAAAAAATTATTTAACTGGGTTTAACTTTCAATTCATGTTTTATCGTCAATCGAAATCGCCTTTTTTCATAAAAACTATATGAAAATAAATGAATTTTTAGTGTTTCGTATCCCTTATTTTAAGTTCATTTTTCACATGGCGGTTCTATTCACATCAAGATGGTTCTGCCATTACCAAATTGAATGGGGTAAAAATCCCAGTGCAGCTTTCCTTTACAGTAGATGAACTCACATGTTGGTGGAAAATGAAATTTTTATGACTTTTCTCCGAAGGGGTCCCATTTGAAACGAGATATTTTAAAACGTGATTTGACAAAGCGCGATATTTCAAAACGTGATACGGTACAAAACGCAATATGGTACAAAATGCGATATTTCAAAACGTGATATTTCAAAACGCGATACGATACAAAACGCGATATGGTACAAAACACGATAATTCAAAACGCGATATTTCAAAACGCGATGTGATATACAAAACGAGATGTGGTACAAAAAGCGATATTTAAAAAGGCTATATTTCAAAACGTGATCATTTTTTAAATTGTTTTTGACAAACTTCTGGAATTTAGCCAATTGGCATGGAACTTGTTTATTTCTTAATCGATTATGAAGAAAATCGTTATATGTGGTGGAAATGACATTTAAAATTATTTTTTGACTCTGACTGTAATATAGCCAGATATAATAGGATATAACTTGGCTATTTCTTAATCGATTATGATTTAAACGGCATATGGCACACTACGACTAATGGTAAACTACGGCATATTTCAAAATGGCATATTTTAAAACTTGGCCATTTGTTAACCGATTAAGATGAAACTCGACAAGTATTTTGGAAAAGGGATCCTAAAATAAGTTTGTTAACTTAAGATTGTAAACTTACAAAAAATAAAAGTGATTTTTAAAATTTTGTTTAAAATTTTATTTCGTATCTATTGTTTTTTGACGTTTACTAAATTATTATTACCATTCATTCATGTTAACAAAATAATCCGTAAAGAAGGGAATAAAAACAATCATTGCAAACATAAAATAAAAAATCCGAGGATTATTAAGCGAATTAGTTAATTACGTTGCTAATTGTTTATGTTCGTAGAAAATTTGTTCCATCTATTAGCAAATAATTTTATTTAATAAAAGATAGATTTAATTAAAATTAGATTTACATAGAGATTGATTTCCATTAGAAGAATAAATTTAATTTTTTTAAGTGACGGCAAATTCTGTTAAGGGAAGGAAAAGGGTTGGGTACTAAATCTTACTTTACAAAATCTTACTTTTGAAAATTTTACTTTTTGACGAATCTTACTTTCTTCAAAAATGAAGATTTACATTGGGAAAACGAAGGGTCGCTCCTTTTGGTGAAGGAGAATTTTAATTTGAAGTAAAATAAAATTCAAAACCGGGATACGGGACGGGAAATGGGAGCGTATCGAAATCCTAGATTTCAAGAAAATAAGATTCGTCAAAAAGTAAGATTTTGAGAATCAAGATTTCGATATGCTCCCGAAAGAAATTTCTGATAACTGAACAAAAATTCCAATATGATTCTTTCGGATTTTTTATAGACAAATGTATTATTGTTAATAGCATTCCATTATTTACGACTTGGCGAGCCAGTGAAATAAGGAAACATTTACTCATAATATATCTACTTCAAAAAAGTAGAAATACCATTTTCCCCCACATACCCTTAAAAGAAACAAGAAATTTCCTTAAGTTTTTTCCGTGGTAGTTTGGTTTCGTACTGAAAAGTTTGATCAAACTTTTCAGTACGAAACCAAACTACCACGGAAAAAACTTAAGGAAATTTCTTGTTTTTATTTAAGGGTATGTGGGGGAAAATGGTATTTCTACTTTTTTGAAGTAGATATATGTATTATGAGTAAATGTTTCCTTATTTCACTGGCTCGCCAAGTCGTAAATAATGGAATGCTATTAACAATAATACATTTGCCTATAAAAAAGCCGAAAGAATCATATTGTTAAAAAACAGACAAATTTTCAAAATTTCTAAAAATTCCAATAGGTGAAAGAAAATTTAAATAAATTAAAGATAATTCTACTAATTGGAGGAAAATTCTGTTAGGTAAAGGTTTAAAGGAAAATCAACAAACAAAATAAGAATTAAAAAAAAATTAACGCCTCCAGAATTATCCTACATTCTTTACCCCATTTTATGAATTAAGTTTATTTTTAACTTGTATTTTGGGGTTTCTGGTTCACTTTACAGTCTGCTAGTTTTAGGTATAATATTTTATTTATTATTTATTATTAGTATTATTATTTTACAAATGATACAATCAAAGTCTTTACAAAGTCAATTTCCCAATGGATTTATTGTCCTTTGAAGAGTAATTGATATTGTAATTCACATTTTAAAACATATACAAAATTATAACTTATTTTACATACCATCAATACAATCATTACAAAAATTTAAAATTTAAGAAATATGTATAATTATTTATAAGGTTTACATAATAAATATTTAGCTGTTTCTTAAATTGAAGAAAACTCATTGAAGCTTTCAGTGATTCTGGCAACTTATTGTAATTTTAAGGGAAGGAAAACCTTATCGATTTGCGCCCAAATATGTTACTGATAGATCCACATGATATACTCTTAACAAATCGGGTGTTATAATTATGACTACAGTTATTAAATTTATGATTAGAGAGCGCTGAAGAAACATTTAACATCTTGTACATGTATAGTGAAACTTGGTACTCATACAATGCACCAACTGGTAAAATACCCTTGGACTCGGTTTCATATAAAACTAATGATGGAAAACGTGAAGACAGTTTTAAAACAGCTTTTAAACTTTTGTTTTGCATGATTTGACAAGATTTCAATCTGCTTCGACTTGCAGTTCACTACACAATAATTCCGTAAACAATTCTGGAGTGAATAAATGCAAAATACATCAATCTCAGTACATAGCTCGGCACACAAAAGGAAAGTTTCCTTATCAATCCTACTAACGGAGCCATTTTACTACAAATGGTTTTAGTGTGTTCAGCCCAAGACATGTGCGTGTCAAAAGTTACTTCTAAGTACTTGAAAAACTCAACTCTATCAATTACAATGTTATTTATAGTAAAATTTATAGGACTTTTATGTGGGGAATGAAAGATCATAAATTTCGTTTTACGTAAATTTAGAGAGATCACATTAGATTTGAAATATTCCAGTAGAATGTTCATATCATGCTTCATACTATTATGTATTGTCGAAGGGTCCTTTGTTTCATAAAATACTACAGTATCATCTGTGAAAATTCGAATTTGTCAATTTAAAGGTAATAGCGAGATATCATTAATAAATATCAGAAACAGCAACGGACCTAGCACACTGCCTTGAGGCACTCCACATTTCACATTTAAGACATCACTGGTGGATCCGTTAATCATGACGTATTGTTGACGATTAGTGAAGTAACTATTAATTAACCTCTTGGCTACTCCACGAAATCCATAATAGCACAATTTATCTAAAAGCAATTGGCGACCAACCGTGTCAAAAGCTTTCTTTAGATCAAGAAAGAGAGCTCCAACATATTCCTTTCTATCAAAGGCATTGTAGATCATGTTAGCCATTTCGACAAGTGCCAACTCAGTACCCGCACCTTCCCTAAAAGCATACTGATGTGCATAAAAAAAGTTTGAACTGTTAAGGACACTCCTATATCGTGAGTTCAGTATTTACTCAATGATTTTGTCAAATACAGACAAAGTCGAAATATGTCTGTAGTTAGAAACAAGTTCCTTGTCACCATCTTTAAATACTGGGACAACTTTGGCAATTTTTATTATATTATAGGATATTCACCAGTTTCAAGAATTGTGTTTGTTAATTTCGCTAAAAGTTCCGAAAAGAATGTGACATTATGCTTCAAAACCAAGTTTCGAACGTTATCTGGCCCACCACCTTTACCACTATCCAGAAAAAAAAAACAATATTACAAATTTCCGCAGGGTTGGTGGGGGTTAGAAATATTGAATCTGGATTAAGACACAATGTTCCAAATTTATGAATATCTCTATCACTTCTAATTGATTCACCCAGTGATTTACCTGTGAACAAAATAATCATTGAGTTTATTGACAATATCAGAGGTATTATTATATTTTAGATCAATAACTACAATAGTTTGGATCTCAGATTTATGATTATTTCTATTTAGAAGAAGATTTATACATAAATTTTTCTGACTCACATTGCCAAATGTTTTTCATAAAACTGTTTGTACTTCTCAGACTTGATTTTCCGATTGAGAGCACTAAGTAGATCATGAATATCCATGTTACGTGGGTCTAACTTATGTCTCTTTAACGTGTTATTACGTTTTCCCCTCAGTTTCCACAAGTTGTATGTCATCCAAGGACATGAGTTAGTCTTCAAATTAGCAACAACACTCCTATAATCACAGTGAATTTGTCCATTAATTGATTAGACTTATCATTTTATTAATAATTAGTTTAAAAGTCCCGCCTGAATCAGTACTATCAAAATTCGTAGCCTCAAGAAAATCAACAAAAAACGAGACAACTTTTTCAAAGTAAATAATCTTTTTTTCCAATTTATGCCTGTAAAATTTGTCATTGAAGTAAAGAGACGAAAAAATAAAATTGTGATCACTAATATCCGGGAAAATAGTTGAATTTTTAACGGCGCTAATATTATTAAAGCTGCAAACAACATGATCAAGGATATTGTTACTAATTGACCTAGTAGCAAACGTATTAGTAACAATCATTCCCAAACTTATCAAACTATTTTTGTAGCCAGAAACATTAACGGAACTTTTGTTTACAGGTATATTTATACCCCCAACAATAATTGTGTCCGTTTTGCTTATATCTGCACCATCCAAAAAACTTACGAATATTTCAACGTCTGAATTGGAGTTTTGTTCTCGAACTTCTTGAGATCGGTCGATCTTGTTGGAGTGAGAACGTAACTCATATAAAAAATAGTAAGACGCAATTAAATAATAAAGTGAAATGAGAAAATAACTCATACCAAAAAATTAAAATAATACGTAATTTGAATATATAAAAACATAGATGGGTCATATACAGCTATAAGTGCTAGTCGACCTAAGCAAACGAAAATAACAACAACAACAACAACAACAACGTCTGAATTAGGTGGTCTATAGATAGCCAATAATTTAGTTGATGCATAATCAGCAAGCTCGATACATATAAAAAGAAAGGGAAACTGATTATCATCACACCTTACGACAAAAATTTCACATTAGTTTTTACAAAAATAGCTAGACCACCTACTCTATCATTACGATAAGATAAGATACTCCGAAAATTGTTCGCTAAACACAATAATGTCAATATCTTCATTCAACCTCTCACTAAATACAATAACATCATCAAACGTATCTATATTATTCATACCGCGTACATTACTTTGAAGAATGTTTAGTATTTTTTTTTTTTATATAATCAGTACTTTTATTGCTCAATGAATAATCATTCACATTCAAGAAATAGCCATTTTTACAATTTTTTTCTAAAATCTTACTGTACTTACTCATAAATTTTGTTAATATTATAGAAAGCATGACTATGTGTTTGAAACTATCAGAAATTATGAATGCAGTTAAATTTAAAATTAGAACCGAAATTTTCAACTCATAAAAGGTACGATGTACCAACTTAAACAACAAATAAAAATAAGATAAATGGCACAAGTCCTTAATGTAAATAATGAAACGTAATCTGACCTTTAGAAAGACCAAATGGCATTTATATGGGGCGATAAACCTCAGCTCCATTTGTGTTAACCTCATCCCTGGGAACGGGACGAAATAACTTATTCACATAATTGATGTCGTTGAGAGAATTTATGCTGTAAACATTACTGCCGCTCGACTTTCTCAGTAGGATTTGGTTGTTCTTTACCCACAAATATTGGAACCGGAGTAAATTTTTGATATCTCTCGCTTTCCCATATAATTTAGCCTGAAGCTTGGTAAAATTGTTCATAACCAAGATCCGTCTGTTCTGCAAGGAAACTGTTTTGTTTGGCGACGGTTCAATTGTTGATAACTCCAGATCACTTAACATCAACGCATTATTTGCGTAGTATGCTTTCAGTACTTCCGCTTTACTAACATTAGTTGAAAGATTAACAACTATCACATCATTAGATACCTTTTTTCTTTAGTATAATTAACTTCACGCTTGATGGAAATCACATCATTGAAATTTTGTTCAATCCCTAATTTTGTGAACATGCACCACACAAATTTGGTGTCGGCAATTTTTTCCGGCAATCCTGAAATAACTATGCTGTTAGCTTTTGCATGCTCCTCAGCTTTATCGAACTCAGCTTCCAGTTTATTTACACGATATTCCAGCTTTTCATTCGTACTCTCAACATTAGGAAGTTTGGTTTTAAGTGTGCTGCTTTTATTTTTGAATTCATGTCATCCACAGAATCACACATGTGGCTTTGAGATTTTTCAATTTCATTAATTGTGGTTTTTAGGCCCTGTAGCATCTTCATAACATCAGAAAGACTTGGATTGTCAGATTTCTTTTTGTTAGGTTTAGTGTTAGTCTCAGAATCAGGAGCAGGACATATACCCAACGATTTTCTACCACAATTCTTACATTGGGAATATCTCCATGCAGCAGAGCCAGATATAATAGCTTGAAATAGCTCATTTGAGAGGTTTCCACATTTAATATGTATTGCCGCGGGACAATCCACGCACTGCACACCAGGAAACTTAACATCCTTAATATTACTTGCGCATTTGGAGCATCCCCTCCGAAGATGATAAAATTTTAGATATGCATTGAGTTCATCAGCTAGAGTTGACGTTAGAATAACTGGCAAGAAATTCTACAGCCAACGCAATAATGGTTCATTCCGTAAGCAAATGGTTTATTCGCAGGTCTTCAAGTATCCTATTTTGACTCCATGTTGTATTTGGGAGAATTCATCAATTGCCAAATTCACCAACCACCTTAAGGCAAGCAACTCTCATTTTCAAGAGTTGCCGAAATAGAACTTTGTTCATTTAATTATTGGCATTGTAATACATCTCCCGTCAAACTGCATCAAGATGGTTTGTATTGTTCCATTACAATTTGCAACGTTCGGTTTCCCCTTTCTGACTCTCAAAATAAATTCTCTGCTTAGACTTAGATATACACTTGTATTCGTCTCGCATTTAAAATGGTTTGTAGATTCTCTAATAATTCTTTAACATCTCTTTCATTGGCTTGCCTTTACTGAAGGTATCACAAACTTGATTACTCATTGTTTTGAAGTTACCGAAAGCTTGTTCAAAATTAATAATAAGGAGCCGCCTTACTAAGAATAAGCGCTTGGCAATTGTTGAAGGTAAAATGTTTTTTCGGCGAACATTTTAAATTTGATAAAACAAACATGCTTGTAAAACACAAAGAAAGCTTACAGTGTTTTATTCTTTGGCCCTTGAGGTGTGGCTGCGCCAAGTTGTTTGTATTAATGTGAAGTCTTTGATCATTTTCATGGGAAACACTGATGATCTGACAGTCATTAAAGCTGTTGAACTAACCTCTCAATTGAACAGACCCAGCTTTATAAATAATTAATATTTGTTATTCCCTCCCAAAAAGCTGCTTGATCGTTTCCTTCGTCTACATATCTGCAGTTGTATTTCAAAGCTTTTGACTGACTGCAACTTTCAAGACGAGTTTCCAACCTCTTTACCTACAAACTAATTTGGAGTGGGGTTATTTTTGTTGCACCAAAAACAAAACCAAGGCCAATCTTTTCAAGATCAAGGAAGAAAGCAGTGCGTGCACATTTGAAAAATATTTTTCTTTACAGGTAGTCAAAAATTTAATGGAGTCCATTTTTTAATGGTTGCTTAGGAGACATTTTATAGTTAATTTAATTTTAACAAAATTATTTGTGAATTAAATTTAATATTATTATATCAATATATTCAGTCTTTCCATTTTAAAAAATAATTGTTTTTTCTTATTTAATTAGGGCGCTTCACAGCAACAAGAAGACTGCACAGACAACTATCCCAACCACTCATAAAACACGAATCGAAAACCAAAATTTGAAAGTAAAGAAAGCTACCATATCTTCAACCTTCATTTTGCAAGGGAACGCATATATTATTATTCAAATGAAGTTTGAGAGCTAGTAGTTTTATCGATGAATCCAGGACGTGCCTGTTCAGTGTTCATTGAGGTAGACGCATATTCAGACAGACAAGAAGTCTGCGGCATTTAACATCGAGAAAACGACATTGTTTGGTGATGGCTCGGTAATGGAGTGGATAATTCTTCTTTATTGGCCTGCACAGAGCTAGTAATCTTGAATGGTAAACTAAACAGTGATCGATACTTCAGAAGCATTCTAGAAGACTGGTGTTTCTGTTTGCCCAAATATCTCGCCCAGGATTTCCTTTTATTTATATTTTACTAATAATCATACAGCATGATCTGTGCAGTTTGACAATACAAATAAAAAATTTTATATTTTTTTATTATACTAAATAATACTTATAATATTTATAAAAGGAGCAAAAACTAAATTGAGCATTGTTTTTTAATTATTTCAGAAATTTATATTTATTTGAAATGTTGTTAAATATTTGCAGCAAATGAACGCACAAAGTTGCTGTTGTTTGTGTGTCAAAAGTTATGCTGAATGGTCCGTTTTCTTAAGTTAACTAAAAAAATCGTTCAGGAAATGCTCTGTTAAATCTGACAACGATTTTAATAGTATACAAGTCTGTTTGCGAATGTAACAGAAATAAAATGTATCTTTTGGTGAGCCGATGACGCCACAGAAGCCGCCGAACTCAAATATTTGTTAATTTTAAATTAAGCAAAACATACTGATTTATACACTGGATTAATAATAGGTAACAATAAATAATGGCACAACCGGATTGGCCAAACCGTGCTCGAATTTCTTGTGCATTTTTTATACGAAATCTAACAGAAAAATTAAAATAAATTATTTGGTAATAACACATTATCTTTATTGTTTTACTTACTTCAAATTATTGTAGCATTTCATGTAACCCGCTGTTTCCTCATCACGGCTGCGCGAATTATGTTTTCTTTAATAAAATAATTTTAAAGAAAACTCAGTCGTTGTTAATTTATTAGAATTCTTTTAATTTCTTATTTAATACTTTTAAACTAATTATAACCATTATGTTTGATATTTAGGCCGTGAGTGAATATGTTAAAAATATTTGGTTAAAAATTTGGTGAAAATCAAATCATCGTGGTGAAATATTTTTATCTACGAAATTTAATATTGCTGTGTGAATTAGTTAAAAATTAAAATTGTGACAACTGAACAACAACATGAAGCGCATTTATAACAATCATTTTCCTAGTTTGTTATCTATTTTATTACTTTATAAAAAGCGTAATTTATCAAATGAAGCTGTTTTAAGAAGAAACAGAAAGAAACACGTCGTGCTTATGTATCAACTGAACCAATAAAAAAACGAGGTTATGTTTTTTTAACTCGCTTGTCAAATTTTATATATGGTGCCTACCATGATGCATTTTTTATTTATTTTTTGTGGTGAGTAAATTTTTTAATTTTAACTTTAATGTCAAAATTTTAATTTTTAACTGGTTTTTATCTAATTCACTCACGGCCTTAAAAACACTCTGACTAATGCCCGATTACAGAAGAATACAGCAATTCGCCAGTTAATTAATATTTTCTCTCTTTCTTCTTTTATGAAATTGCAATTTGTTTCATAATTCAAAATCAATGCTACCTGATTATGTTTCTTTTTTACATGAACATTTTAAAGGGGGAATTAAATATTTATTTTAGCGATATTGAAAAGTCAAATATTTAATTCTACCTTTAAAGTGCTCATGTAATGAAGAAATATAATCAGGTAGCAGTGATTTTGAATTATGAAACAAATGGCAATTACATAAAACAAGGAAGAGAGAAAATATTAATTAACTGGCGAATTGCTGTTTTGTTCTGAAATCGGGCATTAAAGAAATGGTTAGTAGTTTTATTCTATTATCTTTATTTTTGTTTCTTTATTTTTTGTTAGTGTAGATCAGGGATGAAAAAGTTGGTCCTATAGGACTTTTTCGGTCGTTTGGAATATAAAAAGCCCCTCGATACTTTTGATCAATATTTCAGTCCTTTCGAAAAATATTTATATTTAAATTTTTTCTGTAAACGTCATAGGCAGCACTTTTCGAAGATCGAGTAATTTTTCGTTGTTAATTTTAAAAGATGAGACGACAGAATACCAACAGCAAACGAGCGTGGGTGCAAATTTTGATAACACGAACTAAACATTTATTTAAACAAATTTATCGAAATTTTATTGATAAGGCTACCATTGATTCAACGTCAATTAATTCAATTAATCTTAATGAAAATCATTTATCAGATGACAATTTGTATTGCGGCTCGGACGCTGATATATTTTGTCAAGATTTAGCTCATGATATTATTCATGACTTAAAAACCAAAATTAAAATTATTTAACGGTTTAGGGCTCTATACTGTTTTTATTTTTTAAAAGATTAAATTATATATTTTTTAATTTTTAATTTTTTTAAATATTAAAACCAAGGTTAGAAAATTTTACATCAAATTCTGTCAACATCTGAGAAACAAAATCGATTTTGAAAATGAGGTTTTGAATTTGGCTCCAAAATTTACTCCAGAACACGTGTTATCTGGGCAAAGTAATAATAGTTTGAAACTTTTAACACTGTTATTTCCTCAAAACGAAATCAAAATTGCCTAAACAATTAACACGAAGTATCGCGCATTAGCTGACTATAACGAATTAAATAAATTTAAAAATCACAATATTTCAGATTTTTGGTTACAACGTAAGCTTGCAAAAAATGAATTAGGTGATTTGTCACTTGAAAACATATATAGAATAGCGCAAGGCATTTTATCCTTACCTCATTCATCCGGAAATGTAGAGAGCATATTTCCAATCCAAAACCTCATAAAAACTAAATGTAGGAACCGATAAGCTATAACCACTTGCGAAGCACTTATTCAAACAAAAGATTTACGGAAAGCAAATAACTTTAATTGTTTCAACTTTCAAATCACAAACGATAAGCTATCGGGAAAAGGAATGACAAATTAGTAGAAGATGAATTATTAGTTGACGAAGAATAACTATCATTAGTAAACGACTTATAAACATGTGATTTGTAATTTTTTAGTATAAGACGGAATAATTTATTTATTTTATTTTATTTTAATTTAAGATTTAAATCAAAAATGTAAAAAGAAATGTTCGTTTGGGATATACATATACATATTACTCTACTTTAACGGAAATGGTAACTTCAAATAAATTTTATTTGATAATTTGAAATTTGATATTCTTATTAAATTTAAAAATAACAACGCGTTTTCTATATTTTAACCCCATTGTTTCATCCATTAATCTTAAAGGACTATTCACAACATAGTTAAGGGAACATAAACAAGAAAACAAATCATTTGTTTTAATTTATGACATTTTTTGTTTAAATTTATTTTTTATGTTTAAACAAAACAAATTTTTAATTTGACATCTGCATCTGCGAAAATCTTTGAATGTAAAAATCAGTCCTAATTCACAAAATCAGCATTCAATCTTTTAACTGAACACTTCAGCCTCCTAAGAAAACGAAAAAAAAAAAAAATTTATTTTTGTTACGTTTAGTGACATCTATCGGTGAAATATGTAAGTAGTAAGTTCATCAAAAATTAAAAAATGTACTTTAAAGCTCAATTAAGTCCCCTGAGCTCAACATTTTAGTACTTTGGGATTTATGTCAATTTCATACCTGGTGTTGATATTCCTGGAATAAAGTATTTATTCCAGTTTTGTTTTATTTAACCTTCACTTTGTCGATAAAAAAAATCCTTAATCTTGACAGCAAATACTCCGGTATAGAAATGAAAATCATATTATGTATTTTGAATGAAAACGTTATAGGTGTATAGACATTATACACTATAGACTCAAAACAAAATTGATTAAAATTATCTTCTTTGATAATTTTCTGGTATAACTTTTATTTTGTTGGCGGTATAATAAAAATGGTTTCCAATACAAAATATTTCGATTTTTTTATTTTTGTGTATTCACTCCTGTGGTCAGCAATCAAAATAGAGATTTTATTTTATTTTTGACATAAAAAAATTGTACAATAATTTTTAATTTATATGATCACCAATAGGTGGTTAAACCTTTTAAATCCATTACATAAACATACTAATAATTTAAGCTACACTGAGCCGGCTTTAACATTTATAAAGTTTGAAGTGCTGATCTAATATAATTTTATTTCATGTGATTGCGCTGGATTTGTGAAATTGTGTTGAGTTTTGCTGTCTCCAACAATAGGTGCGAACTAATTTTCGATGTTCGTTTTGCTTTTTTCATTTATTTACTAAAAAAATTACCGAAATATTCAAAAGTAAAAATTCAGATCTATACCCGGGTACAGTTATGCGATGTTTAATATTTATAGTAATATTTGAGCCGTTTATTTTGAAAGTGGGGCAAGTCCACATTTTGTTGAAACGAGAAAATGAAGGAATAGAGAAACAATAAATGGAAAAATATACGGGATTTTGAATTTTTTTATTTTTTGAACAAGTATTAGAGATTATTTTTTTTTAATTTTGACTATAAATCGTTCACCGTTAGAAAGATTATACTTTTATTTGTCTATTGTTATCATTAACTTAAATTTTTTGAAAAATGGACTTGCACCACTTTCAAAATTAACGGCTCATTTATCCAATTACAATTATTGTAACTGGAATTGTTATGTCTTCTGAAGCCATCGGATCATCTGTGGTGGGCGTCTTGCCTGTTCAATAAGTTACTATTAAATATTAAATTATAAAACTTAACTGCAATTAAATTGTAATGGTTTTGACAAAAAAATAAATTGTTTTGCTAAATTACTTACTTGTCATACCATAAGATTCAAAAACCAATCAAGAAAACGTGGGTTTTTAACATCGACAAACGTGTACGTTTTTCTTCGGCCAGAATAGGAAATAAAGGGAATTGCGCGATTTTCGTTTTTACTGTAAAAAAACGTAAATCACCAAGTCACGTTTTTTCAGAATACAACTTTTGTATCAGCTGAAGGCTGAATTTCATGTAAAGTGAAAGCGTTAAACCGCCTCAAATGTACTGTCTTGTCAAACTGAACTTCACCAACAACTATTACATATTGCATATTGTATTGTATTATGTAATGGTCACTTGAAACAATATACATTTTTACTACCGGAACTTTGTAGGTTAACTTCCAATGGGTCTAGTTTTTTATTGGCACGATGTAGTATGTAGTTCATGTTGTAGTTGTCTCGCAATATTTAATAATTATGTTTCAGGGGCGCTTGAGTTAGGTTTCCAAACGGATGTATTGTATACAGATTTCAGTAAGGCCTTTGATAAGGTAGATCACGATTTGTTAATTAATAAACTCTATAAATTAGATTCAAATCAAATACGGGTGCAATGGATACAATCATATTTAACTGGTAGAAAGCAGTATGTGAGAATCAACAACTCCATTTCCAGAACGTTTGTAGCATCCTCTGGAGTACCCCAAGGTAGTCACCTGGGACCACTCCTTTTTAATATTTTTGTGAATGACGTGATTGGTTGCCTGTCTAACTCAGAAGTTCTTTTGTACGCAGACGATTTAAAAATCTATAAAACCATTAGGGGCATTTCTGATGCATTATCATTTCAAATTGATATCAATAATTTCGTTGAATGGTGTAGTACAAACTCTTTATGTCTTAACATTTTCAAATGTAAAACTATGACATTTAGAAGAGGTCGGAATGTTGTCTTAACCGATTATTTAATCGACGGAGTACTGATCGAACGTGTTTCTGTAATTCGGGACTTAGGTGTTCTTTACACACCTAACTTGTCTTTTAATTTTCATATTGACCGCATCATTGCAAAGGCTAACAGTATGTTTTGCTTTCTGAAAAGACAATGCCGGCAATTTAGAGATCCATACACACTGCGCACTTTATATATGGCATTTGTTAGATCCCATATCGAGTACGCTGCTGTTATTTGGTCGCCCTTTTATCATAACTATTCAGATAGGATCGAAAGCATTCAAAAGCGTTTTCTTAAATATGCGCTTCGCTTCTTGCCTCGTGACGGCCGTTGCCCGAATTATATTTTGCCACCTTACAATGGGAGATGCCAGTTATTAGCTCTGGAACCGCTTAGTGCTCGTAGGGACGCGGCGATTGCTATGTTTGCGCGTGACATGATTCTGGGCCACATTGACTGCTCTGAGCTTTTAGAGCTTTATTCATTTTATATACCGTCTCATAATTTGAGAAGACGTGCATTTTTGCAGTTACCTAATAGAAATACAAATTACGGGAAGAATGAATTGATCTACAAATCGACACTTCTGTTGAACTCGGTTGAAAATTTGTTCGATTTTGAGATATCGAGAAACGTTTTTCAGAGAAACATTCTCCATTATTTTAAATTTTAATTTTTGTTTCTTTCTGTTCTTTTAATAATGACTTTGATTGTACAATGTTGACGTATGTATGTCGATTAGAGGTATTTTGTACTGTTGATCTAAATAAATAAATAAATAAGTTTTTCCTAGATTACTTTGATTATTTTCTATGGGAGAAACATGAAAAATTGCACCCTGCACTGCACGGTGTGAATAAAAAATAGACCTAGTAATGAATGTTGCGACTTCGTCTGGTTTAAGGGAGAAAACTTTCGAAGTGGAATCTATCGGTCCGTCTGTCTGTGTCCTCTCTTCATTCCAGATGGTTTAACCAATCGAATTGAAATTTCATTTTTAAGTTTTTTTATAAATTGTGGGCCTCAGTAAATTTTATTGAAATTCTCAACTAGAAAATTGATTTTGTAAATCAAAAATACTTTTAGGAAGTAATTTGCTTAATAAATTTCTCAAATTTCCCAGTTCGTAAAAGCAAATCGCACAGAAATACCCAAATATTCGATTAATCGGTTTTGCAATCACTACTACATTCATGACGTTTTTCTCTGGAAATATTTAAAATGATTGAGGCCCAGACGCGTTCTTAGTGATATGAAGACACATTCATGCCAAAATATAGTGAACAATTTAAACCAAAGGATAGTGTCACACCAGAGGAGGAAATTTATCAAATATTGCGTTCCAAAAACAATTGTGACGCCTCTACTTTATTTTGATATACATAAATAAACTAAGAATTTTCTAAATATTTCGAGTTTTATTCAATAAATAAATTGTATAATTCCTAATCTTTTTATGTAGTAGAAAATATTGCTATTGTGTGTTATCATTTATTTTCTTTGTGTTAGTGTTTTACTCGTCCGATAAGCATCAAAAATAATTTCTCAATTACATACAAATAATTATAATTTATTAAGTAAGTAAACGCTTACTTTATTGTCCTATTTTAAAACATTATGGTGGCATATACAAACAAACATAAGTAGAATCACAAAATCCACACATACGTACTTACTACTTACCGACTTTATAGGTGCCTATGAATATTTTCTGATTGTTATCGTCAGTTTAAGGCTGTAGGCCTTCACGAGTATGTCATGTTCAACCCGGCATTTTATAGTTAAATGTATTGTATAGTCTACACCTACAATAAACTTATAGTATTAATTCTAGTTGTTATCATTCAACTAACTGCAGAATGATTGTCTAATAAAATAACCCTACAATAATTACATATTATGTATCCTGAACCTAAGTCCTTTTAATCTGGTTAATTTTTTTGCCTTTCCAACATTATACCATCCAAATATTTGGTCTTAAGAAAGAGTTTGGAAAGTTTCAAGGATTTCCAATCAGGCCTTGGGTGACTTCTAAAGATGTATAAAACGAAACCTGATAAAATAGAATTTAGTTAATTTTTCTATAAACAAAATAAGTTTATCCATATGTTGAGCATAAAAAGTGTTTTATTTAAAACTAAATCGAATAAAAATAGAAAATCAGCAACGAATTTGAAAGATATAAAAAATGTAGATATAAAAAATGAAAAATCGTGTATTTGTATATAAACACATTTCGTTTCTCGATTTATTTTTAATTTCGTATTTTTTTTTTTTTTAAGAAATTCTAATTTAATGAATCAACATTTGTATCTTCTGTGTATTTGTGGATTATAATTGTCCGATTTAAAACTGGTGTGGGTTAGAACCTTTCATTATACATTTTTACAAATTAAAGTATGCTAGAGTTGTACGCTACGTGTCATTATTTTGGTTTGCTAAAAATAATGGTTTTTTAGTTATTTAGAATGATAAATGCAAATTAAAAATGACGGTTTTATATTTTTTTAACAAGAACCAAATAGTCACTTAATTATGCTTTCCCTTCACTTTATTTATCTGATTTATCACATTGCACACTATCGCAAGGTTTACTTTAAATGTAGTTCTATTTTACGTAGGTTAGGCTAGGTTAGGTTGGAATGGCTACTTAGGCATACTTAGACTGGTGACGGTCCATTGTGGTACCACAGGATATATCCCCCTTACCCTGGCTGGACCATTTTGAGCTACTTATGTAGAGTAAAGCGTTCCGCACTTTACTGTTTTCGAGATCCGACGAGTGTTGTCCATCATGAATTTACCCAAGTGTCCGTGCCTTCTGAGTGCCAATACTGGACATGATCCTCGTCCAAACAGCTTCTACTGAAACCATTTGCCTCCAGGCCCAGCCTTCTGCATACAAGAAGGCAGTGTGAGAATTCTTATAACAGTTCTTAATTTACGTCTTTATATGGATATTATGTTCCAGTGTGCCCCAAGTCTAGCGATGGTCAAACTTGCTTTGCTATTCTACAAGTGAGTATTAGTCCATCTTCTATCTGCTGAGGCTAGCGTCTGTTTCCCAAGGCCCAATTGTTGGGCCATGATTCAATTGGGATAAAAAAAATAACCACTAGGCCAAGTACGACAATTTATTGCTACATAAGTATTTTGATTCAAAACCACTACACAGAAAATGCACTCAAAATGCACTACACAGTATTTTAAGGATTATACACAGATGATTCGTTCCATTCAATGATAACAACGCAGATATATAACAAATTATAACAAATTTAACAATTAAATAATGATTGCATTTAATTTTAAGATGATATACTTATTTTATCTAAACAAGGTGGTTTGGCGTCTATTGGAGGGGGGAGGGGCGCAAAGTTGAGTATGTATTAGGCAGCCGCATGGATACAATTATGTAAGGGGTAACCTGCTCACAATTCGCAAGTATACGTGCTGCCTCCTCGGGGCAATTACTGGTAACAAGGGCCATTTGGCACAGTCTAAAGTACGGCGCTAAAGGAGAAATCCTTGACAAAAAACCGTAATCTAAGGTGAAACAGCATATGCCGATGGATGAATGCCTGATAGGTAAATCAGTCCAAATATGCGGACTCTGGATCCCCGGCACCCTCCAGTTTTATTTAGCCTTCCTATAATAAAGCTGGGTGACCTACAGGTGATTTTGCATTCCCAGCAACTCGTTTAAAAATTAAATTTAAGGAATTAAATTCAGAATTGTTTACGTTTGATTCTAAAATTATTTCGTCATAAAACCTATGCTATGAAATTTACGATGCTCGCACGAACATAATATTCGATGTCTTCAAAGGAATTACACTGTCTTCCATATTAATGGGCACAGCTCTCGCTTTCCTACAAATACTAAAATATTTTTAAACATCGCATTGTAAGCCAAGGCCAACAAAAATATGTATGTATGTATATGATATCCGAAAATTTTTGCAAGCCTATAAATTTGGAAATTTGATGTAAATTCTTTCTTATTTTCTAAAAAGAACTGGAATTCTTTCTTACATCTGACTTACAATTGGTTTAACAAAGAGATTTCATTTCTGTGAGGGGGGTGCGCCGGTTTTACAAGCTCCTCGCGCTGCACCCCGCGTAACGCTAAAAGTATAACCACGTGAGTATGGGCGCGGTAAAACCCTAAACTCTTGCCTTGAGGAGGAAATACCCATGGCATATCCTGAAGCGTCTGTTCCCCATGATGGGGGCGGCTTCAACCAGCTGTTTCTCCATGTTAGGAGCAGCTGCAATAAAAACCTGGCAGTAGGTATAAAATGATATAACCCTGAATTCAAATACACAACGGTTAACACCACGGAAAACAACGCTACGGTGCAGGGAATCGGAGGCCCAGTACCGGCGGCTCTCGGGAGTGAGCAAGCGGGCTCCAGTCGCCAAGATCCAGGTACCGCAATGGTGTAGTGATGCAACGCTTGGTTACTACATCATATACATCTACAAGCAATATCTCCACCTTTGCGAATTTGAGCAATCCATTCCAAAAATGTACTTCAATAACAAGGACGCCTTCAAAATCGTCCGTCGCAAGTACTATCCATCGATCAACTTCAACAAATCCATTATCGAATATGGAGCCAGAAGTGGTAAATGACCTGATGAATATACCCCCTGGAAAGCACAGCAGCGACACTAGCCTTATAGAGAGCACTAAACGTAATGTACACATGATACAACATGCTACACGGAGTTTTGTGCATAACCTTAAATAAAAAATGTCAAAACAAAATATTAAAATTATGTTAGGAATACAAGTGTTAATTGAATTAAAATAAATGCACGAAAAAGAAATGAAAGAAAAACGCAAACGAAGAAAACCAATTTTTTGGATAAATCCTTTTTTAATGAAAAGAGCTGAATTCGACATTGAAAGCCATCTCTTGATCGAGATGGATTGGGGTACCGGGATTAATTTTCAAAATTTCACCAGAATAGGGGTAAATCAATTTGAAGAAATTTTGGCTTTGGTGAGTACCCTATTAAAAATTCTCGTCTCGCCTAGAAGTTCGATGCAAATATGACATTTGTATGGTCATGGTGTGTTCGGCGAGGTGAGAACATAATATGAATGGTATTTTTTTTTTAAATTTAATACGAGCCCTAATTCTATTACAAATATTATGTTATTGTGAAATTGTAGGGGGAACCACTCATTAAAAAATAAAATACAGTGATGCGAGATGCCATTACTGGAAGAGTCAGGTTAGCGGTAACTTTGAGATTCATTGGCTCGAGTGACTCGTATCGCTCTTTAGAGTATATGTCGAGAGTATCATTTAAGACCATATCAAAATTCGTCCCAGAAACTCTAGAAGCTATTTGGAATGGGCTTAAACCAGAAGTAAAACAAAGCCAAAACTACTTATTAACAATAAAGAATTATGAAATATTTATTTTATTTTAGGTTCCTCGAAAGAAAGAGGATTGGTACAAAATCGCGAAAGATTTTAGTAAGATTTGGCAATTTCCGCATACTTTAGGAGCGGTTGACGGTAAACATATTCGTATCAAAGCTCCTTCCCATTCAGGGTCAAACTTTTATTGTTATAAGGGTTACTACAGTATAATTTTGTTTGCCATTGTTGACGCTAACGGAAAGTTTATCTTCATTGACGTTGGATTAAATGGAAGGATAAATGACAGTACGATTTACAAAGAAGGTCCGTTTTATCAAGCTCTGCTAAATAACACATTGGACCTACCTCCATCAGCAAAATTGCCGGGCCAAGACAATGAAACCTCTTTCTTTTTCATTGGGGACAATGCTTTCCCGCTATAACGACATCTATTAAAACCATTTAATAGAAATATAGCACTTAATGTGCCCGAAAAAGTGTTTAACTATAGAATTTGTCGGACAAGAATCATCGTAGAATGCGCTTTTGGAAGGTTAGCTGCACGATTTAGAATATTCCAACGACCAATTGAAACGTCGCTACCAACAACAGATCTTATAGTAAAAGCTTTATGTGCCCTTCATAATTTAATGACGAAAGATTATTGTTATGTACTCCAAGAAAATGAGGTTTATGAGCATCACCAAAACAATTTTGATTCTATCGGCGGTCAGTATGTGGAGTGCAATAAATTGGCTACAGTGACACGGCAAAATATTTTGAATTATTTAGTTCCAGACGCAGTAATTACGAGCCAATGGACAAAAATAAATTAACAATATTAAAATAATAATCAAACATATCAAAATTCATCTCATTTCAAATTATTATATAGGTACTTTAATTCACTTATTATTTCACATATTGTTTCATATATTATTAAAATAAAATAAATTTTTAAAATTGAATAGTTGCGTTTTCATCTAGGTCGGCTTCGGTCCATAGCAACGTTTATTAAATTTGACCCTGTTGCGACTTTACTCATACGAATTAATTTTACTGTTCGAATCGGTTTTTGTTGAATATTAGGGCAAGATGATAATGAAGATGATAAAGGAGAAGCTGGGATAAACGATGGCATTGGTGGTTTGTTTAATAAACGCAATCGTACTTCACCTAAGCGTTGCTGTGTCTCCAACATAAAATGAACGGCCTCTATTTCGGGAAGTTTTCGCAATTGCATAGCGATTGAAATTGCATGTATGTCGAATTCATCTTTTTCGGGTTCAGCATTGACGGACGTAATAAATTTATTTAAGGCATCGTCGAAAACTTTGGGTGTATTTTGAGGCTTCTTTTTTCCCTCACATGGCGCATTTATTTGTTCTGGTTGAATTGTCGCTTCTACACCACTTTCTTGGTCGCAGTTCCATTCATCTGAGGATACATCCAATAAGTCATCTGAATTTGCAGCAATCTATAAACTAAAAATTATTATTAAACACTTTAGAAGCTTATAAGATATGTTAACTTACATTTAGATTGTTCTGCCCTTTTCGGTATATAATGCAAGGGTCTACAAACGACATCTCACTGAAGTAGAATAAGCTACTTTGTCTGACCTCATAAAGTCCAACGCCAGTTTTTTTTAATTAAATATTTTTTTCCGCTCCGCCGTGTACGCAGTGCGGATATTTTTAATTTTTTTTTTTATTGTCTCTTCATCTCGTCCCATCTCTATTGCGATTTTTCTGTAGCAGTTATTTTTGATATCGGTTCTTCTAAATAAACTGGAATTAATATTCCATAAGCATTCATTTTCTCTAAACAGTTGAATTAATTTTATAATTTCCTCCTTTTCGTTCATTTTGAAAATATAACTTAATCTATTAGCACTATTTAGATTCAAAACACGCGGGATTACACTTGTCGTTACTTTGAAATTTGAATTGGGTATATAAAATTATTATAATATCGAGTTTTACCAAATTGTTATAACTTGCTGGTATAGTTTATTGGTATTTTATAACATTTGGTGTCTCCTCCACTAGCAAAAGAGTAAAAATTAATGGTATAACTCAATGGTAGATTGCAGGTGGAGACTGGAGAGGCCGGGTAATGCGTGCATGCGCAGAAATAATTTGTCAATTTCGTTTTGTTTTCATTCTCTTCACAAAAAGAAAAAATATGAAAAAAAGTTCAATATTACCCTTCAAACATAGCGTAACATAAACGTAATATTTACGAAGGCTTCCTAATACTAAAGTCTTCGTAAACGTAACGTATTTGTGTAATAGAATACATAGAATACGTAACCGAAACATTTGTCACAAAAGAAATGAAACAAATAAATGTTACATTTTTTATTCGCTTAGGCGTAACATAATTGAACAGTTTCTGTGTAACTTTTACGAATAGCAATTATGTAACATATTTGATACTCATTTGCGATTCGTAAAAGTTACAGCAAAACAGTTCAATTCTGTTACACCCAAGCGTTGATATAAATGAATAGTAGCCTGCACATTCAAAAATTATTTTTTTTAAATTAAAAGGCAAACATGATTTAGTTATAACTTATATTTTATTTATATATTTAAAAAATAATAATCTAAAATAAACAAAGTTTAGTTTTCTAATATACTATTACCAATTTATTTAATACGCTAACTAAATATAATAAAGCACAATAGTAAAATTATTTAATTACTAATACAATACTTAATCAATTATTAAAATTAAAAAATCTATCATCAAAACTTCAAAAATTTACTATAAACACCCACTTAAAATATTAAAAATTTGTATGAATATCAGCGGCATCAAAATAGATGGTGTTCCACAATTAAATTTTGCACGTACTACAGCGAGAAAAGCAAAACCAAAAATGGTTGTCATTTTTTTACTTATACCCTCCCAACAAAAAAATGTATACGTCAAATACGTAACATAAAAGTTACGTTTACGTACATTTTTTAAAGCTACAGCACTGCCTCTCGTGAGTGGTAAAAAAGGCAGCCATATATATACGTAAAAAAATGACAACCATTTTTGTTTTTGCTTTTCTCGCTGTAGTACGTAAAAAATTTAATTGTGTAACACCGTCTATTTTGATGCCGAGTATTCATACAAATTTTTAATATTTTAAGTGGGTGTTTATAGTGAAGTTTTGATAATAGATTTTTTAATATTAATAATTGATTAAGTATTGTATTAGTAGTTTTACTATTGTGCTTTATTATATTTAGCGTATTAAATAAATTTGTAATAGTGTTATAAAAGTATATTATAGTATATTATAAAATTAAAACTTTGTTTATTTTAGATTATTATTTTTTAAATATATAAATAAAATATAAGTTATAACTAAATCATGTTTGCCTTTTAATTTAAAAAAAATTATTTTTGAATGTGCAGGCTACTGTTCTGAATTGAACTGTTTTGATGTAACTTTTACGAATCGCAAATGAGTATCAAATATGTTACATAATTGCTATTCGTAAAAGTTACACAGAAACTGTTCAATTATGTTACGCCTAAGCGAATAAAAAATGTAACATTTATTTGTTTCATTTCTCTTGTGACAAATGTTTCGGTTATGTATCATTTCTATTACGCAAATACGTTACGTTTACGAAGACTTTAGTATTAGGAAGCCTTCGTAAATGTTACGTTTATGTTACGCTATGTTTGAAGGGTATAAATATGGCTGCCATTTTACCACTCACGAGAGGCAGTGCTGTAGCTTTAAAAAAATGTACGTAAACGTAACTTTTATGTTACATATTTGACGTATACATTTTTTTGTTGGGAGGGTAATTTAGTTTATCACTACCTAACATATTTTGTAGGTTTGTAAACAAAAACAAACACAATAATATAACGGGATTATTTAAAAAAAAAATGTGTTTGCTCTTTTTCTCGTAAAGTTGGCGATGAATAGAGATTAAAAAATGAGCATGCTTATAAAAAAATGTTTTGTATAAATGCACGATAATTAAAAAATAGAGACTATCAGTCTCTTGTTAAGAAGTTTAGTCCTAGTTTACACCGCAAATTTCGTTGTAAATTTTACAAAAGGGAAATTTTTGTTCTATGATTATGTTAGTGAATCGATATGACATGTATTAGTATCATTTTGACGTTCTATGAAATTAGCAATTTGCTTTATCTCTAAAAATTTGTGTATTTTTAAATATTTAATAAATAAATTTTTTCAATTTTTTTAGGAATGTATACTATCACAGCCTTCTAGAATATAGAGCCATAATCATTATGACGTATTTTTTAGAAGCTTTTTTAGTGGTATAACTTTTCACTGATTTCCATAGGAATCCATAGTAAAAATGGTGTTTTTTAGCTTCAAGTTTTTCATTGAAAAAAGCAAAAATGTTACAAAATTTTTATACAAAAGTGTTCTACATATCTTTAGCAACAATATACAGGAAGGGTTTATTGGTATTAAGTAAATATTAATTGCAGAAATATTAAAATTAAATTATTTCTAAAATATATTTTTCAAACTTTCATTTTGAAAAATACATCAAAGTTGGCTCTGACAATTTAAAATAATACTTGCTAAATTTATCTTTAGTTTTACTAGTGCACGTTAGATGTCTATAATTGTTGGTAGAGAAATACGAAAACAAATATTTAATCACACAATTATGACACGTTCTTAATATTTTCTGAATTTGTTTTGCTTTTCCTACAATTTTTGAACTCAAATTTCCCCAGGTCGCAATTTTTGCTACGATTTTTCAAAATGTCTACTACCCACTGCCATCTATGTATATTGACTTAATTCACACGATTTGTAGTAAGCTTTTCTTTTTAATTTGATCAGAAAGCTGTTGTTATGAACTTTTTTTTATATTTTGGTTTAAATAAATCAATTATTACAAGAAAATGAAAACGATATACTTAAACGAGATTTATATATGATGAAATTCAAACATTTATGAAAATATTCCAGAAATCATAATTAAGAATTTGCAACGTTTTCATTTACAAATTTGCCTTAGGAAAAAAGTGATTTCCCATATGTTTTATGTGTTTTACTATGGAAATTTTGGTTTTTTCCTCGTTTCTAATTCCCTTATACAAGCTTCGTTTTTTAGATTATGGCTTGTATAATCAGAGCCTACTGTATAAATAAGAGCCTCCAGTATCGACTGTATTTTTTACTAAGCTTAAAATAAGGTACAAACAATTTTTTCTTTACTATGAAACTATATGGGAAAACGCTTATTTTCATTGACAGATTTAGTTTATTAGTAATGTGAGCTTTTGTTTTGTTTTTATATGAAAATGTTCATGAAACATGTAATATTATTTGATTGAAAAATCGAGTCTTGAAAATGTTTATTTCTAAGTGAAAATCGTCATGAAAAATAAGGTACTTTTAAAATTTAAAATATTGTTGTTTTTGTAATACTATACGTCACCAATATAACTAGAAATTTATAAACAAAACAATAATCATCTCTTTCATTGCCTCCATTCCAATTTGAATTCGAATATGTTTCTATAGTTATTTTGAATTTGCAAAGCATGCTAGATTGTTTTGATGTTTTGTTTTTTTCGCACTCATTGTATTGATTTAATTTATTCTGTTTGGCTCTTTTTGATTTTTTTTTAAATTTTGATTGTTGAGCGGAGACGTGTTGTCTTTTTTCGTACCATAACCATTGGTTTTAGATGTGGAGATATGATGTCGTCATTAAACTGAATTTTCTCTTTTTAATACATGTTGTTGTTGTTGTAGAATGTTTTTTTAATTTAATTTCCCTTATTTTCTTTTGATTATTGCTGGAAAATAGGGAAATTTGAGAATCTGTGTTTTAAATGAGTAAGACATTGAGTTGTTTGTTAGCGATTTCTTAAAAAATTATTTAACTGGGTTTAACTTTTAATTCATATTTTATCGTCAATCGAAATCGCGTTTTTTCATATAAACACTATGAAAATAAATGATTTTTTAGTGTTTCTATATCCCTTATTTTAAGTTCATTTTTCAAATGCCGGCTCTATTCATATCAAGATGGTTCTGGTATATTCAAGGTTGCTTTCATACTATCCATGTGAGTTTCGTTGTAAAAATTACAATGAAGAATTTAGCGGAAACGTACACTTAGAGCTTATACTACTATAGCAGTGTTCAAATTACAATGGTACCCCGATATACCCCCAATGGTATCTCAACTTGAATATGCTGTCAACATCTGGTGTCCTTTTTACGACGAACCTATCAACAAAATCGAGAGTGTCCAAAAAAAGTTTATACGGTATATAACGTGTAAAGACGGATGGGATTATGACCATGACTTACCGCACCACGTTAACCTAAAGCGATTACCATCATATGCTACTGGATGCAAAACCTATCAAATGACAACATTGGCAAATAGACGAGAGCTTTTAAAGTGTTCGTTTATTGGAAATATTTTACTTGATCAAATCGATGCACCATCCATACTGGAATCAATTAAAATAAAGGCACCGAGTAGGAATTTAAGAGATCATGAGTTCCTTCATCTAAATAAACACAGAACAAACTATGGTGACAATGAACCGGTAAACATGATGTCGAAGAGTTTTAATAAAATCGACCATTTGTTCGACTTTTACTTAAGTAAAAACAGCTTTAAACGTAGCTTGAAGCAACATTTTGCTCCAACCTAAAAATATTTTTATGTCAATTTTTATTCTTTTTTTTGTTTAATTTAATTTTTATTCTACCATGTTCTCGTGTGGAGCTGCTAGTCTCCCATCGGGCGCGTCCCCAGGTGGCGGATAGGGGGAAACCCTAACCGACTTGTCGGAGGGTAAATGGGAAATAAAATACCATTCGTGGACCAAAACTAGCTAGGGGTGGTTCCCTGAATATAATAACCAATATGGGGGACTCTAATGGAGAAAACCTTACGGCGCAGGGAAACGGATACCCAGTGCCGGCGACTTTGAGGGGTGAGCAAGCGGGCTCCCAGTCGTCGTTATCCAATGACCGCAATACTTCAGAGGTGATAAGTTCTGTAAATCCATTTGGAAGAAGTTCCATAGTGCCACGATCACCAGCAAGACTCTATGCAATGCATAAGTCCGAGAAAGTTATTACCCCAAGTGGTACTCCAGTCAGTCGACTGGACAATACATCCGGGGGGGATCCATCCTCTTCGAAGGCTGGCCCTATGGATTTTGAGGAGGGCCAAACACTCCATGAAAGTAGTGATGCCAGCGGAAATTTTACAATGCGAGCAGTAAAATTCAGTGAAAGAACTGTTGACCTAGAAAAGGAAAATATGGATCTCTTTGAGAGGCTACAGAAGATGGAGCAATCATTTGCCAAGCTAAGCGAAGAAATTGAGTATCTAAAGCGAGAAAATGAACTTCTAAAAATGAATCGGGATGCTAAAGAACAAAGCGAATTAGAGAGTATTGAACCAAAGAAAGTCAACTATCTCACTGATGAGGATGAATTAGAAAGGGAGACGAACTGGATCCTAAAGAAGAAAAAAAAACATTCCAGGAAGGGTAAGAAAAGAAAAGCTGAATCGTCACCTGAGGTTGAACAACTAAATGTTAGTGGAACTACAAGTACCGAACCGGAAGTTGTCCAACCTGAGGCCAATCAACCGAAAGGTAGTAAATCTACCAAGAACATTGCACCAAAACTGGTGCAACCGAAAGAAAAACCCCCCCCCCACCAATAAGTATCGTGGGAGTAACCAGTTACCCAATAATTCAGTCACTGATGAAATCGGTTACTGACAAAGAATATAAGGTAACAGCGCTAAACAATGACGTTTGGAAAATTAATACTCTGGACTCAGAAACCTATAGAACATTATCTATGAAGCTGAATGCTGAAAAGTATCAGTGGTTTACCTATGAGGACAAACAGGCTCGTCCGATAAAAGTTATGGCAAGAGGTTTGCATCACACTTGCTCAAGCGAAGAAATAATGGAAGACTTAAAAAATAAAGGTCTTAAAATACTAGATGCTGTGAATATGATTAAAAAAGAGAGAATAGAAAACCAAGAAGGAAACCCAACTTTCAATAAAAGGGGACTCCCTCTTTTTATGCTAGTATTTGATAACTCAGAAAATGTTCAAAATATTTATGGTATAAAAGCAATTCTTCACATGAAGGTAAAAATTGAACCTATGAGGAGAACCACTACACGCATACCACAATGCAAGAAATGTCAGGGATTTAATCACACCCAAAAATATTGCAGCCGGGATCCGAGATGTGTAAAATGCTCAGGTAAACATTTTACCCAGGCATGTACAATAGGGAGATATGTACCAGCTAAGTGTATAAATTGTAAAGGCCAACATCCGGCCAATTATCGGGGCTGTGAGGTTGCTAAACACCTACAAAAATTAAGAGATAAATCACGAAATCAATCGCAAAATCATGAAATTCGAAGGATTCAACCATCAAATCAGATGGATCAAAATCCACAACCAAGCAACGCAGGGCAAAGAAGAACATTTGCTCAGGTAGTGAAAGGCTCGGGTTCAACTAAATATATGGGCTCTGAAAATAATCGAATTATGGAAAACATTATGAACAGCATCGAAGCTATTACAAAGCGGCTAGATGACCAAAGTAACCTGAACAACATGATATTTGATCAACTGAAGAAAATGCAACTCCCACAACGCAATCCGATAAAAAATGTTAAGTAAGAACACAACTTTCAGAATAGCAATCTGGAATGCGAATGGACTTATGCAACATATTCCAGAAATAGAAATATTTTTAAATACAGAAAAAATCGACATTTTTCTAATATCCGAAAGCCATTTTGTTAAATCTTCGTTTGTTAAAATCCGGGGTTATAACTTATATCATTCCATTCATCCAGCAGAAAGAGCAAGAGGTGGTTCAGCATTACTAATAAAAGAAAATATAAAACACCATGTAGAAACAGAAATCGAAGAAGAAACAATGCAAGTCACCACTGTTAGGATTCACATTAAACACAGACAGCTTACTGTCTCCGCAATATACTGTCCTCCCCGGCATAACTTGAAAAGGGAGGACTACATTAAACTATTTAAATCATTAGGACGTGATTTTATTATTGGAGGAGACTTTAATGCAAAAAACACCTATTGGGGATCTAGACTTACGACGTCAAAGGGTAAAGAATTGTTTCAAGCAGCCCAGACATCAAAATGTGAATTTTACTCTGGTGGTTCCCCAACATACTGGCCCAGTGACGAAGCTAAGATACCGGACCTAATCGACTTTTATGTAGCAAGAGGTATATCTCAGAACTATATTCACATTGAAAACAGCAATTCTCTAGTATCGGATCACTCACCGGTTATCATGTATTATATTTCTAATAATATATCTAAGACTAAAACTAATTGACAAATTTGTAACTAGGTATCTATATGTAATTATAGATACCTAAATTTTTACTTACCGAATATTTATATTGTTGCACTTAAATTCACGGTTTCGCACAATACATACACACTAAATATACTTTTTTTAGACTTTATACAACACAGATATATTTTGAGATGGAACTATTTTATTATGTATAAATAACTGTTTCAGAATATAATAATGGTACAAATTTGAGTAATGAGATTGTATCGAAAAAACTTATATCAGATTATCTTACAAATTATATAATACTATCACTTTGTCACCACTTCATAACTACTTAAGACTATTTTATAATTACTACTATTACTTGTAAGAATTTCCATTATATATCTGGAAAAACTTACAAGCTAAGCGGAAACATATCATCGCGGAACATAACATTTTTAACGCGGAAAATACAATTTTAAAGAATCGCGGAAATTATGGAAAAATGTTATGTTGATGAATATGCTTGTTTTACGATTTTACAACTTTAAATGGCCTTGACAAATATTTACAATTATGCGCTTATTGTTTGTAATTTAATATTATGCAAACGCGACTTACTAATTATAAATTCACCTTCAAAGTTGTATGATCGTGAAAATTAGCTTATTATAAATTAAATTTAATAAATAAAGAGTGTTTCACAACACATGACAGTCAGTGAAACTGTAATTCAAAGGGAAAGTGCACCCAGATTAACAAATTCAAAAACAAACTGGGATCTCTTTCGTGAAATAATGGAGGACAAAATCAATCTCCAGGTACCGATAAGAAATTCTCGACAGTTGGAAGACGAATTGGAGCAACTCAATGAAATAATTCACTATGCTGCATTGGCAAGCACTCCCATTTTACAAAATAAGAAGACGCTTAACATATCCTACCCAATGGAAGTTAGAGAGTTGGTAAGAGAAAAACGACGAGCTCGTAAAACCTGGCAAATTAATCGAAAACCGGAGAACAAAACAATTCTTAACAATTTATGTAACAGCCTCAAATCCCTTCTTAAAGAAGTTAAAAATGAATCAATCAACAGATATCTAGTTAGCCTAACTGATGAAAAAAATTCTGATTACTCACTGTGGAAGGCGACGAAGGGACTCAAAAGACCCAAAATGCAAGTGCCTCCACTTAAAAAGGATGATGGAACCTGGGCAAGAGGCCACAAAGAGAAGGCTGATTTATTTGCGGAGTATCTCCAGGAAACCTTCCAACCCCTACCAAGACAAACTGCCAATGAAAATATAATATCTATTCACAAGCTGGATGAGTTTGAAATACGGCCAGTAACTCTCAAAGAATTAAAAGAAGAAGTGAAAAGTAACATGAATGTTAAAAAAGCCCCAGGGTATGATTTGATTACTTGCCAAATTATCAAAGCTCTACCTAACAAAGGATTTCGTAAGCTACTACACATAATCAATGCGAGCTTTCGGTTAAAATATGTTCCGAATCAATGGAAAGTAGCAGAAGTAATCATGATACCAAAACCTGATAAACCACCTAACGATAAAAAATCATACAGGCCAATTTCTCTGCTGCCAATCATGTCAAAACTCTTTGAAAAATTATTACTAAAGAGACTTAAACCAATAATTGAGGACCGACAACTAATTCCTCCACATCAATTTGGATTCAGAGAAAAGCATTCTACAATTGAACAGGTCCATAGAATCACCAACATAATTGAAAGAACGTTAGAACGTAAAAAAGTATGCTCAAGCATATTCCTGGACGTCGCGCAAGCATTCGATAAAGTCTGGCACAGTGGTCTGGAATACAAGCTGCATAGAGATCTACCGAGACAATTCTATGCCATACTAAGATCTTATTTATCCAATAGACACTTTCGAGTGAAATATGAGGATGAATACTCTGAGCTAAAGAAAATCTCTGCCGGTGTCCCGCAGGGGAGTGTCTTAGGACCAATCCTGTATTTACTATATACAAGGGACATACCAACCACAAATGAAGGAACCATAGCCACCTTTGCAGATGACACAGCAATTATGGCAGTTGGAAATAATGTCGCTGATGCAACGAGCAAACTCCAGAGGATGACCAATGCGGTTTGTAACTGGACAAAGCGTTGGCGAACCAAACTTAATGAGACAAAATCCACGCATATTAACTTTACTTATCAAAAGGCTTACCACCTACCTATAGAAATTAACTCGCGACTCGTGCCATATGCAAATACAGCTAAATACCTTGGCATGACCCTCGATGCCAAGCTTAAGTGGAGAGAGCATGTCAAAAAGAAAAAAGAAGAACTTAACATAAAGTTCAGAAAAATGTATTGGCTCATAGGTAGAGGCTCTGAGCTTACAATTCACAACAAGCTGCTGCTATATCGGCAAATTTTGAAGCCGATATGGACCTACGGTATACAACTCTGGGGATGTACCAAGCAAACAAACGCCAAAATGATACAGACGTTTCAAAACAAGGTTCTTCGTAGCATCGTCAATGCTCCGTGGTACGCAAGAAATGAAGACCTTCACAGGGACCTACGGATGGAATACATCAAAGAGGAAATAAAAATGCATGCCGCAAAACACGAAATAAGGCTCCAGGAACATGGAAACCCCTATATTCGCCATATGATAGATAACCCTGTCGTTGAAAGAAGACTCCAAAGAACGAGGCCACTTGACCTAGTGAACTTACCAAACTAAAATTAGTAAATAGGTTTAATTGATTATGGGGCTAACCAGTGGGTTACACCCCAACAAACGTGAATTTTACTAGATATATAAAAATTTGTATTTGAAAGAAAAATTGCTAGATGAGCGCAGTCTCAGTCGTAATAAAATAAAATGAAAAAAAAAAAAAAAAAAAAAAAAAAAAATTCTACCATGTTCAATATGTTATAAATTCAAGTCATATTTGTAGACTTTTCTCAATATAAATAAATAAATAAATATACGACCATAATTCGTACCTGGTTGTATACCGAGTTGGTCATATATGTACCTGTATTTTTGAACCCATTAACATAGCTATACACATATGTAGGTAAATTTTTCACTTGGGAACGGATTTAAGGCAGTGATACATGCAAAAAAAAATCTTTAAGGTAAAAAAATACAGCGTACTGATTGGTCAATAAACGGTCATCTTGAAAACCTTTAAGGCAAAAATAAAAAAATCGGTCGTTGTTCAATTTTATATTTTTGCCTTAAAGGCATTTAATTTGCCTTAAGGCCGGTATTCACGTACAATTAATTTGCGCAATATAATTGTGTGACGTCATATTGCACAATAAAATTTCAAAATCTTGAATAAACTTTGAGAATATTGTGCAATGTTCTGACGTCACACAATTATATTGCGCAATTTAATTGTACGTGAATACCGGCCTTTAAATACATTTAATATCGCCTACTTGGTGCGACTATCTTAATATTAAATGCGACATTTCACATTATACTTGTCATAAATCGATGAACATTTTACTTGTCATAAATTTATAGTTCTCGCTGTTTGAGTTTTCATTACCGGTTTTTAAGATGAACACAATTATATTTATTTAAAAAACAACAAAAAATAGGATAATAAATGTATCATTATTATATTTATTATATGAAAATATATTGGAAGAAATTCGAATTTTAAAACGGAAACCAAGAATTTGTTGGGTTTCCCCAGTTTTGCTAAAAAGAACCTCAATGGGATCCGAAGCTTGTTACGATACAGCAGCGCAACTTAAAGGCACTTTGCTTTAACTAAAGTTCACGACGCGCGAGAAATACTGGATATACATTCCCGCATTATACAAGAGTTAGATCATCCGCGACTTCACCACCAAAACCGATTACATTCTGTTTTGTAGTTTCCTTTATCGTAATGAACAGAAATCATCCTGAGTCCCATCTTGCAGCAATGGTCAGCTAACGCTCAGTGGGGTATGGGTTTATAGGGGGCCATCCGGATGCTTGTAGAGCTGAATTAAATTATCATGAGAAAAAAAATCAAAAGGAAATGGAAATCACACACACACCCGCATATCACCACGTCTGCCGCTATGTCATTATCTCCTGGAAAATGGACTTAAAAGTTATTCATTTTCCCTACAAATAATTAATTTTAACACAACATCTCAGTTGTAACAAAATTTGCATTTAAATCTTTCTTAAAAAATTACAAAATTAATTTAACCTTTAAACCGTGTTTTGGGGAATACAGTTCCCCAAACATGGTTTTAAGGTTTACTTTGCTACTCATTGCATCATTTTATAAATAAACTAAGTATACACATAACTCAAAATCATTTAAAAAATTGCATTATCCCTACATTTAATGAAAATTAATATTGAGGAATTCTATTTCCCGTAACACGGAAATAAATTGTAAAACATACACACGGGTCTAAGGTTAAAATATAATTACTGTACCACCAACAAAAAAAATTATACATTACAAATCTGATTCTTTACAAAAAAAAAAATAAAGCGCTAAATTTACTTACAAAACTAGTTAAATTTAATTGTTAGTTTGGTTTTGTTTCCTGAAGGGATTTAGATAATTAAAGAAAAATAGTCACTGTTTAACGAGAAAGAAGACAATTCTGAGTCGCTTAATTAGCACAACACACTTTAATACGCCACTAACGCGAATGTAGACCAGCTTGCACCATTTTATTGTAGCAATAACAATAATAAAACTGTCGACCTCTCGACGAAATTTGATTCCTTCTAGCGCCACCGCTGAGCTCACCGTTGACCCTGATGGAAAACTGTAATAAAACCAAAAAAAAAGAAGGAAAAAAATCGTCTTATGGCGTACGATTATTAGTACTATAATGTAACGGTAATCCTTCACACATAACTACCGACACTCTTCTTTCAGGTTACACACCCCTGATTTTGCACTCAAATAACAAATTAATTGACAAAAGAAAACTCACAAAAAAATATGTATCACTTAAATACAACAATAGCGTTTGAAATTAATACACAAAAAGAAAATTACCAGATGCTGACAAATTTGGTTATAGGTATATAAATAATAAAGTTAAACAAAAAAAACGTATACCGAGCTGTGGTGTCTCTTGTAAAAAGGCTGCCTTCCAACATCAATTTCCTCCCGAGCGAGTAATACACATAAATGTTTCCTCGTGCATTGAATGTTTCTTCCCAGCCTCACTTTATAATTATAGTTGAACAGCAATATCCAATTGTTTCCCGATCCTGAATAAGGTACTCCGATGTTTTCTTTATAGTGACAACTATGGTAATGTATTTAATAGGGTACTTTTATGCTGTCCACAATGTAGCAAAACGTTTTTGTTTTTTTTTACAATTTTTATTTTGTGTTTCCTTTGATTTTGTTATGTTTGTTTTTTATCAAAGTTCCCAATTAGATTTTTATTTTAGTTTTACTTTTAATCTCAATTGATTTTTTTGAAAGAATCTTTTTCATCCCAAATGGTTATCGCCTGTCATCACGTTATCCACACGCCGATATATACCCTACTCCCGATTCAAGGAATGAACGTTGAACTATGTCTCACCGTCATCTACCCATGAACACTCTCACCACCTTAACCCAAACAACAAATGACGCTAAACAAACATCAACAGCGCATCGAGCACCAATATCGAAAGACAAATGATCGATAAAACTTCATTGTGATTAAAAGTAAGGAACCGCTTATTACAAGCTGTCGTGTACGAAACGCGATTAACAGATCACCACAGTTTCAAGTTATACCATAGAATGAGTTTAAGGTAGTTCGATGAATTACTTAGACTATTAGGCCCAACTCTAAAAAAAACTTGATATAGCGCGGCAGTCCATTCGGTCTGAATTAAGGTTGAGAATGGTGGTGGGGACTTGGGGTAAATCATTATATATGATTTGTAATGAAAAGCTGATTACAATATTTATTTCAGATATTTAGAAACGGGACAATTAAGGCAAGATGCCGAGTTTGAACACCTTGTAGGACGAACGATCATAGGATGAATAATAAATGAGGTATGCGATATAATCTGGAAAATAGTTGGTCCTAAAGTATTTTTATGGATATTTTTCAAAATAGATTATGTTGGAAGCAACAAGCCGAAAAGTTTGAAGAGAAATGGAACTTTCCTAATTGCACGGGTGCAATCGATGGCAAGCACGTGGTTACACAGGTATGATTTAGTAATATATAAATATGAAACTCTAATAATTGCTGAACTATTTCTAACTTAGGCTTTACCTAATTGTGGATCTACTATGATGAATTACAAAGGAACCCACAGCTTAGAATTAATGGAAATTAGTGATGCTGATTACAAGTTCAGTTACGTTGATATTGTAGCTCCTGGGCGAAGAAGCGACGGAGGCATTTTTAAAGAGAGCAAGTTGGGTAAAAGGTTTTATACGAAAACGCTATATTTTTATTTACCTGAAAAGTTGAAATATCTTAATAAAACTTATGATACAAAATAATTGTAGTATACCAGAAAGTCGCGACCTATCGGAAAATTAAAAAAAAATTAAGTACGTATTTGTCGCTGACGAGGCTTTCCACTAATGGAGAATTTAATGCGCCCATTCCCAGGTAGCCGACAAGGATTGACAATTACACAACGTGTTTTCAACTACCGCCTAAGCAGAGCCAGACGAACTGTCGAAAAAAAATTTTAGTATGGCGCGTTTTTAAAAAACAATTTTGGGGTGTAAGTCAACAATACAAAATGCCATAGATGCGGCAATATGCTTGCATAACCTTTTATTAAGTGACAAAGCCGAAATATATTTGGAAACAAATTACCACGATAAGGAATTTCAGACTGGTGAAGTTATTTAAGGTCGTTGGAGATTGGATAATGACAATTTCGAGAAATTTGTTCCTCGAGTAAATACTCATTGTAGAGACAGTGCGATTGTAAGAGAAAATTTTGCCAACTACTTCATGTCAGACGGGGCATTACCATTTCAATTAGAAAGGATATAAAATATTTTGTATTACATAGTTATATAATTTTAAAATTTCAGATTTTAGATAATTATATTCAATACATTTTTCAAATTCATTCAAATAAACTTATATTTACTTAAATGTTTTTTTTTTCTTTATTAAAATGATAACGTCCAGCTCTATCTCTTCTCTTCTCACACATCATCTGGTACAGGTGCCAAAAATTTCGTTATTTATAGAGGGAATGGATCTACAAATGGGATTTCCCGTTCCTGCGATTCACGTATTTGTGTTTGAGATTCTACTGCTGTATAATCCAAATTTTTTTCTACTAATTTAATGATAGATTCACGCTCGTCTTGTAAAACTCCTAATTTCCCTGCAAATACAACTTTATTTTAGTACCTACGCAAGTAAAACAAAATTAAATAAAATAATGCATACGCTTTATGCCTCGACCTTGGATGACTTCATCATTCGAAGACATCATATTATGCGACGAAATAGTATTGGAAATATAAATGTATCTATAAAAATTTAAATTCTTTATTATTAATAAAATTATATCTTACGGAGTCCTATCTAATACGTCGTTTAAAAAAGAATGGTAATTTAGTAAATTTGTACTCCTTCCTTTCTTTTCCAGGTGCCACACTTGGAATTTTCGTTTTGAATGTTTGATATGCCGATCTAATATTAGTCCAGCGCCTTTTGACTTCATTAGGTATCAGATTCTCATCCACCTCGATCGCCACGTCGCGTCCGCCTAACTACTTAATTTATTTTTATGAACTTTGTAATTTTTCGACTTCATGTTCCATAAAAATTCTCTTTTACGTACCGCTTTGATTATTTTTTCTATAGACAAAACAGGAATCTGATGTAATTTGGTACATAAAACAAAATTTTCAGTTATTACCTTCAATGGCATCATTATTACTACAGATTGAGATATTTAGGTCGGTACCTCTACTGGTGGAATCATTGTATTCTGCTATGTAATCACTACAGGTTTCTATGTAATCATCATAGTCAATATTATGGATCTCCATTGAATCGGATTGAAAAGGAGCTGAATGCATTAAATCGCTTGAGATCCCTGGTCTTATCACAAAATTACTCAAAATGTTAATTTTTTGTTTTGATTGTCCGACATTATAAAATTGTATGTTGAACAATTTTATATACGGCAAATGTGCCATATAGTAAATTTACATAACATAAGAAAAAAAGACAGCAACTTTTTAAGGCAGTCGTATCAAGTAGGCGATATTTAAGGCAAATCAGAATTTATCCACTTTTGATTAGATTAATTTTAATGATGGAAACCATGTCGATTTCAAACAAAGTAAAAAATAACGTATTGCCATTCCATGTCATTGAAAAAAATCTAAACAAAGAAATTGATTGCATGAAAAACTAGATAAGCGGAATCTCGATTTTTACACTTAGTTTTGAAATTATAATTTTGCGGTTTTCTGAAAAATTTGTTAGAAAACCAAAAAAAAAATATTAAAACAAAAAAGTTTTGTAATTCAATTTGGCTTAAGACTAGGTTGCTCTTTTTACGTTTCGACCATTTTCCAGATGATCTGCTACGATTTTTGGTGTAATTTTGTTCAGCAAATTTGAAAATTCACACTGTAATGTTCGTTTAAATACATATTATTAAAAATAAAAATAATAATAATATGTATACATTATATTATTGGAAATTTCATAAGATTTCCCGCGCTCTATAGATTATTGTTCTATCTCTCTTAGTTTTCCAGTTATGGAGTATAAACCAGCACAATGTCCAAAATTGGACGAAAAATCAGAAATCCGCCGGGCGGCACCTCTAAAGTTCATCGGATGTGGCTAATTTTTTAAAGGGGTTATTTCAACATAATAATGAAACAAAAAAACAAAAGGCTCCCGAGGTAGCTCATTTTCGGTTTTTGCTGCCACCCTAATGGCCAAGTATGATGGAACTTGGCTATTCCTTAACCGGGTATCATCAAATTTGACATGTGTGTTTGGAATGGAATTCTAAAATAATTTTTGTATAAGCTCTGGAATATGGCCAAGTAGGATGGAACTTGGTTATTAGTTTATTACTTACTCGATTATTATGAAATTTCACATGTGCGTTGTAAATGAGATTCTAAAATGTTTTTTGGTTAAAGTTCTGGAATATTATCAGTTACACGGTTAGAATGGATGCCTGTACCCCTATTACTGAAGCTTTTGACCTGATTGGCTGTTGTTGTATAATTAAATATATGTTGGTTAAAATATAAATCAGTACTGCCAAAACAGTCACACCAACTTTATGATACAGGTGACAGGTGAATGCTATCCCCATTGAAAACACCAAAGACCGAAGTTCTGATCACCTCGTGAGGTTTCAGCCCTTTATATTTTAAGATTTAAATGTGTGCTGAATTTTTAAAGGGTCGTGAAATGACGGTTGATAAATTAAGATTAAATTTAAAAGTTTTACTAAATACAAACAGTATTTCTCCTTTTCTGACAATCCAAAAATGAAACAATTGGTTTATGATATATGGTATACGAAAATTATACTCTCCAATGGTTCCAAATGACGTACCTAAGAAAACTTCACCTATGTATCAATCTCTGGTATAATAACACTATAGAAGGATCAATGAATTTTTTAACACCCTCGAATTATTCACAGGAATGTCCACTTTGATAAAAAAGTGACTGGATGTTGCACGACCTTTCGAGCACAAGGAGTAGGCGAACTTGGTGAGGAAGGCCTTTACTTTCAACAGGATGATTTAATATACCACACAGCCGGTCTAACAATTACGATTTTGCATCAAAAATTTCATGGACGTGTCATATCGACATTCGGTGATATTATATGGCCGATTTGACACCATCAGACATTTTTTATGGGGCCATCTGAAAAGCAAGGAGTGTATCGATCATATCAAGTCTCTGAAAGCTAACGTTCGACAAGAAATTTCCAACATGTCTACCGAAACACTGCGCTGCATTCTGAAAAGTGCTCAAAAATGAGCCGAAGTTTAAGTGGCCATTAACCGAACATAATTTTTCATAGCTAAATTTGAAGTTTTAAATTTTAGCCAAATTTGTATATTTTCACTTATACAGTAAAGTCAACTGAAATTCTACATTTTCTCGATTATAATTATATAGTACATAGTTTGGTATTTTATCTCTAAATTATAGACCGCCGATTCTGTAAAAGAAAATTCGTAGAAAATGTTTTCTCCATTCTAAAAATAGACTCAAAAATGTATTCTAGTAAGAAAACCCGAAAAAAGTAAATGAAATCTTTTCCACGACTTATGTATGTGCGCTAAAAAAATATCATAAATTGCAAAACAAAAAAGAAACCTCAATATCAATACGCTTATGTGTGTATGTGGATGGTATTTACATGCATAGATTTTTTCAACACATGTAGTTTCAGAAAAAAATCTTGAAAAAATTGACGAGTTTTGAAAATGTTGAATGATTTTTGATTTTTTTAATTAAAAATCTTTTTTTTATTTAATCAATTATATAATGATAATACACCCATCCCTCGCTTAACGAATTATTTCGTTCCAAAAAATGCACGCAAATCGGAATTTCACTGACCGAATTTTTATTTTAATTACTGTAAAAACTTTAACAACAAGCGAAAATAAAAAGGATATCTCTATTTATTTGTAAAAAACAAAACACGGATATTTGTAAATCGAAATGCTTTCGGAAGCAAATACTGCCGTTACCACAATATAGAAATAATTTCCTATATCGTGATGGTTACGTTATTGCGAAAATTTGTAAAAAGGGATTTCGTAAATCGAGGTATGTAGACTGTGTAAACGGTATAGTTCTGAAAACTGAAAGAGAATTAGAAGTTTTGAGATGGCAAGGCTACGTGTTTACGGATAGATTAGAGATAAGAAGAATTAATTAATTAATTTAAGTAAAAAAAAATTGATAATATTAGAAATTATCTATATGTGAAACGAACTTTGACAAAATAATCATTAACGTACCCCGTAGACTACATACTTAGTACATCGCTACTGAAATAGAGTAGTCGCATAATGTGTAAAATATTGGTCTCCAGGGCCAATCAGAGGGTGGGCCAGCCGGGCCATACGGCACGGGCCCCCGATTTTTAGGGGCCCCCGAATTTTTTGTTACTATAGATTTCTCATTTGCGCTTGATCTTCGATAGTATTTTGTCTTTATAACAAGAACAAGATGTGTGACAATTTAAAATTTGACATTGAAGAGCGTTTTATTTGCTTCGATTCATTCTCTGGAAAAACCGGAGAAGAAATTGCTGCCAGAATTCTTGAAATTTTGTCGGATATGGAATTAAAATATAATTTATGTATTGCCCGAGCATATGATAATGGTGCAAATATGGCTGGCAAGCTAAACGGTGTGCAAGCCATTCTTATTCTTACGAAGCGTAATCCTAATTGTATTTTTTCCAGCTGTGGAAACCACACATTAAATGTTGTTGGAGTTGATTTAGCTGAATCGTGTAAAGAAGCTGTATAATTTTTTGGAGTTATACAACAAATGTATAATTTTTTTAGCAGTAGTCCGCGGAGATGGGAGGTTTCAAAGAAACATATCCGTATGTCTCTTCATTCGATTTCCAAAACTAGATGGTCTGCTAGAATAGATGCAGTAAAACCAATAGCCAAAAATCTATTATCTATTCGAGATGCTTTAAATGAAATGCATTCCTTTAATTTACCACCACACGCAATCGTTGAATTACACTCAATTGAGAAATATTTAAATAAATTTGAATGTGTTTTGCTTTCTATCATATGGCTCGAAATTTTGACAGATTTGCATCAGACAAATTTGGTAATTGAAGCTCGAAATGCTACACTTGATATTTAGCAAAATAATATTGAAAGTCTACTAATGAGATTTCGCAATTTAAGCGGAATGTGGAATGGAATATTTGCGAAAGCAAAAGCTAAAGCACGTGAATATGGAGTTGCATGTGATTTTGCCATTAATAGAACGAAACGGACACAATCGGATGCTGAAAAATACTACAGGATAAATGTGTTTAACGTAATAGTTAATTCCGTAATAGCTGGCTTACAAAGACAATTTCAATCTTTACAAAATATCTGCAATCTTTTCGGTTTTCTTTGGTCATTTTCAAATTTGACTGATGAAAAAATTGAAGCTGCAGTAAACCGTTTGCATTCAAAATACATGGGTGAGTTATCAAACGAGATACTAGATGAGGTAAAATTCCTTAAAAAAATGTATGAAGCTAATTTCAATGCAGATCCGACACCAACAAATTTATTAGAAAATATTCTCAGTAAAACTTAGCTGGTTTATTTCCGAATCTTATCATTATCTTAAGAATATATATATTAAGTATCCCTGCATCTGTGTCTTCAGCCGAGAGGAGTTTCAGTGTTCTTAAAAGAATAAAAAAATTTCATCGCTCAACAATGGCAGAACAACGGTTAAATGGATTGGCAATGTTAAACATTAACCACGACATGGCAAGAAAAATTAATTTTGAGCAAATCATTAGAGAATTTTCTAATAATAAAGCGAGAAAAGCTTCAATCTAATAATTTCTAATAAATTCTAATAAATACTAAAATGAATTCATGTGATATAAACTTAAGATTGTTTTATTTTATTTTTATGGGGCCCCATTTTAATAATTTGGCCCAGGCCCCCTGCTAGCTCTGAAAGGCCCTGTTGGTCTCTATATATTAAAAATACATACTAAAATTTCTATGTGAATATCTGATATTTTCCGAACATATAAAAAATTAAAACCTTGGAAAATTGACAAAAATATTTCTCTTATGCCAAGCAAAATGCTCAAAAGTTAGTTTACGACCGCATTATTTATTAAGAGAAATACATTAGATCGGTATGTTGCATTGTGTATGTACAGGTACAATGTTTAACTCTTTTGCCTTGTTAATTTGTTAAAATTAAACGCTATACGGCTTGAACAAAACCTTAAGATCGATCAAAGAATAACCATTTAGTAAAATCACAATCGCTATATTTATTTATTTTTTTTTTTTTCGCTGGCGCTACATCCCATAGAGGGATTTGGCCGCTTCATAGTGAGTTTCATAATCATTTTTACAACGGATAATGAGTGATTAATTCATTGATCCTTACGTTAACCAGCCGTGATTTTTTCATCACCCGCCGGGAATCGAACCCGGGACCTCCGGAGCTTAAAGCTAGCATGCTAACAACTGTGCCACCGGGGCGGCGCTATATTTATTTGTATACGTAATATTTTAGACTTTCGTTTTGAAAATAAAATATTTATTTTGTACATGTATGTATAAGATGCACAATTGCCCGAACAGCCTCTAAAATTGAATGTTTCTATAAAGTATGTGTGGTAGAAATAATGTTTATTACAAGTACATTCTAATTTTCAATGCTATTAAATTGTAGCCAAATAATGTAATATAATTAATGCATATAATGCACAGTGACAAAATTTATTTTATTTTATCTTAATTTACATTTTGCCAAAACTAAGTGATACGTATAGTACAATGAGATTAAATTAACACGTTTACAACGTCTTATGAATTAAAATAGATTTTTCTGGCGTAACATTATTTGTAGTGTTCATATAAATCTGAATTTTGTGTTGAGCTATTAAAGAAAAAATATTAAAAATAATAATACTGATCAGTTATCTAACATAAGATACTTTCAAAAGCATCAATCAATCGAAAAATATTACTACGTTTCCACGATGGAGTTAACCGGGAATGGATTACCTATCATGGAAACATGTCGAGTTTAAGATTTTCGTTAGGTTTCTTAATCCAACTTAACTCAACGAAAGTGATAGGGTTAGAAGAGATTCTATTTGTCAAAACAGAAAATACAATTATACCAATTCAAAATGAAATGGTTGAATGAATTTTCTCTCCGTAATACTTTATAAAAAACAACGAGCGAGTTCACCCTCAACTCGCAAAATATTTATGTGAAAACTGTTTTGTATAAATATCTATTAAATGCAAATCATTTCTAACCATTTCGATAAGGCTCAGAAACCCCTGATTGAGCTTGAGCAAAGTATAGTTCTGTTAAGTATTTCACCTAAAACTGCCATGGACGCTTTAAAATATACCATTTCATACACAGCAATATTGTTCAAGATTCCACAGTAATAAATGGTCACGACAAACTACTGTTGGTCGTAAAATCATTGCAATTGGAAAGACAGTAGCGCGAAACTCCCATAACCAAACTCACGAACAGCATGAGCAATACTAATAACAAGCATACCGAACCGATTAAACAATTTTAAAATTATTATTTTATTATGTATCAATGTATGTATGTATATGTACAATTTTCAGAGCTAGCTATTTCCATTTAATTTTCTTACACAACACAAGCATAATTTGTGGTCCTTTTGCTCGTATGTAATTTCCATTTTCAAAAACACTTACTGCTGCGGGCATATATAGCAAATATTTTCACAACAAAATTAATTAAAGTAGGCGATTTTTTTTTTGTATTCGGCTCACGATGTTTTTGAAATGCCGGATGATGTTGTATATTGCATGTGTGTGCGTAGATTTTGCATTGATTTTATGTTTTATTTATTTTTTGTTCTTGTCGATATTCACACATACCTGCAATAATTTTTGTTCGGCACTTTTATTTCCGTAACCCGAGCTCTATACAAATTTTTACTTACTCCTGCCGCTAAAGATGTTTTCACATCAAAAATCACAATAAATATTAAATTTAAAAATTTTCACCAAACAAATAAAATTTTCAGAAGTGACTTTTAATTGTTGTGAAATGTTAAATTACACTATTATTTATAATTGCATGGAAACGATATGGATTAGTGCCGCCATCTCAACGAAACTCTTAATTCGGGATAACTCTGTCATGGAAACATGGTATATGACAACTAGACCGGTTTTACCAAGCAGATTTTAATTTCAATTTTTTTTTTCTAACTGTTGTTTGTTTTTGCTTAAAAAACGATATAATTGCTAAATGCTAACAATTCTTTAAGTCCGCAAAATAAAATGAGTAACCAAGACAATGAATACTATTGATAGAAATTGGTTCGCAAATATTTTGTTTATTTCATATGAAAATTGCTTGCTTGCTAATCAATCGTGTAACTACCCCAATAACACAATCAAATAGAAATATAAATATTTTTTTTCTTTATGTGACAACACAAAACAAATTTAAGACGTCAGACGTTGCAAAGGACCAATCGTTAACTCGGGACAAAAACGACTTAGAATGAATTTGATTCCTAATCTGAACTGGGTGACTATTGAAGAGTGTGTGATGTAACAAGGATGTACCGGAGGGAATGATCATTATTAATTGTGGGACGAATATTGTAAAGAATTTGATGGTTTGCATGGAAGTATTGTAGAACATCAAATCTTAAGCTTAATCTTAATCATCAAATATTTTTAATACCTTATAAACATACAAATGTTGCAACTGTAGGGTATTGGTAGACTTGAATAAAGGCCAAGAAGATTCGTTTCTTTTCTTACCCAATACGATTCGCAAAATTATTTTCTGTTGCAGATACAACGATTTTAAAATTGTTAGATAACAACCACCCCAGCAGGATAACTCCATTCACATCGCGAAGAAGGTCAAAAATTCTTCTTCTCTATTTCTCTCTTTTCAATTCAATATTCAAACAATTAGTATGACAATTATTGGGGTACATTTAGAGCTACAGCTTGGTTGCTATAAGGTTAAGATATGATTCCAGAAATGTTAAACAACAAAAACTTAATTTTTTGACTCAGAATTAGAGTTGGTTGTGATTTAGGCAATGCTTGTAAACCATTTATGTGAATTCTCCAAATATTACCATTGGAAGATTTAAAAGTATTAGCTAAAGCTAAATCATCTGCAAAACTACTACTGTTGCCGTTTAATTTAAGTTTAACAGTAAACCTACCATGATTGGGTCATTTGACCCGTTTTAAAATTTCGATTAGAATTTCCTGTATTCAAGGTAATTGCATCGCCTTTAAACTTTACGATTTTTCCAATAATATACGTATAATAAATTTTTCAATATTCACTTCTTGTTTTTTATTCACTTTTTGGTTTCTACGAAAAGTATGTGAGATCTTACCTGCAACAACGGGTAATTTGACCTGTTATGGTAGGAATAGGTACATATACATATATGAATTGTCGGAAAGTTTAGTGTTCAAAATAGAATTAGTATAAATTGGGATGTGATTTACGTGATTTTAATAAATTTCTCGAATTTAAGGTTTGTTAGACCTAGGTGATTTTTCGCCTTACGCGAAAACCTTCGGAACGAATTAATCACGTAAGTCAAGGACTTACTGTATCATCATCAGCTGGTAATTACTTTTTTATACTACAAATATGAGCCGTTTATTTTGAAAGTGGAATAAGTCAATTTTTTTTTAAAAATTAAGTTAACGTTATAAAACATGTTAAAGTATAGTGAACTTTCATAATTTGTTACATTCTTGTGCTTAACTGTAAAATAATTCCTAGAAATAGTGGTTAAAGAATGAATACTAAACGCTAACAATATTTTGTTTATTATGAAAGTGGAATAAGTCACATTACATGCTTGTTCATTCGTGTAATGTCATAACAACTAATAGTATGATGAGTACATATATTATAATTATAATACACACATTTTTAAAATTTTTTAAAAACACTTGTTAAATATTTCGCAAAATTACAAAAGGTTTAAAAAATCACTCGATCGATTTCGGCTTATTAGGCCATCATCAGGAGTATCTACTAAACTGTAAAAAATAAAAATGTAGTTAGATATATATATATAGTTGGAAAAAGCAAAAAGTGAAACCAAAATATACAAATAAAAAAATGTGGAAGTGGCAAACAATAAAATTGGTGACAGCAATAAACATTAAAAATTAAAAATTAAAAGGGGGTGAGTTAAACACAGGTATATGATTATTGATTAGTCAACGGTCGAATAACAAAATTCCAGATGTTGATTTTTTTTTTCTACCCCTTCTTTATTTTGTTATAACCCGACGTAATAGTAATTTTATGGTATGGAATGAGTATGTGAATAAAACAATGCAGGGTCGGTAATTGGTAAGAAACGGATTTCTCTCTGTTCGTTGAGGATATTTTGGTTAAGAAATATAGCTTTTCGGATTTCGTAAGATTCTAAGTTGTCTAAACGTCTGCTTTTTGGTTGTACATGTAATATTTCTAAATTGTTTAAACTGGATGTGTGATTTTCTAACGTTAAATGATTATAAAGGGTTGATTCATGGCTACCAGATAAATGTTCTTTAACTCTAACTTCAAAATTGCGCCCAGTCTGTCCGATATAAGAGGAACTACAATCATTGCAATTGATCTTATAAACGCCAGACTTGGAAAGGCGATCAATTCTTGGTTTGTTGTTAAAAATCATTATAACAAAGAGCTAAATATAATTTTAGAAATAGCAGCGAATAACGGTTATGCAGCTAAGTCTATATTAAAGCTATTAAACAGAAAACTGAAACATAAAGCTTTAGCTAACATTTATCCACCTGATAGCCCAATGCCGAAAAATTGGCGCCGCTTAGAGTATATAGGAAAAACTAGTCAACGGATTAGTAACATCGTGACACAAAATACAGATATTAGCTTTGCTTTTTATAACAATAGTACAATTAAGAAAATGATTTTTAACAACAAACCAAGAATTGATCGCCTTTCCAAGTCTGGCGTTTATAAGATCAATTGCAATGATTGTAGTTCCTCTTATATCGGACAGACTGGGCGCAATTTTGAAGTTAGAGTTAAAGAACATTTATCTGGTAGCCATGAATCAACCCTTTATAATCATTTAACGTTAGAAAATCACACATCCAGTTTAAACAATTTAGAAATATTACATGTACAACCAAAAAGCAGACGTTTAGACAACTTAGAATCTTACGAAATCCGAAAAGCTATATTTCTTAACCAAAATATCCTCAACGAACAGAGAGAAATCCGTTTCTCACCAATTAACGACCCTGCATTGTTTTATTCACATACTCATTCCATACCATAAAATTACTATTACGTCGGGTTATAACAAAATAAAGAAGGGGTAGAAAAAAAAAAATCAACATCTGGAATTTTGTTATTCGACCGTTGACTAATCAATAATCATATACCTGTGTTTAACTCACCCCCTTTTAATTTTTAATTTTTAATGTTTATTGCTGTCACCAATTTTATTGTTTACCACTTCCACATTTTTTTATTTGTATATTTTGGTTTCACTTTTTGCTTTTTCCAACTATATATATACATATATATATCTAACTACATTTTTATTTTTAACAGTTTAGTAGATACTCCTGATGATGGCCTAATAAGCCGAAATCGATCGAGTGATTTTTTAAACCTTTTGTAATTTTGCGAAATATTTAACAAGTGTTTTTAAAAAATTTTAAAAATGTGTGTATTAAGTGTGTTTCGCCAAGTGCCTACGGCAGAAAGTGTAAGAAGTATTATAATTATAAAGTGTTGAAGGTCATGTTTACAGTTTTCATCGATTAACGTGGTGTTGTCCATTCAGAATTCCTTCCACCCGGCTAAACCGTCAACAAATAGTATTATTTGAGTGGTATGCGTCGTTTGCTTGCAGATAATTCATTGTATTTGCACCACGATAATACACTTTCTCACACTGCACTCGTTCTTATGATTTTTTCGCCAAAAATTCAATTCACAACCACCGGATTGGTTTGATGTAGCACCATGTGACTTCTGGATATTCCCGAAACTCAAAAGACCACTGCGGGGAAATCATTTTGAGACGATAGAAGAAATAAAACGTAATCCCTACGCGCTCTGTAGGCTATCGCGGAAGGCGACTTTAATTCTTGTTTCGAAAATTCGAAAATACGTTGGCATAAGTGTATTGTGTCGGGAGGGGATTACTTTGAAGGCGACGAAATAGATTTGGAAGAGTAAATAAATATTTTTTGGAATAAATAAAATCTGGATTTACTTTTTGGAACTACTGTTAAGAGATTCTCCTTATAAAATGTACTACAAAACATCCTTGACTAGTGATGCAGAGTTTTATATGTTGGACTTAGCACTAAAAAGGAATGACCAAAAAATGTTGGCTCTGTAGATTTACTGCCGTTATTCTCAAGTGGGCGACCGGCAAGGCAGAGTAGTAACGAATTACATTTATTTGAATTAGGTAATGAAAACACAAAGTACAATTAGTAATTTGTATTTTAATTACTCGTTTTCCAAGTAACAGTATCTCGTATTTTAATTACTTAAATTCTAAGTAATTGTAATTTCATAAAAATTTTAATGGATCGATTCAACCATAATCTTTCCGCTTTCCTTTTAATTGCCTGGGCAGTTGATGATTTATGCTTAATATAAATATTAAGTCATATCCAGTCTTATAACGTATGTTGTGAGGAATCGCTCAAATCTGTATACAGTTACTCTAGATTGATCAACAAATTGCACCGCAATAAAATAAACTTATACTTTAATAGAACGTGCTATCGATTATCTTATACCAAATTATATAAAGGTAATAATTAAGCATAAATCATCAACTGCCCAGGCAATTAAAAGGAAAGCGGAAAGATTATGGTTGAATCGATCCATTAAACAACTATATTCCAAAATTGATGAAATTACATTAAAAACATACAATAGTCAATTAAAATTGTCAGAAATATTTCATCGTATTGATTACGATAATATCATCAGTGAAATTGAATCCAAATCTAATAAATTTATGAAAAAGAAAAAGACAATAATAAAAAGAAAAATCCAGATGTTGAAACGTTCGCAAACACGAGAAATACCACAAAACGACATTGATTCGTCTCACACATTTTACAAAAGGCTTCATAACTCTACTGACATCGTATTCAATGAAAATGAAAAACAAATATTGGACAAAGGATTAAAACACAACACTAATCCAAGGAGTTGCAAAAAAGAACAGAACAAACATCTGTTAAACATAGAGAATATGATATTATCCACAGAGAAGGAGCACCAAGATGATATCAGAATGTTAATAGTCAATGACTTAACAAAAAATATTGATACTACATGTAGCATGCAACACAAACAGGAAACCATAGCTATCAAGAGCATCAAGAAGAAGTTAGTAGAACATAACGCCATCATCACCAAAGCTGATAAGGGTAACACCACGGTTATAATGTATAACACGGAATACATCACTAAAGTTGATGAGTACATACAAAATAACAACATAATTGAACTACAAATGGATCCAACAAATATGTATTTAAAAGACATCAATAAGGTTATCAACACATCAACCAGCATCCTGAATAAGAGACAAATATATAGCAGCAAAATGATAAAACCAATTGCACCACGCATCACAGGACTTCCAAAAATCCACAAGGAGCATATACCAATCCGACCACTTGTTATTTTACAACGTCGCCTATACATATAAAATAGCAAAATATTTAAATACATGGCTAACAAACAACGTAAGATTGGAAAATGATTTTTCGGTAAAAAATGACTTGGAATTAATTGACAGAATTCGTTCCACTAAAATTCCTAGTGGTTCCAAATTATTGTTATTCCTATTGTTGAAACTTTGCAAATTACAAATACACTATTGCAGAGGAACAATATTGACAATAAAAAAAATGGAGGTGTGGCCAACACACGACTTTCTTTTACGAACAGCGAATTTTGAGAAACTTTTATAATTCAAATTTCCCGCAAACTTAATTAAGATTGTTTTTATTATTTCATGTTTTCTGTAAATTGGATATTTTTGAAATATTTGCAAAATAAATTGTCTGTTTTACGGAATCTGGGAGCTGGGAGCTGGGACCCCAAAATTTATGTAAAAAGTTTAAACATGAAGTTGCAGTTTGATTGCTTAAACCATTTGGACTACAAATTGACAGGCATACATATATACCAACAGACACCACTTCAAAACTCAATTTTTTGAACTCATTAGTACACACGTAAAAGAAATAAAAGGTGACATTTATGAATTTAAATTTTTTCTTTTAATTTTTTGGAATTTGTATTAGTGATTTATTTTTTTGTAAACCTTATATTGTTTAGGATATGTGCAAAACACATTTTCTGGCCCAAGAGAGTGGCCACTTCCGGTTGACCGATTTGGCAATTTAACATACATGTAGGCTAAATATTTTTATAACATACAGTACGTCACTGAAGTGTGCAAATTAATTATAATTTGCATAATTGGGCTAATACACACAATAATTAAAATGACAAATGCAAGAACTGCTGTAACTCCCTGTAAAAAAGTGTGGGGGGGGGGGCAGGAGTTGCGAAATATTTTTGCAATTATAAAACGATATATATACTTAAGTATTACAAACCCTAATAAGTCGTTAAAAAAGTTAAGAAACATGAAAAAATGATCCACATTCAATTATGTAATATTTGCATTAAAAACCGGAAGTATGTCACTGTAGTGTGCAAATTAATTATAATTAGCATAATTAGGCTATATATACACATATATTTATGTGTTGGCAAAACAATATTTAATTTTTTTTTATAAAATTTTTAAATTTTTTTAAAATTTTTTTTTTAATTTTTAATTTTAATTTTTTTTTAATTTTTAATTTGTTTATTTTGATTTTTTTTTGATTTTTGGAAACATTTTGTATTAGTAATTTTTTGTAAACCTTATACTTTTTAAGATATTTGCAAAACAAATTTTCTGGCCTAAGGGAGTGGCCACTTCCGGTGGACCGATTTGAAGTAAAATTCACTGGGACCTCCCAATTTATCCAAAAAGCTTAAATCTGAAGTTTCAGTTCGATTGGTTAAGCCATCTGGGCTGTAGAGAGGACACAGACTGACAGACGGACAGACAGACGGACAGACAGACGGACAGACAGACGGACAGACAGACGGACAGACAGACGGACAGACAGACGGACAGACAGACGGACAGACAGACGGACTGACAGACAGACATCATTTCGAAACCCACTTTTTCGGACTCAGGGGACCTCAAAACAGATAAATCTTCAATAATCTCAAGGTCGAAAATTTTCATGATTACTATACTTTATTTTACTTACGTAAAAGAAAGTAAAATCACGAATGTAATTAAGTTATTAACCACAATCACCGGACAAAATTATTTCCAACATAATAATAAGTTTTATTCACAACCAGAGGGTCTTCCTATGGGTAGTCCACTATCAGGTACCTTGGCAATTAATATCTACCTTAATAATTTTGAAAACACACACATAATGAACAATAAAAACATATATAAAAATCACATACTTTATTGGCAAAGATATGTTGATGATATACTGTTATTATTCACCGGGTCACAAAGACAACTTGATAAAATGCATCACTACATCAATAACATAAACACTAAAATAAAATTCACTCTGGAAAATGAAATTAATAATAGTATAAATTTCTTGGATTTAACGGTCAAAAATATTAATCAAGCGCACCAATTCAATATTTTTAGAAAAATCACACAAACGGATCACACAATTTGTAAATCATCAAATCATCCACAACAACAGAAAATGTCGGCTTATCATCATATGATTAATAGGCTCAACATTATACCGATGAACGATGTTGATTATAATAATGAACTCAATATAATAAAACATATTGCGATGAGAAATGGTTACAACACTAATGTCATTGATCAATTAAATGAAAAAATAAAATACAAAATCACACAACAACATCTAACCACCTTTTACAATAATGAGGAGTCAGTTAATAAATACATAAGTATTAAATATAATAAAAAAACTCATAAAATAATAAACAAAATTCTACGCAGATACGGATATACTACAGCGTACAAAACATGTCACAAATTACAAAGAAGATTTAGGATGCAACAAAATACTCAGCCTTTAGACGTAGGAATATACAAATTGACGTGCAACGAGTGTCCTAAGTATTACATTGGCCAAACTAGGAGATCGTTCGCTCAGAGGTTCATAGAACATATTAAAGAAGTCAACAAAACTCACATAACATCTAATTTTGCTCAACACTTGGTCAATATGAAGCATACGTACACTGATGTGGATAAAAATTTGAAAGTGTTACACAGATTATGCAAGGGGCCGTTAATGGATAGATTGGAGGAGCTAGAAATTTATAAGAACAAGAATTGCCCGTTATTACTAAATGACAAAATAAACACTAGGACAAATCGAGTATATGATTTAATTTTAAAAAATAGTAACGATAGACAATAATGCCATCGTCGTAAATTTATATTAAAAAAGAATTTGTTTATTGAGCAAAAATTAGAACTGTAACAAAGAATTGAAAAAGGAATAATAATTCCGAAACCGGTCTTCTACCCAGTGGAAAAGTCGAATATCACTTAAAGAAAGATTTTAACTTTTATTTTTAAGCAATTGATATTTAAATAAAATAATTTTTAAATTATTGGTTATTTATTAATTTAAAAAAAAAAAAAAAAAAAAAAACATAGTCCACAAAATTTTTAAGTTATACATTGGTCATTCGAGCCGGATGCTCGGTATGGTTATTTAAAAAAACAAGTAAATTGTCGAGAATCTGATGATACGAGAACGGAGAATTCTATCAACATACTAGTGTGTATTGGATCGGAATCACGGCAGAATGCTACAAATACGGAGTACAATTTATTTAATTTTTTGTTAAAAATTAAAGTCGCTTCGACACTATATTGTATTTATACCACATCGCATCGTTCATACCGCGTATCATTTTTTGATGAAAATCGAAATTAGTATTGTAGTATAAAAGTGTGTTATTCATTTCAACCAATCAAGTTCATTGGATGCCATTTTGTAATTGAAACATAGTTCCAATTTGTTTGTGACAATTTGATTAGAAGTAAAATTTTAATTAATAATTACTTCTTGCTTAGCCCTTTTCTCTTCAAAATGCCAACAGCAGCTCAAATAATCGCAAGGTTAGAAAAGAAAGTAAACAATTGTTTTAACGGGTTGGCTAGATTACGGCTCTTCATCAAAGGAATTACTGAAGTTACAACGTATTACGAATTAATGGCCCGCATAAAATTGCTCGAAAAATTCTCTGTTTAGTTCAATTATCAAGATTCATTGGAAAATTTTCATACTTCGATGATGCGAAATTTGAGGAAGAATATCTATTCGTGAAAATTGAGCTACGTAAACAAGCGGCATCTCGTAATTTGGTTGGGTAGAACATCAAAAATTACTTCTGGATACAACACTTGACAGAGCATACGTAAACAATTACGACCTGCGGTTGCCACGTTTAAACATAGCTAAGTTTGGGGAAAGTTATCGCGATTTGCAATCGTTCAGAGATTTATTCGAGGTTTCGGTATATAAAAGAGGAAATTTATAAACATCACACAAATTCCACTATCACAGAGGGTTGTTGGTGGAAGAGGCCGCTGACCTCATTAAGCACATGCAGTTGACGGTGATTGCATAACAAGAAACATTATATTGTGGCTGAGATGGGCCAAACATGTTTGCGACGATTGTGTGATAAAAATGATGGTGTTACGAGGACTATAGGCGCTGGGAAATCAGGCTGATAAACGAGATCCGTGGTTAATTCAGATGTTGCGACCTAAATTGAATAAGGACAAACAACACAGATGTGCGTTGTCATCGGCCGATAATAACTTTTCAACTATTGAAGAGTTTCTCAAATTTCTAAATGGACAGTGTGATGCAATGGAAGCCTGCCAAGTTGAAAGCAATCAACTTAAAGTTCCTTACGACTCTTAGTCAGCAAATCCTAAAATTTCACAAAATTGTCCAACACACACAAAATTGTTTGTAGTGCAATAATGATCATCCTTTGTATAAGTGAAAAGAATTTGAAGAATTAATACGAACGGTGACCGAAAGATGCTCAATAGTTTTTAGTTGAATTGTAATTTGGATAATATATTGAAAACATTTTGGGAATTGGTGTCTATTCATTATTCATAGAGATTGGCCATCAAACACTTCAATTAAATGGTTACAATAGCTGCTAATGGTCCACACGTGGTATCATTAAGTTTTAAATTGGATAAATTGTTTGTCAAGAGATTGCTACGGAGTGGCTTTTAAACGATTCTTGTCTATTGAGCGGAACTTTGTGGTAGATGAACGATTAAAGACGGAATATTTAAATTTCGTACAAGAGTATATAGTGATGTTGGGCATATGGAGTTGACCGATCAGTAATATCTCCCACATCATGCAGTATTCAAAAACGATAATGGTACTCAGCAAATTATAGTAGTCGTTGATGAGTCTGTGAAGCCAAATGGTTCCGAAAGATCTCTCAACGATTTATTATTAGTGGGGCCAACTCTGCAACGTACAGTGTAGTCAACGTTGCTTAGGTTTAGAAAACATGCAATATCGTTAGTGGCTGCGATACAAAAAAAAAGTACCGCCAATTATGGATTCAAAAATTTTTACTACGTTAATTAAATCCGATGAACACATCTATGACCCCCTGTTGAGAGTGCGAAATCCATGGGCCGACCCACATTTCATGTCGGCACTATAGGCTGGCATGAAGCAATGCAATGTGCAGGTGGTTTATACAAAACGGGTCTATAGCCGTACGTCCTTGATTTGGCAACTACTGCGTAAAGTAGGACAGTAAAAGTTAACTGCGAAAAAGTTGGGAGTGCCTTGAGCCCCAGAAAAAGATTACATAGAACAAAACGAAAAAAAAAAAAAATTAAATCCGATGTAATTTTTTCAATCTTACCCAGTTGTCTGCGTAGTTCTTCATTTTCTATCTCAACACTTCTAGTTGAGGATCTTAGGGACTGGGCGTTATGGAACTTCTTCCTAATGGGTTTTCAGAGTTCATCACCTCTGAAGTATTGCGGTCATTGGATATTGATGATTGGGAGCACGCTTGCTCACTCCTCAAAGTCCCCGGCACTCGGAATCCGTTTCTCTGCGCCGTGATGTTTTTGCGCCCGATGGAAGCCTAGCAACTCCGTACGAGTGACCAAACGAAGTTTTATATCTGTCATTATAATTGCCAAAATCTTATTTCAAAGACTTTATGCTCTCAGGATTGGGTCTGAATAGGAAATTCATTTTACAGTAGCAAAGCCATTGATTATAATCAGAAATCAATTGCCTGCACTGTCCGAGTTAAACTTACCCCATGTTAAACTAAATCCAAGGGTTTTTGCACGATAGTTAGAGGATGCCTTTGCTGCCGTAGTTTACTCCAGGGTTATCAATACACAGGGACAAGTAACAATATAACAATATGCACGTTTGCTTACTGCGAAAAGTAAGGTGGCTCGATATTTAGTGGGATATAATCCGAAGCATCTACTAATAATTCCAAAGCCTTCACCAGTCGGTCGTTTGTTAATTACACAGTTTCATTAGTTCCATTTACATCCTGACCCTCATTGTTGACTCATCTGACCAGACGGAAGTATTGGATCATCGGTGTAAAATCGATTGCAAAGGATGTGTCAAGGAAGTGCATAACGTATGTGAAATATAAAACCGCAACTGTGAAACAATTGATGGGAAATCTTCCTCGAGCTCGACTCAACCAGGAAGGACGATTTCCAAAGAAGCTATACCTGCTATAGATTTTGTGGGGCCAATTAGTCTTTTATTTAAGACGGGCGTAGGGTTAAATTAATAAATTGTGATGTTTGTGTTTTTATGGATACAGTAATTAAAGCTTTTCATTTAGAATCAGTGTCCGATATGACCACAGAAGTGTTTTTGGGGGTATGATATGAAATATACAAAGAGATAAGATACATAATGTGTTCAATTTTATCGGGGCATCACGACGATTCGAAGTATATGACCTAATCTGTTCAAGGGAATACCAGAAACAATTGCTTGAATATTTAGCACCTTATCGAAGCCATTGGGAGTTCAATCCGCCAGCATCACTTCATTTTAACGGATTGGTCGAGTGAACGGTTAAATCTATAAAATGCCATTTGCACAGAGTAACACAAGATTCCAACTTGACGTTCGAAAATCTGTCGGAGTCTCTGCATCGGATCGCCGGCATTTTGAATTTAAGACCTATGTGCCCTATATATTGATAATAGTTTGGATGATTTTGATGTGCTCACTCAGAACCATCTTCTAACAATGGGTGGTTCAGTTGGATTGCGGGAAGCAGACTCAAGCGACAAGGTTATTCCTAGTTCTAAGCGATGGAAACAACTCTTCTGGCGAAGATTCACTGTGAATATTTGAGTACCCTCCAGCAAAGGTATAAATGACACACTGCTAAGTCGAACTTGGCAGTCGGTGATTTGGTTTTGCTGAGGGACGACGGTTTGGAGCCTGGAATTGTCCGGGTGGTTACTATGTGCGTACAGCAGCTTCAGTTTTTAGAAAAAGTATGCACAAATTTATTAAACTATCAATGGAAGACTAAAACATTAAACATAAATTATTGATGACGATATTTCAAGGCGGTGAGGATTGTGACGCCAAATTCCTCGTCATAATAATTTAAAACCAAAAAATGTTGTAAATAAACTCTGTAAAATCTGAACTTGCCAAATATTGCAATTAACTTAAGAAATGTAATTTCATTGTTTGTTGCTTAAAACTATGTACAAATTTGCTTAATCTTTTCCGTCTATCAATTTTGGCTAAATAAAAATCCACCACCAAGATTACAAAATTTATAGTGTAGGTTAACACATTTAAATATTAATGTTTAGTTGCAGATGCCACTCACACAAAGCCATATTACCTTGTATAATGTAATATTCATCAACTTGTATATAAAATAAATTTTCATTCTGTCACCAACCACAGAGAAAAATACAGTCCGTAAAATTACTCGAGTTATCCATGTATTCACAAAATTTCATTGAAATCAAACGACGGGACAAAAGACACCCAATGAGGATGGTATCTGCAAAGAAATGCTCAAATATGATGGCGATTATCTGTCCTACTGCATGTTTGAGCTCATATAACAATAATTTGGTTTAGAAAAGACATCCCAGTAGAGTGGAACCTAAATTTGGTTTAACTGTCACAACTACGGCGGTATAGCTTTGCTGAACACTGGCTACAAGGTTTTGGTCAATGTAGTCGGGGCAAAGTTATCAACTTACATTGGAGTATGTCATCCGACTGCTCAATATGGCGCAGAGCAGCTGCCTGTACTATAAATCAACTTATATTTTACCATATACGCTGACGATATTTGCATTCTGGGAAGCAACATCATCTCCCTAAAAGAGGTCCCCCTTTCGTTTTAATTAACAGACCAACATGTTGGCCCAGAATAAATACATTTTCACTGCGAGAAGACAAACTCGAGGAGACCTTATTTCAAGAGATACACAATATGCAAAGGTGAATGAGTTCAAATATCTACGAGCACTGATCACTGAGCAAAACACAGTTTCTGTGGACCTTTCGTCGAGGATCGCACCAGCCTACCAAATGTTTTACGCCAATATCAAAATATTCAAGGCTCCTTGTATATCGCGCAAAATAAAACTAGACACCTACAAAGCACTGATAATAGCAGTTATCACCTTTGGTTGCAAGTCTAGGACACTGAGAGCACAAAACATCCAGAAAATTGTTGTAACTGATAATAATATCATCAGAATAATTCTCGGTCAAATTACAAAAGAAGCTACGTAGGAATTCGAATAGATCACGAGATTAAAAATGATCCCGATAAAGTTGACATTATCGGATTCATAAAATCGATGGTTTGGGCACTGGATTCATTCCCAAAATCGGACTACTAAACAAGCATTGGGTTGGCACCAACGAATGTGAGAGATCCCGATGGCTTGAATGGATTGAATGGCACTAAATACACTCAGTCACCGTGTCTGGCGTTCTCTTGGGGCGGTTCGAACTATTTCGAGAAACATCATTGAGGCGGCCAAATCCATTCATGGGATGTAGCTCCAGCAAAATAAGAAGAAGAAGGAACAGTCTCGTGAGTTCAACAATTTTTAGTGAAAAATGTGTCAATAAAATTAGTTGACAAAATGTCCACATATTTGTTGTCAAAAATCAGTGGCTATAATTTATAACCAAACAAAATTTATTTTTCGATAGATTTTCAACAATTTTTGTGATAAATTTATCAACATTTGTGAATGAGAAACAGATGGTCATTTGTGTCAGAATTTGGTGGAACCGTTTGGTGATCACATAATTTGGTTAGGTTAGTAACCACATGCAAAAAGTTACGACTTTCACGAATTATTTATGTCATGTCTTTTAAAATTTTGGACGTTTTAGAGTAGTGCATCGTGGAAATAATGAAAAATTAATAATTTTTTATTAATTGTAGTGTTTCGCTAAATACAGCACGAATTTTACTTAATCATCAACAATTTTTTACTTATTAAAACCAACGCAGATAATTCCACTCGTTGAATTTTCAATGCCGTTTAAACTGGTGAAAGAATGTTTTAAGCACTAGTTGTATTGCGGCTATATGTGCTTCTAAATTTGAAAGTTAATGAGCTATATCTTTCAAATTTCTCTACTTTAAGGAGGAAATGTCTCCCTGTCATCCAATCATTCAAAAATCGCCAAGTGAAAATTAAACACTGACTTAATAGACTGACCAGGATTCCCAATTTGTGCAAGAATATATATGACAAATTGAGTTTTAGGACATTTCGTAAACTATGAAAAATTCAAATAATAAAAAAAAAATTGTTTTATTCACAATACATCTCTTTATTCACTTAGGCACATAAACTTTAAAAATAAAATGTAAATATCAAACTAAATAGCCCTAAAGAAACCGTAACAATCCACCTTAATTTCAATGTACCATAACCATAAATAAAAAAATATTTGCCACAAAAAGGAAACTGCCAAAAGTTTTCTACATCATCACCAAACTTATAAAAAAAAAAAAAAAAAAATCACAACATAAATAAAAATTTTTATGTAATAATCGGTTTATTCGAGTAATCAAATAAAAATTATTGATTTTCAATATCAAAATATACTTGGTACAAAATTCGTTGCCGAAAAAAATTGAAAAATGTTCTTTCTGCAAATGTATGTATGTTAAAATTAAAATTTTCGGCTATTTGATAATTTTCGATAGGTGATACTTTTGATATGTAATAAAAACGACACCTACATAGATTATTTATAAAACGTTACACTAAACACATACGTACACAAAATTACATACATTTTCATAATAAGTTATTTTTAAATTAAAAAAAAAAAGAAAATTAAGAAATAGATTTAATTTCCCCTAACAGAAAAATTTAAATATATATAATTTTCATTTTTTTTTTTTTTTGTGTAGTTGTAATCTTATTATAATATAACGTATCGTTTCCTAAAAAGCAAACAAGTAAAAGTTTTCTTTTTCATAACTTGTAAATTGGACTAGTTGAGTCGTTAGATTTAGTCGACCCCGCAGCATTGCTCCGACGACGTCAGCTGCCGGACTTGATTTTTCTTTTTTTTTCTCGTAGAAGTAAGTTAATTTTTTTTTAAATAAAATTATTAATTTATTCAAATTTATTTCATTATAAATAAAATTTTAATAAATTGTACTAATGCTTATTTATTTAAATTAAAATTATTTTTGTAAAAACTATAATACAATAGTGAAAGTGAATTAAATTTAATCTGCATATTTAATAAAGGAATTAGTGGATAACGGATTATTGTGTGCATTAACAGCGGGGTATCAAGTGAATTTACAAAAGTTCATATTTGGATTAAAGTGAATTAAAGTAATTAAAGTATAATTGATTGATACTTAAGTTTTGTGAATTTATTCTGTACATAAAAAACGTGGAAGTTTGTTCCTGTTGCTAAGAAAATTTTATCATGTGAAAATCTTGCTTAATAAGTTTTTAAGCAAAATAAAAAAAAAATTATAATTAAAAAAATGTATTTTTTTAGTAACCTAATAGCTAATGCCTAAAAAGAAGTGTTTCTATTTATATTGCACAACACACAAAAAAAAATTCTAATTTAGCTCGAAAATAAACATTCTCCCGTTTTGGCTACTTGCCCCACATATAATATTATATACATAATTCGTTTTCGTACACACATTTTCAAACACCTACGGACACAATTTTTTGTTAAACTTCGAATTTTTCCGAATATCGCGCGACGAAACTTAACATCGAACCAACGTATTTCTAATTTTAGAATCTTCTTTTTTAATATAATTTGTGATCTAATTTTAAGAAAATAGAGTTTTTGTTGTATGTTGCTTGATTTTATACCAAACCTTATAAGTTAAAATTAGTGATATTTTTTTATTTTATTATTTATTTTTTTTGCATAAGTACTGCGGTAACATTACTAGTTGCGTTATCAAGAGTTTTTTTTTATTTTCCAAAGGTACACATTTTAAAAAATATTATTAAATTAAATTTTCAAATTTTAATTTGTTTAGTAATATGATCTTGCTTCCAAATAAAAACATCGAAAAATTGCGAAACCAATGGAAATCATTTTTCTTAGATATTTGTGTAATTTTATATGTCAAATGACCTTGATACAGTCCGCCCACATAAATACGTAAAACTAAATATCCATTTGAAATTAAACATTTTGATTATTAATATAAAGTTAAACACGGTTTTGTATCTATTTGATCGTGCCATATCAAATAACATACATAACTAATAAACCGAACAATACTAAATTAAAATTTTTATTTCATTATTTTCCAGGTTCATAATAAAAAACATTCAACATGTCTGATGATGAAGAGTACTCGTAAGTATAAGTTGATTACATATGTCCCCATTTATAGAGCAGGACACAAAATACATATTCAAAAAAAAATGTTTCCAGTTTTACAAATTAAAGTTAATTAAGACTTAAATCTATTGATTTCATATTGTATGTATTTGTTTTATCATAATTACTCCTTTTTTATTGCATTTTTTTAATAATATCTGTTAAATGTCTTTTTTATCCTTTTGTTTAATTCCGTTTTGTTAAAATACTTTAAATCGAATCAAGGGCAAAAAATACATATTAAAATTTATTTTTATATAAAAATATTTAATCAACATTTTTTTTAATCTTCCATTCCAAAATCAAAAAAAAAAAAAAAAATCAATACGAAAACTCCAAATCGTTTAAACAATTTATAGCTCTGAAGAGGAGGTTGTTGAAGAAACCCATGAACAGTAAGTTATGATTCAAAATCACTATAATCAGTGATTTTAGAATTTTCTTATATTTTTATGGTAGTAAATAGAATGAACTTAGATGGTAGTGGTAGACAATTTTAGCGGCTCTTAAAATTAAAATTTTGGAAGCAGATTTAGTACAATCAATTATTGTTAATTAAATAGCTTTGTAATGTTTATTTGAATTACTATATTTAACATGCTTTTTAGTATAATATTAGTTCACATTATAGTTTATTAATGTTTAATTACGTTCAGTCAAATAAATGTAAATGGTTAGAGATGTCAGATACAAAAGCTTTTGTAGGCAAGCATCTGAACCTCTTAATATTTAAAAAAGAAAATAATAAATAAAAAAAAACTCTTAATTTTTTAATCATTTACTCTGTAAATATAAATAAAAGTTTGAATTATTTAATAATATACATATACTATACATAATTACTTTTTCTTATAAAACAATAATACAAAACCACCATTTTTATTCTCTTTTTCTTTTACAGGAAGTAAGTGCCAATATTTAAAAAATATTTGAACACTTTTAACTAGTAAATCCTAAAGTAGTAAATAAATTATTATTTAATTTTCTTGTAATATACATTATACATACAATAATTTTTAATTTTTTATTTAAAAAGAGATTGTTTTTTGTTTTTTTACATTTTTAATTTTGGTAAAACTATATTAAAAGTTTTTCCTGCTACATTTCAAAAATTTGAAAATTTTATAAAACGATCTCTTATAATTTACGCTTACTCAAAATACTTCTTTTATTTTATTAGTTTATTTATTATTATTAAACAAAAGAAAGCTAAAAATAGTAGAAATTCTTTTGTTTTAAATTTTTTTAAATCAAAGGGGCAACATTTAATACTAACCTTTCAGCTTATAGTTGCATTATTTTATTTTTGATTTTCTATCAAAATTTGTTTGTTGTTCTTATTATGTAGTTTATTTATTTGGAATAGATTCGATATAGCAAAAAAAATTTTTAAATTAAGAACTTCGAAGCCCTGTGCGTTATATCAAATCTATATCCAAGTTTATTTCATTTTTAGTTAAATAAGTCTAAATAATATTTAAACACATTTTTCGTTGTTTTTTTTTTAAATTTCTGATATTTAATTTTATATTATGAAATATTATTCTCATCTCATTTTTATTTTTATTTTTTCTTATTTTTATCTACACACATTATTACTATTATTAAATTATAATTTTTAATAATTAAAACAAAAACACATAAATAAATAATTATTCCACGTAATCGAAATAAAACTATATTGAATTGATGATCTGACCATTTTAGACCAGCAGCCAAGAATGAGTAAGTCAAAGTATAAAACTGCAAAATAAATATTATGGCAACAAAACCATTTTAGTCAATATATTTTGCTAATTAATCAAATTTTTTTTATGATATTCTAATTACTATTATTTAAATATTTTTCTAATTTTTATAGTCTTTTTAAAAAACGGGTTAAATTTTCGAGTTTTGTTTATTGTAAATAAAAAATGAATATCCCGTTTTTAAAAAATGACTTCAAAAGCAACAAAACGCTTCACTTACTTTAAAAAAAACAATTCAAATAAAGGAAACAGCTTCTAAGTGTCTTCAAATTAATTTCTTAAGAATACTTGTATAAATAAAAATAAACAAAAGTACTATAAAAAATGGCCTAATAAAACTCAACGCAACATTTTAAAAAGCTTTTTTGCAGCATTTTACTGATTTTTGTGGTTGTTTTAATTTTTAATTTTTTTGGTTTTTGGAAAAAGGTACTATTAAATGAAAATTATTTTCTATGTGACAACGAAAAGAAACACATAAAATATGGGGATCGAAAGTTAAATTATATATATATATATATATATATATATATATATATATATATATATATATATATATATATATATAATATATATATATAATATATATACATATATATGCATATGTTATATTTTCAGGAAATTTCATTTAATATAATTATTTTGTCAATGCTAAAAATACAACTTATGACTGTTAAGTTTAAGATGGCTTAATTTAAAAGTCGAATACATTTTTTTTATTAACATTAATGACATCATTATTAAAACGTTTACAGACACTTTTTCGAGATAAGCAATTTTGGAATTGAATGGTATTAAAAAAAATGTATTCGCCTTTTGCAAAAACTTGAAAGGAATATCATCAATTCTGCAGATTGTAAAAAGCATTTAAAACCTAACAGACAATTAAAACTTTAAATTAAATTCGTTATAATATATAAATAAAAACATAAAACAAACAATTTATTATTAATGATTGATATTATTTCAATACAATTAAAACCCAACAATTGTTTCTAAACTTTAATTATTATATTCATCTATGCATGCAGTATCGATCAAAAGTATTTTTCTTTTTTTTAATAATTGCATGAATACTGTTAGAATTTTGATTTTGTCATTAATGGCATGAAAACCAAAAATACAGAACAAAACAAAAAAAAAAATACTGAAAATGATTACTAATTAAATATATCAATCATATGATCACTAATTAATTACATTTTTCACCAAAGGGGAGAGGGAGATCCAGAATTCATTAAACGCCAAGATCAAAAGCGATCTGATCTAGATGACCAACTTAAAGAATACATTAATGAATGGCGTAAACAAAGGTCAAAGGAAGAGGATGAACTCAAAAAGCTCAAAGAAAAACAAGCCAAGCGCAAGGTCACTCGTGCTGAAGAAGAACAACGTATGGCTCAACGTAAGAAAGAAGAAGAAGAACGTCGCGTCCGTGAGGTAGAAGAAAAAAAACAACGTGATATTGAAGAGAAGAGACAACGTCTCGAAGAAGCAGAAAAGAAACGTCAAGCTATGCTTCAAGCCATGAAAGATAAAGATAAGAAAGGACCAAACTTCACAATTCAAAAGAAAGACCCAAGCGAACTTGGTATTTCATCAGCCGCAATGGAACGTAACAAGACCAAAGAACAACTTGAAGAAGAAAAACGTATTTCACTCTCCTTCCGTATTAAACCTTTGGACATTGATAGTATGAATGAAGCAAAATTACGCACCAAAGCACAAGAACTCTGGGAACTTATCGTTAAGCTTGAAACTGAAAAATATGACTTAGAAGAAAGGCAAAAACGTCAAGACTACGATGTAAGAACTATAATCAATTGACAACCTAGCATTATTGTATAAACATTTGTATTTATATTCTAGTTGAAAGAATTGAAGGAAAGACAGAAACAACAACTCAGACACAAAGCCTTGAAAAAGGGTTTGGACCCAGAAGCCTTAACAGGCAAATATCCAGTAAGTAACAATGCCACAAAATATTGAATTTTCATTTTTTACAATATTTTTTTTCACTTTTCATTAGCCAAAAATTCAAGTAGCCTCCAAATATGAACGACGTGTGGACACACGTTCATATGATGACAAGAAAAAACTATTTGAAGGTGTAAGTATTCTCAATATAAATAAATTATTTTATTTCGGCTAAATTATTATATAATAATCATATAAAAAATAAGGGTTATATCACACTATATGCGGAATCACGAGATAAAATTTGGACTAATAGACAATCATTATTTATGCAACGTTCAAAATGTAAGGAAATATTTATCAAAGAAAACAAAAATAGATCCTTACTTAACGTAATTTCTTAATTTAAATGTGTCTATACATATATGTTCCATTAAACGTTATTTTTATAATATTGTATTATGTATAATTGTGATAATAATTCGTAAATTATATTTATATTGAAATCGCATGTTTAATTAATTTTTAAATAATAATGCCATTTATTTTTGTTTCATGTTATTATTAACGTTTTAAATAATAATAGGGATTTGATACCCTCAACAAAGATACTATTGAGAAAACTTGGAATGAAAGAAAAGACCAATATGTTGGCCGTCAAAAAGGCAAGTTTATGTTTTTAATATTCTCTCTGATTAACCAAATCAAATCTAGTAAATCCATTTATGTAAAGTAAACTGTTTCAGTTAAAAAAATATTTCAACTTCAGTACCTTATATATCTCATAATATTTGTTTTATTTTTTAAATAGCTAAACTTCCAAAATGGTTCGGTGAACGACCAGGCAAGAAAACTGGAGAACCAGAAACACCTGACGGTGAAGAAGATGTTAAAGCCGATGAAGAAATTCTCGAAGAAGAAGTTGGAGGAGAAGATGAAGAAGTTGAAGAAATTGTTGAAGAAGAAGAAGAGGAAGAAGAAGAAGAGGAGGAGGAAGAAGAAGAGGAAGAAGAATAAATATTTTAATGTTATAATTCATACTCTAATTCTTTCTTATAATGATAATAATAATAATAATAAACATCTCATTATTATAAATAAGTGTAATTCATTTAATTTTAATTTATTTTTCATTTTATTTCTTACATTACATTATTATACTTTATAAATTATATCTAAAATAATATATGATTAAATATATTATTTTACTATATCATTGATATATTATAATAAATATTTTTTCATGTGCATAGCCAAACTATAAATGTATATCATATAAAATACATAGGTATATGAAGATCAGAAGAAAAAAAATGGAAATTTTATAACTAATTTGCACATACCAAAAATAAAACATTTTCATTACAAAAAATTAAGTTAACTGTTTTTTGTTTTTTAAATTTTATTCTAAATTGTCCATAAAGAATGATATTTTATTTTACTGAAATAATCTAAAAAGGATGTTGTGTTAACATAAGCAACCAGGAGATAATTAATACGAAGTGGTTAACAATGAAACTGGAGGATACTGGCTTCAAGGTGGTTGCCTATGCGGATGATGTCGCTATTGGCGTTCGGGGAAAATATCCCGGGACACTTAGCGAGCTTATTCAAAATGCTCTGGGCATTCTTTCACTATGGACCAATGGTTGTGGGCTAAATGTGAACCCACAGAAAACCGAATTGGTTCTCTTCTCTAGGAAATATAAAATTCCTCATGTCGATTCTCCTACTTTAAATGGTTTCAACTTGGCTTTTACAGGTGAAGCAAAGTTCTTGGGTCTCGTCTTAGACAGTAAATTAAACTGGAAACCGAATATTACGGAAAGGGTAAAGAAAGCTACGGTAGCGCTATACTCCTGCAAAAATGCAATTGGGAAAGGTTGGGGCTGGATCCCCACATGGTCCTTTGGCTATACACAGCAGTAGTTAGACCCATTCTTCTGTATGGGGTAACAGTTTGGTGGCCTGCTCTGGACAAAACTGTCAACCTAAAGTTGTTGACAAAAGTTCAGAGAACAATCTCTCTGTGGATCAGTGGTGCAATGAGGAGCACATCCACTCAGGCACTGGAGACTCTGCTATTTCTAACTCCTCTAGATATCATGGGAAAACAGTGGGCAGCTAGCACTGCCATACGACTGAAATCCACCTTAATGTGGACCTGCAATAACACAGGGCACTCATCTATACTTTGTAACAAAGGGCTTCCCAAGACCACCGACTATACTGTCCCGTCACTATCTTTTGATAGAAAGTTCCGGACTATTATACCATCTAGAGAGGACTGGATGATGGATACAGTTTTGGAACCAGGAGTTTTGAACTTCTTCACTGATGGTTCAAAACGGGATAGAGGAGTAGGGGCTGGGGTGTTCTGCGAGGAACTCATGTTAAACCTCTCCTTTCGTCTCCCTGACTACTGCAGCATTTTTCAAGCTGAGGTAACTGCGATAAAGGAAGTAGCGGACTGGTTGAGGTATAATGTAATATCGACTAGAGATATTCGCATATATACGGACAGTCAGGCAGCCATTAAAGCGCTTCAATCACACCTTCTCACGTCGAAAGTAGTCCAGAGCTGTCTCTCATCTCTTAACGAGATGACAGATCAGTTCAACATCCATATCATATGGGTGCCAGGACATTTCGTTAGTACGGGGAACATGAAAGCCGATGAACTGGCTCGACGTGGTACAACGGACCACATTTCAAACAGCAAAAAGGATATTGAAATTCCTCTTGCGGTATGTAAACTGCTGCTTCAGGAGGAAGCCAGTAAGTTGACGAATGACAGATGGTCAAATAGTACCTCATGCGTAATAACTCGGCAAATCTGGCCAAAGTTGAACTTGGCGAGATCCAAACAGCTGATCTCACTTCAGCGGAGTCAGATCAGTGTGGTTGTTGGAGTGATTACGGGGCACTGTCTCATAGGCAGACATGCAAGTAGACTTGGTTTCTTCTCACATGACTACTGTCGTAGTTGCGAGGACGAAGAGGAGGAAGAGACAGTACTTCATCTTCTTTGCACCTGTCCTCGTCTGGCACGAAACAGACTGAATTTTCTAGGGGCACACCTTTTCAACGACCTGGCGGAGCTCAGCGAGAAGGACGTCAGGAGTATCCAGCGCTTCATAGCAAGCTCAAAGTGGTTTCAATGAGTTGGAGGAAAAATTTTTAATTTGTGGTATGGCTACGGACCTTTTTGTGTCTATGCCTGGTCCTGGTGGACCGCCACCCAAACCTAACCTAACCTAACCTAACAATGAAAAATTACAAAAACAAAAGGTAAACCAGGGTATGAGCCCAAAAAACCAGGAGCTCGAAATGCATAGGTCAACATTTTTAAATTATCAGCCGATTTCAACTTGAATTATACAAATAATATAATACTCTATAGAAGCCAAAAAACTTAGAGCAACATTAACTTTACATAGCTTTGGTAAAACATGAGGTCATTAAGGCGAAAACTAAACATTTTATTGAAAAATACCTGGAAACGTCAAAATATAAAAAAAAATCTCTAATTTTTTATTAAGTAATTAACCTGATAAATAAAAGTAGATGGCGTGGGTCTTGGAACCCCCGACAGGAGTAAAACTCAAAGTTGTATGTAACCGAACGCATTTATCTCTTTGAGAAAATAAAGTTTTTGGCCTATCTTGACCTGAATTAAACTCCGCTGATAAACATGAATTTGGTCCGTATGAATTGCGCCCAAGACAACAAGCTTTTGAAAACCGAATTAAACCAGAGCCTACTGTATAAATAAGAGCTTCCAATATCGACTGTATTTTTACTAAGCTTAAAATAAGGTACATACAATTTTTTCTTTACTATGAAACTATATGGGGAAACGGGTTTTTTTCATTTACAGTTTTAGTTTATTAGAAATGTGAGCTTTTGTTTTGTTTTTAAACGAAAATGTTCATAAAACATGTAATGTCATTTGATTGAAAAATCGAGTCTTGAAAATGTTTATTTCTTAGTAAAAATCGACATGAAAAATAAGGTATTTTTGAAATTTACAATATTATTGTTTTTGTAATATACTTCATAAACATAACTCGATATTTATAAACAATACAATAATCATCTCTTTCATTGCCTCCATTCAAATTTGAATTCGAATATTTTTGTATAGTTATTTTATATTGCAAAGCATGCTAGATTGTTTTGATTTTTTGTTTCTTTGCACTCATTGTATTGATTTTTTTTTCTGTTTGCTCTTTCTGATTCAGCATCAAATCGATTATAGCAAATTTTGGAAATAGTACATTGTTGCAATAGGGGATGGATATACAAATTATTTCTCCACCTATACTAATAAAAATGAAAATCTGTATCTCTGTGTGTGGGCTCCCTATAGGTTTCCACATAATTCATCCAGTCAGATTTAAACTTTGCGTAGTGGTTTTGAAGGGTCTAGCCCCTTGCTCTAGGTGTCCCAACAATTGTTTCTAAAATTTTGATTAAAAAAAAAAATACAGGACTAGGCAATGCAATCCCGGGATCCGGTTTTTTTTTTTAATTTTGGGGTCCCCGTATTTTTGTCAATCTTGAAATCCCGATTTCCGGTGTAACCTCGGGATCCCGGCCTTGTTGTCAAATAGTGTCAATTCTTGTTAGATATATAGTTAAATGAAATTAATCGTAAACTCGTATCCAAAGGAGCCAACCCCTTTCTGGAGTTAAAATATGGTTTTCCACCTTTTGAAGAATACACTGGAAAAACGATAAAGTTAATTTGGAAAAAAAGATATTTTAGTGCCATCTTTGCTAAAATAAAAATAAAAATATTTTGTTTGTTGAATTGTTGTATTGCTACGATTAGTTTTCTGAATATAAAAATTTATGTTAAGGCAAGGTCCATGATACGACAAAACGTACAATTCGAATCGGTTTTTCGTGATCCTGACTACATGGACGACAAAATCGTTTCGAAATTCTACGCCTACGCGACCGACAAAAATTAAATTTTTCAAATGAGGTTTTGACTTTTGTGGCTATGTATTTGCCTTTAAAGCGCCGCAAGAGGAGCCAATTATGGTAACCGGTTAATTATGTACCGCATTTATATTTAAATTCAAATATTATTGATAAATTAATAACCTATCTAAAGGAATTTAATTTTTTAATTGCAAAAAAACATTATTTTGAAATAAATTCACTAAGAAACGTATCAAATTATGCATTTATTTACCGGTTAACCACCATTGGCTAAGTTGTAAAACCGTTCACCAGATGTCAGCCACTTTGCGTTAAAAAGCGAATACACGAAAAAAAAATCGTCGTACTGGAAGATGAGTTCGTTTTCCAGTTGAACGATTTTTTTTAAATTTTTTTTCTCAAAGTCGCCATATCGTACGACGAAAAAAAAAAATTACTTGTTTCAATTAAAATAAAATATTTTGCTACGAACTGTAGTTCGAAAATTAAAATTTACAAGTTCCGTTGAAATGTTTAATTAACCACAATTTAAAAAATATAACAATAGAAGTAAAAATTGCAAAACGTTCTATAACAAAATCGTTCCTGTTAGCTTTCATGGAGCTTTGCCTTTACACGACCGTCACCGAAATTCGCTTAAATATTCTTTTGTTTATTCCAATCATACCTCGCCTAAAAAAGTTTTACTTCAAAACCAAATCCAGGGCCCCTATTCTTGAAATTCAATCAAAAATTATCACAAGTGATTTTCATGTATACGTCATTTCAGTCGAAAATTTAAATTGTTTTATATTAAAGTCACCGGCGACTTTTTCCGGTGGATTTAAGAACACGGGCGCAGGGTCCCTATTCTTGAAATTCACCCGAAAAAGTCGTCGGCAATTTCTTTCGATCATAAAAATTCCCTCAAAAAATCACCAATAAATTCTCTTACACGATTTTTTCCGTAGTCTTGAAATTAATCGAATTTTATATTCACCATTTCAATTTTGACCCACTTCTCGTTGTGGTAAATAAATGTATGTCAAAATATAAAAATGTTATCAAAACTATTTTTTTTAATTTGGAGTATTTGTTTTGTGTTTGTTACAAAAAATATATTAATAAGCATATTTTCTTGAAAATTAAAAAAAATAAGATATTACAATAACAATAACGTTGCAGTACACAAAAAGTAAATTAGCTAATATTTTTGGAAATTCTCCAATGCAATTGTTGTGACAAATCTATAATTTTTTTTAAAACTACCAAGAAAATACACTTATTTATTAATTAGAATCAAATTATTTTAAGATGACCGAATTATGTGAGATAGGGATAATTGTATCCCATTTTGCCATCAAACAAGCACATAATATTTAAATTCTTTCATTCATTGATGATGCTCATAAATTCACTTTATTTTTAAACTAATTACAAATATTATTATTATTATTATTAGTAAGTTTATCTTTATTTCAGTTTGTTTATATACATATTGATATTACACAAAATAATTATTGTAAATTACACAAGTAAAGTAAAGCTCCATTAGAATTAAAATCTGTGGTGGAGCAACAATTATACAATTCAATAAAAGATGTAAACTAATACAAATTCTTCTTTTTTTTTTACCTACAATAACAAGCTCAAATTTAGTTTTATTTGACATACAACAATTTAATTGCACTAAAAGTATTGTTCAATGTTTTCTAAACCGAGCAACCAAGATCGAATTTCACGTTTTAATTTGTATTTCCGCACAGTGCTGAAACTTTTAATATCGTTAGGTAGCATGTGGAAATAGAACGTAGCCATATAAAGATAGAATCTTCTAAATTTTTCGCTATTGCAACGAACACCGGCAAAGTTATTTGGGTTCCTATCATATCAATATTTTTTCTCCTCTGTACCGAGCTCCTGTACCTAATAGCTTCTATTATGATGAATACAGATTGGACAGCTGGTAGTCGCTGGTTTTTAGATAAATCTACGTATTCTATCCGTGCTGACTCTTACCTTCTCACTAGACAGCATCCAAACCAATCAGTTTTTTTTAATATTTACGATAGATCCGCTTGTGTTTTTAATTTTAAAATAAGTACTGTTATCTAAAAAGGAAATAGTTTTAGTAATTGTAAGCAATCTTTTCATAGTTGGAATTCAGTAATTATCTAAGCTGTTTATGAAACTCCTTAATTTAATTTCAGGGTCTACATTTTCAAAGATATTTTGAGCTTCGGGTATTTCAGATTGATCGCCACTATCATCTGTTGTTTGCGTAATCGCGCTTTCAGCCGAGATCTCAGCCTCATCAGCGTCCTCATTGTCATATTCAAGGAAATCACTGATTTCTTTTATTCAAGTTTTAAAAGAAACCCGTTCTAAACCAATTTTGTTTAACATTGACTCGGCTTCTTCCTTCGCTTTACAAATTACATCAAAAATTATTTTGTCTGAAGGTAAACGAATATTTTGGCAATCTGTCTGGATTTTCATGCGTGGAAATTTCAGAAGTTCCTTTAGTTTATTTTTCAAATTTTATAAAATATTAATTCTTTTTGTTTTGTGAAGGAAATCAAGCATCGTAAAATTGATAATCGTTGATGGTGTTGAAGTTAATGATCTCGTCCTAAGATAAAATTGTTCACATGTTTGGCTATTGAATATATAAGGTAAAAAATACTGTTCATCGTCTGACTCTCTACAATTTGTTATCAAATTGATCATGGAATGAGCATTTAATTCAATGAAATCTAGTAGTAAGAAAATTCTGCGCTGATAAACCCGAGCTTTTAAGCCAATTTCGCTAACCTCTTAAAAATAGAAAAGCGCTCCAAAGCTCTTTGACCTTTTGAGTTACAATGAGATTTAACGACGTAAAAGGAAGTGTAATATTCTCCATTAGTTTTATACAAGCAACCGTAGCTTCAATTCACTACCCTAGAATCAATAAGTTTTTCCACAATTTGATAGTTCATTCTAACAACTTTATTTAAGTCTCTCTCGCATAATCCATGATGATCTTTAGACACTTTCCTAATCATTTCCTTAATATGTTCAGGCGTTGCCGTAAAATTACCTAAAATTAAGAATTCTTTAATATTTTATAAAAATACATATTTTGAGAAATTACCAATTTTTAACGGGTTTGTACAATTTAAAAAACGGTTTTTTAATTTATTGCCAACATGAACAGTGTCTTGAATACAAGAAATACCTTTGCCAAATTTGGCATTAAAGAAAAATTTCCATTTTTTAGGAGCATTGATCGAAAAATTGGATAACCTTCATTTCATTTTCATGGCTTTTAAAAGTCGACTGTCCCCATCGGCCGAATAATCTATCAGTTTTATTCCATGACTAACTGATGATTTTTCAATCTAACCCCATCTGTTTAAAACATAGTTGAAAGTAAACTTGTTGTCAGTTCCATATACCAATAAAGAAAATGAAGGGACATTACGTGATAGAGGCTGTGCCATAACCGTGTAGACATACTCGCTTTTAGAGATGCCATCAATAAATTATTTTACTTTTAATACGCATGTGACCGGAAACGAAAATTTTAATAGCATCCCATTTTCATCCAGTTTTGGAACTAAACCTAATATAAAATAAAATTAATAATAAAAGAAAAAAATTAATTAAACGGAATAGAATATAATTATATTTCGTTACACTTACCGACTAATTGATTTGTTGATGGATCGTATTTTATTTTTGATACAATTTTTGTCCCATCCTCACTAATGAACACCACTAAGGGTAAATTATGTTTTAAAAGAAATTGTTTAAGTTGAAATATTTATAAATCTCCTTCTATTATGCCACTAAATTTATCGTATTGAATATATTTTGAAATGGCAGCTGGAGATGGTAACTTCATATTCGTTGCTAGTATTTCATATAATTGGCGCCCGCCAAGAATATATAAATAAATGGAAACATTTTGTATATATTCGCTGTAGCGATTGCGATGTTTATTTTGATTTTGATTTTCTGCACAAGTTTCAAATACAGCATCCAGGAAACCTTCAAGTTTAGTGGCAGTCGAAGATGCATTTGGAATCTCTAAAATATCTAAATTACATCGTAACATTTCATTCATATTTTGTTCCACCAGCAGTATAATTTCCATCAAAGGCTGCGGTCGAATTCTCGGGTAAATCCGCAAAATTCGGTAAATGCATTTACCTTTTTTTGCTGGAGAGTAAGGGAAATAAGAAAAGGTAAATCTTTTACGTTTAGATACTTTATTCTTTATTGTTATAAGAATTGAACGAGTAAAAAATAGAAAAAAATGCGTAATATAACAGAAAACGAACATTAAAAATGTAAATTTACCGCAGTAAATGATTTACCCGAGAATTCGACCGCAGCCAAAAGTGGAAAATGTTCGGTTATTATTGTTTGATCACTATATCTATTATTGCTAAGTTCATTTTTTTCGATTATCTGATCTGGTACAAGTTTGTCTTCGTTTCTTTGGAGATTTTATGTAGGAAGCAGTCTGGTCATCCCCTTCTTCAGACTGCCTCTTTAGTTTTCCGAAACCGCACTTTGAGATGGAAAATATTCTATTAGCGAATCTTGCATCTGATTCGTTGTAATGGTTGGTTTTAAACTAGGTTTGAAATGTTTTTTTATATGAGTGATGAATTTGATATGATCCATCGTGAATTTGATTTCATTTCACATAATGGACATAGTACAATTCCAATGTATATTATATAATATATATTATATAACAATGTATATTATATAACAATGCTGAATATGTTAAAGTTTACGAGGAAAGCCATCCGGAATACAATAAAAATATAGATAAAGCAATGGAGGATGGAGCCACACGTGACAATCATCAATATTAACGGTATATACAGTATATACCGTTAATATTGATGATTGTCACGTATGGCTCCATCCTCCATTGCTTTATCTATATTTTTATTGTATTCCGGATGGCTTTCCTCGTAAACTTTAACATATTCAGCATTGTTTTCCGTGTAATTATGGAACCATTCAACTATGAGAGTTTTTAGTTTTGTATACGTGGCTTAACTCTCGGCTTAACTCATAATTTACCGTGAGCTTTTTTATTTTTTTTATTAGAGGTGGAATCTTCAACATATTTGCCGGTTATACCAGTTTCCGCATCTAAATCTGAGCTAGATTTTGCCGATAAGGTTTTCATTTTATTATTTACATATTTATTCATTTCTATGCCCAGCAACAAAATGGAAAAGTACTGGATTATTAACAAATATTTAAAAAAATTCTACTTTGATATTTTTAATAAAATTTTCCTTAGAACACATCTGATTCTTCCAACTTAGAAAAAGCTCCTACACTCGTGAAACCATTAAAATATAAGACATTTTTTAGATATTCAGGAAACACACCAATAATCAGTTTCAATATTTTAAAAAAATTTGTTGCGTCTTGATCGTCTTTGTAGGTTTGTATTATTGTTGTAACGTCTAAAAACAAATCAAAAAAATCCGAACAAATGTACTGAAATAACTTTGTATTCAAAAATCAAATTTTTAAATTTTCACCTCGATAGTTACCTTATTATTAATTAATTAATTAATTATTAATTAATTAATTAATTATTAATTAATTAATTAATATATATATATTTAGCTAGCGTGGCTGTAGAACGCTTTGCAAAAATAAAACAATTTAACAATGCAAATAAAACAGTTTTTAAAATATTGCTTGTAGCGTAGTGGTACGCATTGGACTGAAGAGGCAAAGGTCTTCGGTTCCGATCCTCATCTAATTATATTTTTTTTTAATTTTTATTATTATTTTTTTTAGTATTCATGTAATGACCAAATATTTTACTTTAAATTAAACATTCCGCTTTTTAGTTATTACAGTAATTACTAATTACACAAGAAAATACGTGGTCCGCGTTTATGATCAAACACTACAACAAATTATTTAAAAAATTTTATATTATGAGTTGTAGTAAGCCATGAGAATTTTCGGTAAAAAAATTTTTTTCTGTCATAAACTTCAAAGCATGCTATGTTCGAAACAATATAAGAATGAAAATTAAATAAATTTCCTTAGGTTAATATGGCTTAGTAGAAATGTTTTGGTTGGACTAGAGCGATTAAAGTCCAGGGTTCGATTGTGGCCAAGGCATTTTTGATTTGTTTTTCAATTTATATTTTTGTGACGTGATAATATCTTACACCGCATGTTCAGAAAATTGACAAGAAATTTTTCCCTTGGTTGTGGGCAATTACTAATCAACTGTAAGCATTACCTTTAATTTAAATGTATGATTTCTTAGGTTGGTCCTTAGGCTTTATGCCTCACACATAATTGATCCGAGCACTTCTGAAGTCAATTTTTGCGTAAAGAAACAGTGGTGGTTAATTTTTTTTTTAAATTAAAATGATTAATCTACACATTAATTTTAATTTTAATTGAATCTACAAAATAGCGATTTACAGGGATTGACCGCACCATAGCGAGAGAATGCCCCATCTGACTTGAGTAATTCTGGTGCTAATTTGTACATAAAAAAATATGGCAGACAATTTAGTTTAAATTAAAATAATTAATCTCAACATGTTATAAATGCTATCACGCAAAACACCTACGGCCGTGTTGATGACACAGCCCACCCCGATTTTTTTATTTTTGTCTGTTTGTAAGGTTTTTTGTTTGATGCCCCAACGCATGTAAAATCGTTCTTAAAAGCCCTTACTCTTTTGGTTTAAGGTCTATTTAAAGTACAATAATCCTTAAAAGCCTTTAGTCTCGTCTCGCGTTATTTCTACTTGGCTAAAAAATAACGGTTAAAAAAATATCAAATGGTCAAATGGTGATGGTGATAGTGGCCACTTGACATCAACATTATATATAAATTGTATCCGTCCTAGGACGGGCTGTACCCCCTAGTATAATATATTTAGCTAGGGACACTGTAGAACGCTTTGAAATAATAGAACAATTTAACAATGCAAATTAAAATTGAAATTTATTAGTTTGTGGCATAGTGGTAAAGCACTGGACTGAAGTAACAAAGGTCTTCGGTTCGATTCGATTATCATCCGATTTTTTATTTGTTTTTATTTTTATTATTTTTTTTTTAGTATTCATGTAATAACCAAATATTTTACTTTAAATTAAACATTCCGCTTTATAGTTATTACAGTAATTACACAAGAAAATAAGTAGTACGCCTTTATAATGCGACTAAATGTATGCGAACACTATTACAAATTATGTATTTAAAAACTTTTATATTATGCGTTGTAGTAAGCTATGGAAATTTTTCTGTAAAATTCTTTTTTCCTGTCATAAACTTCATAGCATGCTATGTTTGAAATGATATAACAATGAAAATTAAATAAATTTTATTATGGTGTTGTGCTCAAGGCATTTTAGTTTTGTATTCCCAATTTAAATTTTTTTGACATGATAAGATTTTCGTCAATTTTTTTTTTTTTTTTTTTTTTTTGTGAAAAAGAAATAATTAAAATTTGATTCAATAATAATTATTATAGGGGTATATCCTCCAACAGGTCGGAAATAAAATATTTGTGCCTCAAAATCTGACTACTCGATTGATTTTAACATGAGTTTTTCAATTGAAATTTTTTTTTTTCTGTTTCATTTGCTTTTGCGACTGAGTAGTATTAATTGTCTTGACTAAAGCCTGATTTACACGTATCGAACAAAATTTTTGCTCGATGCCCAACAATTTTTGTTAACAACTTAGAGCTACGCGCAATAGAAAAAAAATGCATGTGATAAAAACATAAAAGTATAAAATAAAAATGTCCGAAAAACCGACGATGTAATATTTTTGACGAATAGGGCGATGCTTCTACTTTATTTATCAATTACCACTTTTCCTAAAATGAAAACTTCTCGAACGTAAATTTTAATTTTAAATTAAAATTAAAAAAAAATAAAATTAAATAAAAAAATTTGCTATAAAAATTTTACAAATCGCCATTTTGACTGTTTTAGTTCCATAAAATGTACTCGGGTCGAGTATATTTTATAGTTCAATTTTTGCTGTTTATAGTAACAAATGTAAAAAATAACAAAAAAACGCCTAACAAAATTTTGTTCGACATCGAGCAAAAATTTGTTTGTTTATGTATTATCCCTCTCTGGCAAAAGAAAATCATGATATACTATCTTTTTATTTTTTGCTAGACATCGAATAAAAATTTTGTTCGCTACGTGTAAATCACGATTTACTTGATTTTATTTGGGACAATTTAAACGGGCATACAAGAAAAATTTTTTGGCGACAAACATTAGCATCAAAAATAATAAATTGGCATCACAAATAATATTTTGGCACCACATATGAAAAAACAAAGAAATATTTTTGAAGGGCATTATTAAATACTTGCCGCCCCGGTGGCACAGAAGTTAGCATGCTTGCTTTAAGCTCCGGAGGTTCCGGGTTCGATTCCCGGCTGGTGATGAAAAAATCACGCCTGGTTAATGTTGGATCAATGAATTAATCACTCATTATCCGTTACAAAAAATGATTATGAAACTTCAAATGAAGCGGCCAAATCCCTCCATGGGATGTAGCGCCAGCGAAAAAAAAAAAAAAAAATTATTAAATACTGTGGCGACAAACATTGACATCAAAATTAATAAATTGCCAACAAATATAATATTTTGGAGCAGAAAAAAATAATTTTTAGTAGTAAAAAAAAAAAAATCGAGACAAAAAATTAAATTTAATCGATTTTGTATTATTTAATATTTGATGGGGGATCGATATAAAATATTCCAGTGTCATTAATCGATTCTATATAATCCGCTCCTACGTGCGGCACGCAGTGCTACATGTTTGCTTATCCTGGCTCCTAAGTTAAATTAGGGATCTCCATTTTCCAGAATATTTTAAAACTAATTTAATTTTTTTATTTATAAATTTGTTGCCAGTTAATTATTTTTGTCGCCCAAAATGTTTATTTCGATGCCAAAAAATAATTTTTGTGTACCCTTCCAATAGTACCAAAAAATTATAAATGTTGCCAAATTATTATTGTGATGCCAAGAAATTTTTGTTTGTTGCTCATTAATTTGTGCCGTTTTATTATTTTTTTGTATCTCAAATATTAATTTTTTGTGTGCCGGTTTATTGCCAGCCATTTTATTTGTATCGTCAAAAAGTCGGTGGTAGCTTTTCTATGTTTTTACCACTCAGTCGCAAATAAAATACAAAAAAAAAGAAATTTCAATTGAAAAACTCATGTTAAAATCAATCGAGTAGTCAGATTTTGAGGCGCAAATAGTTTATTTGCGACCTTTTGAAGGATATACCTCTAAATATCCTTATCATTTGCATTATTGATAAAATATTTACGAATATAATATAGTAGTGGTCCATATGTAGTAATAATTTGTGCATATATTTGTGATTAAACTTAATATGTGCAACCAATGCACATAGATTTACGGTGAAGCTCCCGAAACCTCGAACTGGAGAAATCAAGCGCGAATTTATATACCGAACATCAAAAAAATGGAATTCGCTAATACACTTCAAATTTCCGAAGGAATACAAAATGAATAAATTTAAGGTAGCTATTAATCTTTACTTGCAGGATCGCGCATTGGGTGCAGAAGCTCTGCCAGTTACAAGGAGCTAGGACCGTTAATAAGTCCGCTCTGCACCCAATTAAATAAATTATAAAAAAAATAAAAAAATAAGATTTTAAGGTATATAATCCAATTGCAATTTACCTGACTTGTGTTGTTGAATTAGTGAACAATTAAGGATTAACTGAATAATAATGTGTAGCGTTTGTTCAATATGTTGCAGAAATGTTACCAAAGACAGATATCCGGGAGTGAAATGTGTAAATTGTGAGAACACTTACCATATCAAATGTACAAATATTTCGGAAGAATCCTTAGTTTAAATGACGTGTTTTTAATCCTAAAAGCTGTTCAGCAAAAAGTTGATAAACTTGACGACCTGGAAAAGTCCCAACAATTTGTATGCTCAAGTTTAGATGAGTTACAACGCACAATCAAGATGTTGACTAACGAAAACCGGGAATTGAAAGCCAAAATGGAAAAACTAGGGTCAAAAGCTCATCTCAGGAACTGAAATTAAACTTGTTGAAGCTCAAATGGATGTACAGGAGCAGTTAATTAATCAGAATAATATTGTTATTAATGGTTTACCAGCAAATATAAACGAAGAACATATTCCCAACCTAATCGTGAGTACAATTTCCAAAATTTATGGAAATATTGAAAGAGAACAAATTGTATCTATTAAGAAGATGCAACATAGTGTAAATTCAAAATACCGTTTAAGCAATTCCTTTATCGTGGAATTTAATTCAGCCATATTGAAGAACAACATTTTAACTAAGTATTTTAAAATTTTACATTTACCTTCTAATGATGTAAGAAATTTCCATTTGATGCATAATTTCACCAAATTCCAGTCTAAATTATATAAGGAGGCAAAAGACATTAAATTCAATCAAGGATATCAATTTTTATGGTGTAAGGAAGGTAAAATTAACTTGCGGAAAACAAAGGATTCACGTGTGTATCATATTAACTCATTAAATGATATTATTCTGCTACAAAATGGTTTCGTGGGCAGGAGATTGAAGGTAATACGTCGTCATCATATTAAATTTTTTTATTTTGGTTCGAGAATTACCAAATTAAATTTATTCTTGTTAATGTGGTGCAAAGTATATTTTGTACAGTGTTTATTTGTTTCCAGTTTTAACATATTTGTTTTTCCTTATATCTTTTCCTATAAAATGTACATATATAAATATCTATTTCTTTATAATTTGGATTAATAATAGGTTGGAGGTTGGACTAATTGCTGATTCTTCTAAAAAATTGAATATTCTTCAATTTAACGTGCGCAGCATGAATAATTAGGAAACATTTGATGAAGTGCTTGACTTTAGTGATAGGGTTAAATCAGATATTCAGGTTATAGTAATTAGTGAAAGAACAGTTTATAATCATTGATGGAACTAAAAGTGAAATTTTAAATTTTAAATGTGGTATTCCTCAGGGGAGTGTATAGGGGCCATTACATTTCCTAATTTGTATTAACGATATTTCAAGTTTGCCGTTAAGAGGGCATATTCGGCTGTTGCGGATGACACAACACTTTTGTATGAGTTTAAGGATCCGAATTCAATAATAAGAGATATGAAACAGGACATGGAAATTCTACTCGATTATTTCAAATGCAATATGATTGCTTTAAATATATCGAAAACAAAATGTATGGTTTTCCACTCTCCCTATGGCGGATATTACATTATCACATTTATATAATTATATAAATATAATTATATTTTTCTACAAAGAAAATACTGTTATATTTAGCTTCTTGAACCTAAATATAACAATATTTTCTTTGTAAAGAAATATAATTATATTTATATAATTATATAAATGTGATAATGTAATACCCGCCTATAAAAGATTGGTTTGTTTACCATCTTTAAATGTAGATAATATTGAAATTAGTAGGGTAGAGGTCATTAAGTATCTTGGAATTTTATTTGATACAAATCTGCCATGGAATGAACAAATAAATACTATTTGTAGTAAAATAGCTCCTCTAGTAGGGTTATTGAGAAAGTTGTCCTACTATGTTCCAAAGCATGTATTAAAACTATTTTATTTTGCTTTTATACATCCACGTATTGTATACGGAATAATTATTTATGGCACTGCCGATGTTACTAAACTAAGAAGGATTCAAATACTTCAAAATAAAATTATTAATTATACCTGGTGAAAACAATATGAACAAAATTTAACCATACAAAAACGGGGATCAGAACTGTGAAACAGTTGAATTTGACAATACTCGTCCCCTTTCCTTACATAGAAAATAACGGCGACTACGGCGTTGATGGAAATCGCCAATACCCCAATTCAACGATAACATTAGAAATATCAGAAATTTTGTTTTTTTCCTTTAGTATAAAGAAATGAGAAATCTGGTATGAATGTCTATGGTGTTACGTTCCCTTAAATGAAATTAATTAGCTATACATATATTTACATTATTTTAGCAAAACTGGTGCTAAACATACAACTTAATTAAGAATTTTTTTAAAAATAAATAAATTAAGTTTAAATTCCATTGCTCAGTGAGTATTAGAAAGCGAGGTTGTAGCTGAGTTGCTGTGTAAAATCTTTACCGATTACTTGTATAAGGTAATAACACTTCTATCACTATATGTATATAAATATTTTCAGTTATAAGTACGACAATTTAACTTGAAAAATGTTTAAGAAATACCAAAACACCGAAAAACTTGTTTATTAATTTCTATGGATACTAATTTTTATTAAATAGTACATTTCTTACCAGATTTACCTTGTATAACTTAACAATATCTAACATTATCAACGCTAGTACTACTAAGTAATTTATATTCGTAGATAAAAGCAATAAAATAATACTAATAGTTTACGATTGAATTTGTATAAATGTGTTAAATAAAAACCACTAAATATTTGTAGTTGACACTCGCATTATCACTTTAATAAAGAAATACACAAATATTTGTTAACAGTTCATCTTGAAAAAGCAAAATTCTCTTTGTTTTTTTGAATCCATAAGTTTTGTTTTCTTAATTTAGTGTATGTGAAACGTTCGTTGCAATAGTTGTTATAGTTTGGATACCCGTTACATTACAATGAAATGTATCTTAATCGTATTAATAATTTTTGTTCAATTAGTATACCCAAAACGTACAAGTGAACTAAGTGAGTAGCAAATAATCTACATATTTGAAGCAAAAGAATAAAATTTAAATGGTTTGGTGATTTATTTATTTATTTTAGAATGTGAAGAATACTCAAGAATTCCAAAATCATCACAATGTAAATATCCCCACTTAGTTTATTTGACGATTGGTATACCAACTGGTACCGTGTATGGAGATTTGGGAACATTATTAAGTCGTCGTTTTGTAGCAACCAGTTCATACGCATCAGTTTTAATACCCAGCAAAACAAAGGTACACTTTAAACCGAATGACGAGTACAATGTCATTGACAAATATTTCCATCCAACTCTAAACTATACATCTACACATGCGGTAGCATTTTTAAAATTAGATAGACTAGTAATGTTGGATTCATTTCATAGACCTGCTTGTCTATGGCAAAATGATTTCTTTTATGAATCATTTGCTAGTACACTGAAATGGACTGATAATTCGTTTGCGCCTGACTCCAGCGATTGGACAAGTAACAAAATTGGTATGTAATTCAAGTGAATAATTAATATAAATTTTAGCATAATATTTCAACATTTAAAACAATTTACATGTGTCAACAAAACTTAGTTCAGAATTGCTTTTAAATAAATAACACTGATTTAAAACAAGGTTATTCTGGTTAACAGAGCCAGATAATTAATTTTACGAAGAAGGTGAAATTATTAAGAGTTCGCAAATTGAATTTATAACACTGATTAAATTTAAAAAATATTATAATTTCTAAAACATTTAGTTGATTTTCTAGCTAAATTCATTCATTTTTTTATTTCAAAACTAGTCTTAAACATACAATTTGATTAAGTATCGCAATAACTGCGGGGGTGGGTTAACAGAGGTTATCGAAAATGTATACGGCAGTATGAAATAAACTGTTCGCCGTATAAATATTAATAAGGAAATTGCTAAGGCACGTTCTGTGTCTATCGGTAGTAACACTTATAAATTTCTGAAAGCGAAAAGTAAAGTTACAAAATAATTAGTCTAATTTGAATTAGATAAATAATAATTAATTCTCATATATTAATATTAGCCAGAATTATATAAACTATCATACGAGTATCAAGACCTTCCACACCTTTAAATTGTATATCCTATAGTAATGTTCCAAATCGATCTAACCAAATCTTTTAACTTCGGACTACATTTTGTAACAATCACTTTTGTCGCTTCGATGCGGTTTTGATTAGTTTTCGACCGGTATTATTATATTACTAAATTTATTGAAAATTTATATCAATGTAATTCACCGTAAAGTGCCGATTAATCGACCAAATCATTTAGTGTACCAGTGATATATGTACAATACATACTGTTTGGCAAGAAATCGTCAAAAAATGTATCACAGGATACTATTTCATACTACATACATAATATATTAATTCAAATAATCGATAATGTTAATCGCTGTTGGATAGTTAAATTATTTTTTATACATAGTTGACAAGAAAAGTGCAAATATACATTAAATTTAAATTACCTAAACAATCTTTTTTTATACATACATATATGTATACGGAAATTGTTTGCCTAATTGTGTAGCAGGTGTACTAATTGGAGATAAAATGAATGCTAAAAATCATAAGAAATTCATTTAATGTACATTGGTACAATCGGCACAGTACGGAGGTGTTTTTAAAATGAGCTATTTTCTATCTAAACGACAAAAGTGATGATTTAGAAAAGTCGACCCTGACCTTTTAAATTATCGAAAATTAAAACTGGTTATAGCAGATTTACATTCAATCTTTTCACGGTATTTCAAAATAATAAAAACACGAAGAAAAGTGCAAATTCATTTTATCCATAATTAATATATAAGGTGCATTTCTTGATGCATGGTGATCCGGATCAGATCAAAGTTAATATTGAAAGCAACAACAAAATTTGAACAAATTTTTGTTTTTGGATCAAAAATTTGATCCGAGTAGCCCTTTACATTGCTTTGTCATTTCATGAAACATGATCTGATCCGGATCAGACCAAACGTCAAGAAATGCAGCTATTCATATATTTACGCTCATCACTGACTGATCCCCTGATTGATTTCGGAACGCTTTTCTTATATTTCCAAATTAAATGATCAATTTTTGTATCTGAGTAGCCTAAGTGATATAGGTTTGACCTGTTAACAACAAACTTCGAATATAAAATGTTCCGAGTTCGATGCTGACCAAATTACTAAATAATTTTTTTTTTTATAATTTTTTTTAATCTAGGCAATCTTTTCTGGGGCTCAAGGAACTCGCAACTCTTTCGCAGTTAACTTTTACCTTCCTACTTTACGCAATAGTAGCAAATCGAGGACGTATGGCTATAGAACCGTTTTTTTTTATAAATCACCTGCACATTGCATTGCTTCATGCCAGCCTATAGTGCTAAAACGTGGGTCGGCCCATGGATTCTGCATTCTCAACAGGGCGGGGGTCATAGTTTCAATTCAACAGGCGCCTTAGGCGTATTTCAACTATCTAGTATTTATATAAAAATGAAACAGGCATACTCAAAATTTCATTTTTTTTTTCCTTTTAACAATGTAGCGTATTCGATTGGACTGAAGAGTACAACCCTTCACTTCAGTTAATTGAGTTACTCTTCACTTAATTGAGTTACTGAAGAGAAGAGACTGTCTGATTGGTATTCTTCACTTCAGATAAATGTCAAAATAAAAATAAAACAATTTATTTTAGTTTGGCTTGTCTTTAGAAAAAATGTTTCAAAATTTAATTTTCTATTAATTTCTAGTAATTTGTTATTAAAAATAATTTTTTTAGGTCGTAAATTCCCAACCAAACAGTCCCCCAAATCAACACACGAAAATATAAACAAACGAAAATAAAGAAAAACAAATAACTCATCTGAAGTAACTACATAAGCAAAATATCTCTTCAGTTAATTCAGTTGCTCAATTTTTAACTGAAGTGAAGAGTTGTCAATCGAACAGTCTCTTCACTTCTGTTACTTCAGATACAGCTACTACTTCAGTTAATTCAATCCAATCGAACACGCTTATGATTGTTACTAAGATTTTATTAATTTTGAGCAACATGGTGCAACATATACGAAAAATATAAACCAGTTCATCTTTTTCAGATTTTCCCAGATTTTTCAATATTTTCATCAAAAAATGTTGTGTTACAGTAAATATGTAGTACATACTGAATAATTCTATTTAAGTATTCCTTTTTAATTGAATGTAAGGATTCATACAAAAATGCATTTTTTTCATAGCAAGAAAATATATCAAATAATGGCGTATCTGTGATATTGCATCCAAAGTGTGCATAACCAGATTGATTATTGAATTTTGTTTTATGTGAATGAACAAGATGAACAAGAACAGTTGCAATATAATTTTTTCTTATAAAAGTATTTATGCTAAAAATAGGTGATTTTCTTATAATAATAATTTCTCGGGCATGTTAATTGAAATATTACCTATAAACAGGTTTTATAATTTTGCTTGTGAGCATAGCGTGACTTTGCTATTTGTTTTGTTATTATTATCTCAAAATTAAACACTTAAACAAGGCCAAATCACAAAAAAAAATTATTTTAATTGAATCTGGCGGCTCAAAAATAAAATAAAATTAATATTCAAGTAAATATAGAGAGATATGGACATACATATGTATGTATATTAAAACGATCGAGAATGTAAAGCGTCATCCTACAAGTTCAACGTTAGCGATCATTTTTGCGCGTGTTAAAAAGTTTTAATTGCTTGAGTGTACGAAGGGAGAACGAAAGAAAGAATATGATGAGCAGATATTTTATTTTCCAGACAATTTTACAAATTGTTATGTACAAATGTATGGGTTCATGTCTCTGTAATGATTAGCCGTTGCTAGTGGTATGAGAAATATTCCGCATCTCTTGAGTGGGAAGAGGCACCTAGGGAATGTGTGGTACATCGAGTTTATCTTTCATGAATTCGACGAACCATTCGTTATTCTACCGTGGTCAAGTTTCTATAGAGCGTTAGTTAAATGTGGCGTTATGAGACAATCTGTGAATTAGTGGTTGCGATTTTTCCGTCGCTTTTCACACGAAAATAAACTTACTGCGAATAAAATTCTTCTCGAGCTCCTTGGTCGCCCGTTCGTACATGTTATTTCTTTGAAGACGTACTGGGGCCAATAGTAGCGGTGTTATATTTAATTGTGTTTGTATTACAGCTGTCGTACGGAACCCTCCTGGGCCTTCTTCGATTTTCGGTATTTTTTGTTTTGTGCAACAGTTAGTTTTAGGTAAATAGTATCTCAAAATTATGTTTTTGTTTTTTTGACAAATTTTGATTTTGTATGTTGCCAGCCTTCATAAGAGCTTTCTAAAAAGTATTTGTTTGTTAACATATGTTGTTCAACTCGGTATGACAGCCACTTTTCTTGCTTGTGAATCGTTCAATGGAATTTACACGCCTGGAAATCATTGATCGATCATCATGTAATGATTCTTCCATTTGACTCGGGTCTATATCGAGTAAAGCTTACACCTCATCTTCATATTTTTTTGGCTGGCCTAAAATCACCTCTTTTCAGTACATGGCGAAATCGATGGAGGAAAATCGGCATAAACTGCATTCAATGATGTTCAGCAGCACTTTTCTTCAAATGATGCAAAAGAGCAAAGCTTCCCGCAAATTGAGTTTTGTTGGCACATTACAAAAAAATGACATCGGCAAAATAACACATACTGAAAACTAAAGCCACGTCATAATGCAACATAAGTTAGCAACGATATTACTCGAAGCGATATAGTACTAGCTAATTGAAAATCCCTTAAAATTAATGCACAGTCTCAATAACTTGTACCTACAATATATTTGCCTGATTTTAATAGCCTGAATGTATGCGAGATTAATTTACATACGATACAAATACGAATTGCAGCGATATTGCAAGTTAAAATAACTTCAATAATACGGCAATTCGTTTATCAATACAATTTATTGTCTTGCCAAATAGTCATTGTGACATTTCAATATATCATGAGAACTTCTTAAATTGGCCAATAACAAGACACTGTAGAGTTTTACCATTTCCACAATATACAAATGAATAGTATATACATGCGGTATGAAATGGCTCTTGTGCCATTTCCATATGGCGGAAAAAGATACTTTTTTGCAAAGAACAAGGCATCGTAGAGTTTGTACAAGAATGCCACTATATTGAAGTGTTTAGCTCATGTGTCATTTATAAATGGAGGGTAGGATACTTTTTGTCTTCCAAGTACATTGAGATATTTTCAAAGGTGTTTTAAAAATTGGCCAATAACAAGGCATGTGAGCCATTACCAAGCGACACATGTACCATTTCGTACAATAGGCATGGACTAACCACTTAGATATAGTGGCATTCTGGTATAAATTTTCCTCTGTCTTGTTCACAATGAGTTTACAAGAGCAAAAAAATAATCCTTTCCTTCTTTATGCAAATGACACCTGGCCGCTTCGTACTTTTTGCAAGTATGTATATGCAACCAGTTAATTGCAGTGGCGTTTAGGTTTTAAATTTGTATTTTGTTTTAAATTTGTTTTATTCAAGTTTTACGGTTGAAAATGTTGGACTCAAAATTCATAAAAGAATCCTATTTATAGTCTATTAACTAATAAATATTTCGCACTATCCGTGCAATAAAACGATAAGTCAAAAACGTTGATTTTCAGGAGAACGCTTTTTAGTTTTTTAACCAGAACTTTCTCATCGCATGTTTAACCAAGAATATTCTTTAATGCAAATAGTTCATTTCTTCTGACAATTTCGGAGATCATTTAAAAAATATAAAAAACATAGTTTAAACAGGTAAACGCGTTACTCGTCGTGTACAATTTTATTAAAACAATATTGTAAGTACTAGTTATAGTTTTTTTGACTGGGAAAATTTTAAATTGTTAAATTGTAAGTCGAGTTGTAGTTTTTATTAGAAAAAGTAATTTTTTTTTTACTATTGTAACTCTACATGTCGCAGTATTGCAATACAATTTTGAATATAATTTTTGTAGTCAACTTTAAATCAAAAAACATGACGATAATTAGAATTGCCAACAATTCAGGTATCTCTACCTTTTTCTGATTTTCACTCTATCTTGTGGCAAAAATACTGATTTAAAAAAGCAGAAGAGCTTTAATCTAATGGTTCGAACTCAGATTCCGTGCCTTGGTAGGAAAATGGATCTGAAAGTGCAAAATGAATTTTATTTTATCATAATTAACAAATGAAACTTGATTTAATGACGTAGATACTTGTGGTTGGAAGCTACATTGAAAAACATCAATAACCTCTGATTAATTTGAGAATTAAAACTTAAAATATAATTATGAAACACTCCGGCACACAGGATAAAGGCGATGGTGAAAACACATCAAATTCCGTCCTATTTCTATTTTCAATATTGTGCTAAAAATTGCTTTAGTTTTCTTAGTAAACCATTGGATTTTTTTTTCGAAAAAATCCAAAAATCTTTATTTATGTATGAAAGTTAATGACAAAATGATGATTTTGTATCTCACTTAAATCAAACAATTTCCGAGCAGAACTGAATTTTTGACTTAAAATCGTTGAGTTTAACATTAATTATTCACCAGTAAAGACTGAACTGTCATGTGGATTAATACAAACAAAAATATTCACGATACTAATTGGAGTCAATGTTACCTACCTACAATCCTTCATCATACTGTAAGTTGAAGTAATTGCGGGATTTCCAATATAAATGAATTATATTTGCCTTGTATTTCTATCATACAACTAATTTAATAGTACTTACTTACATGAGACGATTACTTCTAAATCAATTTCGGCAATGCCAGTGAACATGTTATTTTTTTTATAAATCTATAATTTATTTAATTATAATTTTTTCAATAAAGATTTATTTATATTTTTTAAGGAATTTTAAATTAAAATTTTTTGTCAAAAAACGATAGTTTTACTTCATTCCAAGCAATAAAAGTTCAACAAGACATACGATGCCTACTTTCAAAATTTTCCCTGATGAAATATACTGTAAGTAGTACTTATAGTTTATAAAACCTAAAATTATTTGTCAAATAAACTGCGTTAACTTATACTTACAGTTGCATTTAAAAAATTTTTGCCTGCTAAGAAAACGATAATTAGAAATACAATATTGAGAATACAATTTGTTTCAATCAAGAAAACTATAAGTCAAGTTATCATATTTATAATGGGAACAAAAAATACAAAATGACTTATCGTATTATTTGAAAGTGATACAGCATCCGCAGGAGGACTCGTTTTAAAAAATGAGTTAAACTGGGATGTGCTGCTTTCTTTGAACTATATGAAAATGCAATCATGCAATAACACGATAAGTAGTACTTATCGTTATCTTGCACGCATAGTGCGATTTATTTCTCGACATTTTTATAACCTTCACAGCCGTTTCATGGTACTATATTTTAAATACCCTTAGAAACTTCAATACATAATAACTAAAATTCAGAAAAGTACGCCAACTATGAAACGCTTGTAATTCTTGATTATAAAACAAATATATTATCACGATAATAAGGTACATAAAATAAAACGAAATTAAAATTATTCATTTCTAAAATGTCTTACACCAGAAATAGCCGCCAGAACGCATAAAAATCACTCAAAAACCCTTAGGTAGAAAAAAAATCAGAATTGTATTTCGTTCTACCGAAATATTCCAAAAATTTAAAGTTATGGAAAGTTTTAAAATTCTATGAATATCACAAAATTTCACAACACGTGATCAAAAAAAACTACTTTAACTTAAAGTTCTGGACTAAAAATCCCAAAATAAAAGATAACTAATTTAGTCCAATATATTTCTCAGCACAAGATCAACTGACTTACTCCAACTACCGCCGATCTCAATCACAAAATCAACCTGATACTCAACCAACAAAAAGAGGAAATTGATTGAGAGAGTAAATTTCTTGGAACCGACCAAACGGCGCAGTGGTTAAATCTACGACGGTTGGACCGGGTGGTACCGGGTTCGAATCCCTATAGGGGCGGGATGCAAAAGGGATTTGTCATCATCTGATTACGATCGGTGCTGACGATGAACACATCTATGACCCCCTGTTGAGAGTGCGGAATCCATGGGCCGACCCACCTTTCATGTCAGTACTATAGGCTGGCATGAAGCAATGCAATGTGCAGGTGGTTTAAACAAAAGCGGGTCTATAGCCGTACGTCCTCGAGTTGGCTGGGAACGGCGTAAGGTAGGACGTTAAAAAGGAACTGCGAAAGAATTGGGAGTGCCTAGAGCCCCAGAAAAGATTGCAGAGATAGACAAAAAAAAAAAAATCTTGGAATGATATCAAAGGGCCGAATGTCTAAGGGCCGAATTTCAAAGGGCCGAATGGGTCAAAGGGCCGAATGGGTCGAAGGGCCGAATGTCGAAGGGCCAAAAGGGTCGAAGGGCCGAATGGGTCGAAGGGCCGAATTATTTTGATTATTTTTTTGTTTTGTTTTTAGAAGTATAATTTTTTAAATTTCTTGTTTTAAGGAATATTTTGTAAATGTGCTGAATTTGATATTAAGAACTATAATTTTTATTTATTTATGAAAAACAATATTAATTTTCCAGACATCAATACCAGGTTGAAATGTTGTTTGTCAAAATGACTCATATCAAAATAGGTAATACATTTCAGGTTGAAACAATATTCAAAACAACACATGAGACAACAATATACATACTTTAAAATAAAAAGTTTCGTTTAATTTAAGTAGACATTTTGGAAATTTTGCCTTAAACTGTAATTTGTGTTTATAATTATGTAGTAAATTGTTAGGAGTATATTCACTATATTCACATCACTACATCACAGAGAAATTATTTTATTCGTCCAAATACAATTTTACCTTCACCCTAACGAATTAAAAATGGTCTGATTTTTATGACATTTTATGACAAAATTCTTTTTTGGTTTTGGTGAAATATGTTACATCTTATGTACAAATATTTTTCCACTTGATAATTACAAAAAGAACACAAAATATAAACAACAAAATTAATGCAATATTTTTGCCGATAGAATATCCAAAGATTAAACATAATAAAATATGTATAAACTCAAAAGAAATTAATTTATATTTGATAACAAAATTTACAAAATATTCCTTAAAACAAGAAATTAAAAAAATTATATTTCTAAAAACAAAAAATAAATAAACAAAAAAATTCGGCCCTTCGATCCATTCGGCCCTTTGACCCATTCGGCCCATCGACCCATTCGGCCCTTCGCCATTCGGCCCTTCGACCCATTCGGCCCTTCGACCCTTTCGGCCCTTCGATATTCGGACCTTCGACATTCGGCCCTTCGACCCATTCGGCCCTTCAACCCATTCGGCCCTTCGACATTCGGCCGTACGACATTCGGCCCTTTGAAATTCGGCCCTTCGTCCTCATTCCAATTTCTTTCGTAAACAAAATTTGTCGAATTGTGGATTGTTGGACGATTTGATGAAATGTGTGGTTAATTTTCTCCATTCTTATGTTTTATTGTGATAATAGATAGTCTCCTTTAGTTAGACAATACATAACTAGTTCGCATAGTGAAGATTCGCATAGTCATTGACCAAAAAACTTGCGCACCTATTGAAACCACATAAATATTTATTTTTATTTAGAATATCATTCCACCAATTATGGCGATAACAAACATGGATCTAATTCGATTTTAATCTATCAAAAAACGATTTCAAACAAATTTGAAAATATATTTTTTAAATTTATGATTAATTTTTGAATAACACCATTTTAATTTTTTTTTATATTTTGACTTAATTTAATTTTATTATTTTTAAAATTTTTTTTTGTTTTATATTAATTTTAAATTTTAATAATTGATGATTATTTTTTATATGAAATCATAAATGTTAATGACAAAATCGATTTCTTTACTTCAATAAATAAATAAAGCTGTTTCGGATGATTTTTGACGAAGTTATTTTACTTTGAAACCAGTAAGCTTTTCAGTTTTAGGAGGGCGACAAATTTCCGTTCGAATTGTAATTAGGTACTTTGCTTTAGATATGCGTTTATTTTAGAAAAAAATATATGTAGTTACATTTAAAATTAAACATAACCGGAATATTATCCTATTACTTTCAGAAACTACTGAACTGATTATTTTACGTGATTCGGATTGTGCGGCATTAAATTATTTATTAAATCCTACTTTTATTTGTTTGCAACCTAGGGGTCAAGATAAATCGGAATATTGGGTACTTATTCATAAATATATTTATGTCTCTTCATATCTACATTTTAAATAATTTATTTTACAGCCAACACATGGAACCCCTATCCAAATTGAAATAAGCTCTGGAAAATTACCAAGCAACTATTATATGTTAGGTCAATATTTATTTTACTACGCTACTACGGTGCATCAACTTGTTGGCACAAAAATGTCTGCTCATTTAGATTGGTTGGATAATTTGTTATGGGTAAGTTTAAGCAGTTATGTATTCATTAAACAATAGCAATTTGCTAATAATAAATCTGTGGCAATATGACATAAGGGAATAACTCCAAAATTCACATGTTTCAGGAAAACGTTTGAAAATTAAGAGTCGTTCAAAATCGTATGAGTTTTTTGAATTCTCGCTTTTTTAATTGATTTTATTACGGTTGTTTGTAGTTGCCGGATTATTACAAAAAAATGATATGACATAAATTCGAATATGGAGATTCCGAATTTGAAATAATACGTAAAAGGGTATAACTCGAGTTATTCCCGTATGTCATATTGCCACAGAAATAATTGAAGATTTCAACGGCTAAAACCTTCTTAATTTTATAATTTTATTAAAAAACTTTTCTATAAAAACGTCGATATCAAAATTTTGTTTTGTCAAACATTATCAGCAGTAATATCCCAAGAGCATTGATAATTTCCCGAAATAATTTTATTATATTTTTCGAAAGCACGTTGCTTGGTAACAGCCCGAAGCCGTAGGCTGAGGGCTGTTACCTAAAAGCAACGTGCTTGAGGAAAATATAATAAAATTATGAGGTATTTATCAATGCTCGAGGGGTATTCGACGAGAAAATTTTTTGCAATTTTATTTTATTCTAGTAGTAAGGCTGTTAGATTGTAAATTGTTCTATGAAAGTGGCATTTTGAAACAGTATTTATTGTAAAATAAAACTATAAAGTCTTTTCATCTAGTAGCCAGAGTATGTTTTTGTAAAAAAGCAAGCCTATTAAATCGGTCAATTTCGAGTCACGTGTATAAAATAAACCAATCAAAATAACATTACACTGATAACTTCCCTAGGGAAATTATCAGTGTAATGTTATTTTGATTGGTTTATTTCGTACACGTGACTCAAAATAGACTGATTTAACGGCTTGCTATTTTAGCAAAAAAATTTCAAGGCAATAATATTAATAAAAATCTAAATATTATACAAATTTCAAATGTTTAACAACTATTAAATAAATATGCAATAATATAGTATATTATTCAACGAGCAGATAATGATAGCTGTTATTCATGAAGATGAAGTATACCGACACGAGCTAATAGGCCAGTGTCGTAAATCATCTGAGTGAATAACAGCCATTATATGCTAGTATAATACGATAATTTGTAATTTATAATTATTCAATCCTTTAAATATTCCTAAAACAATTTTTGGTCGATATTTTGACGCCACAGTTTAATAATAAGCGTATTTTATTGATCAAAATTGAATTCGAATTATTTTTTGTTTATTTTTTTTCCCAAGAAAATAGCCAATTTGATTTAATTGGCAAAAGCCAACTTTTCGAAATAAAACATAAATTTAATATGTATTATGACCTGCTGGCAGGTATCATATAACCAAAAATTAGAATTATGTTTAAATAAACCCAATGTTATTTTGGGTTAATGTTATTCTTGCGATGATTTATGGCGGTATTCCATGGGAATATTTTACTGAATAGTAAAATACGCCAAAAAGAGAAAAGAAATCAAACACTATTGACGATTGGAGTATCACGGATACCACCTAGTGGGAAAATTTTAAATCGAGCTACCTGATAATTTAACGTTCGAAATTATTGTAGACCATTCCAATTTTGAACTGTAAATACTATTTTTACTTACCGGATTGCTAATAATTGTAAATTATCCCAATTTTGGACTATAAAAACAATTTTTAATTACCGCATTGCTAAATTTTCTTTCATCGCAATTGTGATAAATGTCATTTTATCAGGTCGGCATCATTTTAACTTTTTTTAAAAAACAATTAATTTTCTTAATTTTTTATTTATAGCAAAAGTTTTAAGGGGAATTTTGACAGCAATTGTAACTTAACCTACAAAAAATCAAAATTATTTCTTGTTGCACAAGTGAATTTGCCAATGTATGCTTGTATGTGCATTCGTAAAATGCGTCACCTTTGCTGTCGCGACCAGTGATGGGGGAAATTTGTCAAAAAGACTAAGCGAGATAGAGGGAAGGGTTCCACCAAGGAAAAAGTTAAAACATGACATGAACTGTAAATTAAATACATAAATTGAATTTATAAAATGTAAACGGCCGATGTCAATTTAAAACCAAATTTGAATTTATAATCGATAAAATTTATTAGTTTTAATGATACGATTTAGAAATATGTAATCTGAGCATCGAAAACGCCAATTTTACCCAGCTCAACATTTAATATACTCAAACTTAAACTGGCTAGTCCACCGTGTTTAAATCCAGTCATAACGCAAATCTAGCGTGCTGGCTAGTGGCTACAACGTAATATTTGGCCAAGTAAGCTGCATCATCATGAGGTGGTACGCCCACCTTAATAATATTATTGTCTTCAAGGATTTCTCTTAATACTGGTTCAATTCTCTTTAAGTGGCATAATCGAATTAAAGCACAGAATCCTTTATGTGTGGCCAATTGAATTAGTGCTACTGGAGGACGTGAACCACCAACTGTCAACCATTCACTATCGAATTCAATTACATTTTACTCTTTCCAATCGCTAGAAGTACAAAAAAATACGATAAATTCACAGAATTTTTATCAACCACAGAGTTCACTCATATTTTTAATTTATCTCGATTTGTTGTTTAAATTCCATTTTTTGATGATTAAAAATTGTCCCACATACAAATAAATTTGTTAGAATGTACGGAATGAAGATTTGATAAAACAAACGTAAACATCATGTGTTTTTTATTTTTATTGTCTTTAACGGGAAATTCGACATTAAACAAAAACATAACCAATAATTGCTAAAAAAATTAAGTATTTAGTAATTTAGTATTTATTCGAGATTATTTTTTTGCCTCAAAATTATCTAATAAATTAAAGATTATTAATACTCACATCAGAATTTCATTTTTTCGAACAACTTCCGTCACAGAATAAAAAATTTAAAAAAATCTCTACCATAAAATCGTGATCCTATTAAAATTATTAGTGGGTGCGAGAATTATTTTTCATCATATAGAAATTTTATGTACGTGTGTTAGTGACACTCCTATCCAAATAAATTATAATACCTATAAAGGTCTTCGCTGTAAAAAACGGCGATAGATAGATTAAATCTTAAGATGGCACTAGTAGTTTTTTTTTAATTTTTTTTTGTTGTATCGAAACAAAAATATAAACAAAAGCAAAAAACACGAATAAAACTTACAACTAGACATGAATTATAAAAAAAATTAATTTTATTTTTGATTTATTTACCAAAAATTAAAAATTGTTAAAGCTGACATCTTTAGAAGTTATCCCGAACAATGTTTTCACGTATTAAATAATACTGCATTATCGACAAATCTGCCAATATCATTGACCGCAAGTTTACTATGCACTTTTCCATTATCATTATGTCCTTTATAGGGATTATAATTTATTTGCTCCTATCACAAAAATTTTTTTACTGATTCGGTTTTTTGTTTCATTCCCCATCTACCAAATATATAATTGTTTCTCCCTTTAGTTTTACTATTCAGTAAAATATTCCCATGGAATAGCACCATTATCCTATGCAATAATTGCTGTTGTAAATTTGTCAAGGAAATACGCTAAATAATGAAAATGGCAAGAGACCATACTAGATAAAATTTCAAAAATTAAATAATTTACTTGGTAGGATTGAATAATGAAAGAAGAAACTCTTAGGCGGGGGCTCAGATGATCAATATCTATTGCCAATATTTCAGTATTGGCAATACTATTGAACATGTGAGGACACTAATTGAAGGATTGTCAATATACAAAATATTATGGTGATGGTTTGATGAAAATCAAAATATTTTTAATATTGATAAAATATTTACAATATTATTGATCTTCTGAGTTACTTTATTGACAAAATATCAATGCGAAGAGCTGTCAACATTTGAGTTTGGTATTCAAAACCAAGAAAACATAACAATTACCTTATACATTTGGCATTGCATTTATGCAAATATAAATATAAAGTTGAATTTATAAAAGTATTTTGATTTTTATTCACTCCCTAGACCATATTCTTTTCTTTTTATTTTAAATTTTTTCATTTATAAAGCCAAAATAATAGCTACAAGCCATACTTTTATCTAACACGGTTTTTATTGTTTGACATTTAAGTGTAGTGTCAATAGTATTGATCATCTGAGATAATTGCTGTTTGTAAATAGTTTTTTTCAACATTGACAAGACTTATTGAACATCTGAGGCCCGCATTAGATAAACTAACAGTGCATAATGTGTATCATTATAATTGATGAAACAAATGTATAATGAGCATATTATACGTTAGTCGTGGACAAAATTTAATTTACAAGGTGTCCTTGACCAAACCCACTCTCTCCCAGCCCGACAAAGTATATCAATAAAAAAAAATACTGGTCGAAAGGAAAAAATCTGCACCAATCATTTATGCAAACTAAAAAAATTGAACCCCTCCCAGTTTTCTATAGAAAAATACCAAAGTTACGTGATTTTAACAAGCCGATATCTTAAAAAATAAAAGTTTTTCGATCCTCCTTTAGGTGATAAAAACTGAACTTTTTTAAAAAAAATTGAGCCACCTTTAGATCGTGGATTATTTGTATGGTTTTATTATAAACAATAAAAATGATTTCTCAGTTATAACGGATGAACTGCGCAAGCGCCGGGCGCCAAAAACACGCAGAAGTCAGATATATAAATGAATTTACATATTTACAAATGAAACAATACGTAATAAAAAACTGCACCACAATACAAAATGTTATAATTAACATTTTAAGAAAGACTTGAATCGACTATGTAGGAGATGGAAGAGAGATGGTAAATTTTTTTGATCGACAAAAAAAAATACTACTTAGTCAGTATAACAATAAATATATATTCCATTTATGCAAGTTACAGAAATTGAACAAAACCCCTCCCAGATTTCTGTAAAATATTCGCAAAGTTACGTTATATTGATTCGACTAAATCGTGGAGAATAAATATTTTTCTGATTCTTCTTTAGATATACTATATAAGCTTAACTTTGTCTATACAAAATTGAACCATCTTTAGATCATCGATTATTTATATGCATTTATTATAAATAATAAAAAAAGTAAATCCGTGCAAAGCGCAAAGCCAAAGACTCACGACGATACACTGACGCAGAAACAGTGACGCACGTACAGTGGCGCCAAAATATCTAAGTGCTGATACCGATATAATTAATGTTTAAGGGTAGTTAAAAACGTTTTTATTGTTTGTGACAGCAAATAATATTATACCAAAAATTGTGATGAAGCAATTAAATATTATCAAATGTAATAGCCATATACAGTTTGCCTACAATATTGAAGAACCAATTGGAAACTTAGATGAAGAAGGTGATTTATCTGATTTTAAGAACAGCAATACCAAAAACTGTATCAAAGAATTAGTTGAAAAAGCAGAATCACAAAGTTCAGCTTGATACTTTTGTGGTTTTCCTCCTGGTGCAACAAAAAACAGACTCCGAGTCGTATCCAGAAAATTGACACTATTTTGACATTTCTATTTTCCCAAAGCAAAATTTTTGTGTTAAAACAATTTATTATTTATTTGTCCTCATATTTGCTTTGATGTTTAAAAGGCATTTCGATGACATATAAATGTAATCGTGTTAGTAATCGCTCCGAAAAATTTGACCGAGCGACGAATGACAGCTGCTGTCATTTGGTTTTCGCTCCGATTTTTTTTTTGTGTCAACAGGAAACCACATTTATCGATATGAAGGAAAGGAAAAGTACGCAACAAAAAGTGATCGCAAACGCAATAGGAAAAGCGTAGTCAAAAAGCGAAATCGATGTCGTCTTACTTTAGTAAAAGTTATTTCTATTCGGATAGGAATGAAATTTTGTCCAAAGTAAGCCAAGAATATTTTTTTTTTTGTTTTACCTTTAACAGTTGGCACCAAAAATATAATTATTATTTAGAATTTTAACAAATATAAAATAGTGATAACAAATTATTGAATAAAGTATAATAATTTCAAATGATAATTAACAAATTTAAAATTCTGATTGAAAAATTGAGAATTGTTATTTAATACCAACTCATAAAACTAAATATATTTAATACATTTACTCTAGTGGTAAACACTATAACTACGTGAAGAAGAGAATTTTTCTATACATACTTCTCAGTGGAATGAAATTATTCATTCCGGAATGAAAATACATGGCACTGTTGTTGTAAAATTTTCAAAGTAAGATTACAAGAGTACAATTTTATTCTTGAAACCAGAGATATCCCACCCCCGATCTTTTTGTTGTGTGTGTCCTTTTTGGGAATTTATTAATGCATATGTTCTAAGTCTATCCTGTGTTGATCTTCTCTTAATAATTTTGTTTTGTTAGTTTCTCCTACATTGCATGAATCCCAATTTTTACATAAAATTTTATATATTAGTTCGTCAGGTATTTTATCTTTAAATTTTATAGTTAATTTTTCTGTTGTATGCCTTATTACCAATTTTTTGACTAATATGAGTAGCTTGGAGTCATTCTTAGTATTTTGTTAATTTTTTCAATCAAATTTGGTACGTATGTAGGTAGTAGGTACGTCATTAATCCATATTTTATTTCTGTACTTTTTGGTTTTTTATTTTAGTATACATGCGTCTGTAATTTATTTACATATTAATTAGTTGTATAGGGCAATTGTTATTCAATAACGTGTTCTTAATTTTCTTAATGTATTTTGTCTAAATTCACAATCCGTGGTATAGTACTCTTTAGATAAGGGAATGCAATCTCGGATAAGGCAATACCGGGCTCCCTGATTTCGGTATTGACAAAAAAACAGGGATTTAAGGATTTTGGGATTGACAAAAAGACCGGGATCCCGGGATTTGACAAAAAGACAGGGATCTCGGGATTTTGGTATTGACAAACAGACTGGGATCAAGGGATTTTACAAAAATGTCAGATCACGGGATTGCACTCCCTACTTTTGATGAATGAATCGCGTTGCGCTACATTCGTTTTCATTTTGTACTGTTGGATCGAATTGAAATTTAGTAATGTATTCGAAGAAATTTCTCTTTTAAACCATTCCGTTTTTATTATTTTGTTCTGTTTGTGTAATTTGATGTCTCAAAATGCCAAAAGTTAGTTATTCAAATCTTCTTTTTCAACAGTGAATTTTAATTTATTATGAAATGAATTAAATAGATTTTTAATGGTGTCAATATGTTCGTCTGAAATGGCCAAAATAATGTGGTCTACGTACTTATAGATGAATAAGCTAATAGCTGCATTTCATGAAACCAAGTGAACCGGATAAGATCAAAGTTTAGCTGTTTGCTTTCCGTTGTCCTTTCATAATGTATTGTTTTGTAAATATTTTATTGTTACATGTATGTTTAATTGTTGTTAATAATTTGAAATTTGTATAACTTTTAGTGTGCCCTGATAATGATTTTTGTTTTTTAAATAAAATGTTAAATTAACGTGGTTTATAATCAAGTTATTGAATATTGAAATAATGCAGACCTAATACAAAATAAAAATAAAAAAATTAAAAATAAATAATTATTAATATTGAATTGATTTTATAGGAAGAAGAAGATTCTAAATGTGGCAAAAGATTTATACAGCCCAAACCTTTGATTACTGAAGGAGAACCCACCATTCGTGGAGAGTTTCCATGGCATGCAGCAATCTCACGAAAGGAAAGTTTAGGTATTCGGAGATACATATGCGGAGGAACGCTTTTAAACAAAAACACTGTCTTAACTGCGGCTCATTGCGTTTATAATTCAAATGGTGTAACAGCAGCAGGACTGCTTATTGTTTCACTTGGGAAGTATGATTTTGATGAAATAACTTCCTACAGTCGGGAGACAGGAGTTTATCAATTAATAATACATGAACAGTATGATCCACATCATTTAGAAAATGATATCTGTCTATTAAAATTAAAAACAGAAATTGCTTATTCTGAGTTCATTCAACCAATTTGTATTACGGACGATTCAACAATTTTTCGTTCCGATATCGGTGTGGTAAGTTAAATATTAGACCAAACCTTAATATTAGACTATTCACACCAAACATCAATCCTCAACAACAAATTGAACAAATTCCTCCATAGAATTAATAAATTCGTCATTCGATTCACGCGAGTAGTTTTATTTGTCAAAGCAAACAAACCTCAATTTATTGTAAGATTAAAAATGTTACTATACCTGGTACGAATATCCCTATATGTACTAATAAAAATATTGTGACCGAAAGTGGACTATATTTTCTTATTTTGAAGAAATATTAGGATTTAATTAAATTAAATTGGATTGAAAACATAATTTAATAAGATAATAGTAAGGAACAAATGAATAACAGACAGAGAAAAGGTGTGAATAGTCTCTTATAGATATAAATACATAGTATATCATTAATTTAGTTATATTATAATTATAGGTAGCTGGTTGGGGAAAAAATCAATTTCAGCAACAAACAAGTATATTGTCTAAAGCTTCAATGCCGATACATTCTCATTCTGAATGTCTCAAAAGTAATCGCGAAGTCTTCGAAAAGTTTTTAAATGAAAATTCCTTTTGCGCTGGCTACGATAACGGAACCAGTGTTTGTTCGGGTGACAGCGGCGGTGGACTTATCTTCGAGAGCGATAATCTTTTTTATATCCGCGGGATAGTATCTGTGGGAGTACCACTAAAAAACGAAACAAGATGTGATACAACTCAGTTTGTTGTATTTACTGACGTTACAAAATTGTATAATTGGTTGTCTACAAGAATAGATAATTAACTAAAATATTTACAACCGTTTTTTTTTATTTTTGAAAGAAGTACCAAAGTCAGATATTTTTAAAATGTTCACAACACTTTATTAGAAACTAACGGAGTATGTACCCCGGTAAAGGTTGCTACATACTTGTGAATCACAACCTTCAGCGGAAATTTTTATGAATTTCCTGAAATTTTTTAGTAAATTTATTTTAATTACAAGTTATTGCTTTTCGGTAAAGGATATTTTCAAGATTAGAAACAAAATTTTCTACAATTTTTTTCTATTTTCCAATTTAATTTTTTTTAAATCAAATTTATTTAAATATAATAAATTAGACACACATTAAAAAATTTTACGAACGGGAGAAATTGTTAAATTAAAAAATTTAGTACTCGAAAATATAGGTAGGTACTTTCAATCAAATTTTCTATTTTTATTTCAAGACCGGTTTTGGACATTCGTCCTTCTTCCGTTTCTAATTTACTACATGTTAACTCATGGTTTGAAATTCACGCGTTTTATTTGCGATATCAGCTTTACAGTTTTTTTCAACTACTGTACAAAATCATAATTTTGAGTGCTTTGGTGTTTGTTTTATCATTTAATAATAGATTATTATGCCTATGTCTATTAATAAATGATAAAACAATCACCAAAGCACATAAGATGGATTTTATGATCTTGTAAAGTTGTTGAAAAAACGAAAAATTTAACGATCGAATATAAAACGCGTGAATTTCAGATTTTGAGTTAATAGTAAATTAGAAACTGAAAAAGGGCGAATATAAGAAACCGGTCTTCCAAATACGTACAAATAAAAAATTTTATATTATCACAAAAATTAACGTTTGATTGAAATTGTTCTGTATATTTTCGAGTAATAATTTTTTAATGTGTGTTTAATTTATTGTATGTATAAGAAAATTTTATAGAAAAAAAAATTATAAATCGGAAAAAATAAAAAATTTTATAAAATTTTGTTTAAAGCTGCAGTTTAGGATGGAATTATACCATCTATACAACAATAAAAAGATGCATAATTTCTTGTCTTCCTTACGCGGAGAGAACTAACGCTAAGCGGCTTTGAGGAGTTTTTTATTTTAGTATATGAAACAGTAATACAGTGAAATAAATTGTAAAAAATGACTCACTTACGAGCGACGTTTCGCAAAAACGAGTAACGAGAAGACCAGGGAGACCCGGATTGTACGCTTAATATATAAACATAATGTGTTTCGTTATTGTTTGTTTGTTTCTATCTCTACAATCTTTTCTGGGGCTCAAGGCACTCCAAACTCTTTCGCAGTTCCCTTTTAACGTCCTACCTTACGCCGTTGCCAGCCAACTCGAGGACGTACGGCTATAGACCCGCTTTCGTTTTAAACCACCTGCACATTGCATTGCTTCATGCCAGCCTATAGTACTGACATGAAAGGTGGGTCGGCCCATGGATTCCGCACTCTCAACAGGGGGTCATAGATGTGTTCATCGTCATCACCGATCGTAATCAGATGATGAAAAATCCCTTTTGCATCCCGCCCCTATAGGGATTCGAACCCGGTATCTCCCGATCCAACCGCCGTAGCTTTAACCACTGCGCCGTTATGTGTTTCGTTATTTAAAAAAAAATTAACGAGTAAGATCCTCGCTCGTTAAGCGAATTACGACTGCAAATTGAAAAAAATTACTCTCTTAACGAGCGAGATTTCGCAAAATGAGAGACAAGAAGAGGGGAAGGTCAGGATTGTGTGCTTAATATAATAAGTATATAATGTATTTCGTTATTTAAAAAAAAACATAACGAGAAAGGTCCTGGAATGAACTATGCTCTTTAAGCGAAGTATACCACTGTATAAATACCAATATTTAAAAAGAAATTATCACGTTTTCCTTCCATTCTTACGCAAAGGGTCCAATGCTAAGAGGCTTTGGGGAGTTCTATATTTAAATACGTAATGTTGATAATATGGAACACTCATAAACTATGTAAACTCGGCCAAAGGCATCCGATGTAGAAAAACAATAAAGAATGATTTCAGCAAAAGGATCATGCTTTTATCAAGAAAACTTTCCGTGTTGCCTTCTTTGGCCCATGAAGTCGCTGTTGTTTTAATATGTTGGAATTGACGAAGATTGTTTGATCAGTTTTAAGGTGTACACTGTAACGAATTAGACGGCATCAGCGGTCACCAACAAGCAGTCAGTTCCGAATTAGTGCCTTTGGTCAATGAATTTTTTTAATCACTTATTCAGAGCTTTGATGTGGCCATATTTTTGTCGGCTAAGGCTCAGGGAGTGGGTGAGGTTTGTCAAAGGTGAATAGATGCTAGTGGACCACGGAGACAAGGTTCGAGATAGACAAGGACGGACATAACTAGGAATGGGGATCAAGGCATGGATCTACCTACCAGAACGGCTACCAGTAAAGAAAAAATTAAATTTAAATAATATAAAATAAAATTTAAAAGAAAAAATATTTCTTATCTTAAATTAAATGGTCACAGCTGATTTCGAAGCTTCTCGATTCCATAATTTATGCACTCACTGACATACTATATGTTATGATTTTTCTAACAGAATGAAATTTTCCAGAACTATCAAGACGTTTCGAGGTTACCAGATTATTTGAGTCTTATGGATATTTTTGGGGTTGACGGGAAATAGTGCTATAAATGATGATAGTATCATATAACAGAACCATAAATGATAAAGAATGCCTTTCTGAAAGCCTAAATTTGTATTTACCACAAATTGTAAAAATGGACAGAGCACTTGTGTGCTCTAAGGTATCGATATATTGCTTGGCTTCTCCATGGTTCAATATATTCCAGTTTTAAAGTTGTAACATATTGTTGTGCGATTTATTTTTGTGTTTGATCTAATCTAATTAAATTGCCTAACTTGATCTCTGTACATCAAATAGAGAGATTATTGAGAAATTGTTGAATTTTTTGACATAAGGAAATTAATCGTAAATGTAATCGAATTATATTGAATTAAATTGAAGTGATGAACTGTATTTGGGTTAATGAGGATGAGCTGCTAATTTCTAATTTAGAATGGTTATTTGCAATTCCGTTTGTTTGTGTTTCTAATTTAATAATACATGAAGCTGATTTTCGCTAATTGATTGACTACTTATACATGAAGAAAACTTGTGTGATTGGCTTAGTCAAATTCTAATTTTCAGTTGTAATACAATAATTGTGGAGAATTTGTAGTCATCAGCTTACCACTGGTGGGGGCTGATTCAGTAACGTTGGGCCTAGCTGTCACCCTACAGTAGTAGTATAGAGTAAGGATACTCCAGAGAACAAGACGGTAACCGGAAAAGCTTATGATTGCTCACGTATTTGTTTCCCTTCTAATGGTTGTCAAGCATTAGAATTTAGGTGCCGAAATGTTGTAGAGCCTTGTGGTTAGTTGTTAGTAGGTTGAATTATTGTTTATCGAAGAGATACTCACACAAATTTCGTTAAAGATGTTCTACTTGATTGCTTGAAATTAGCGGATCGGCTGCCGCGCTGCGGGATGACTTCTCGTGAAAATTTGTTAAATGAAAATTGTATCTTAGTTGAGTTTAAAATATGTCTTTATTTAATTTCGGTTGCAGATTTGTACACTATAATCACTTTTCTTACGATAATAGATCACTGAATTTACTTAATTTATTTTTTTGAATTGGTTTGCTATTCTTAATTTTTTTAAATGATACTGATAATTTATATTAACGATGTATTGAGTCTGGTTTTCTCGGTGTATTAAATGATTTGTACCGATTGATCGATGGACTGATGCAATTTACTTAACACTTTCGGTTTATATACAAAATTTACGTTAACATTTTACACTAATAACAATTTATTTCGTTAAATTCCTACGACCATAAAGATATAGACAGAGCCTAAATGAAAAAATACAAAGTAATCAGAAAATCAAATACGTTCGCTAATATGTCAGAAAAATTTTTCTTTTTTATATTTGTTTCATTTCAATTTTGTGTTTACATAATAACGTAAATATGTTTTTAAAAATTATTAATCAAAATAGTAAAATATCTTAAAAGGTGCATTCTTGTGTTAATAGTTGTGATATAGTTTATCGTGAAATTGCTAATACAGTCGAAAATAGTCGGCATTTCACAAGGAATTCTCAGTAAGTATTTAAAAAAAAAATTTTTTAGTAAAACTTGAAATCACTCGGGAAATTATGTTTGAATATTAATTTTTTTTGTGTTGTGTTATAAAAAATTATAAATATAATGCTAAAATAGCTTTTTTGTTATGATCAATGTAATTTTCCATTGAAAATAATCTAAAGAAAAAATGTTTCATTCTGTTTACATATTTCTGTCATTTTGTGTTTAAAAACAAACCAGTGCCGGGGAAAATATATTTTCCTGAGGTGTTTCAAAATTTTAAAAAAATTATGTTTTCCGTTATAGATTTCCTAAGAATGCGAAAATGAAGAAACTCCAATGTTTAAAGTCAATTTTAAAGCAAAATATAGTGAAGAATTGGGGAACGGTTTTGGGCAATTTACAATTTTTGAGTCACTATCCGCGGCCGCAATAAGTCGCGATCCATTAGACGAATTGGATAAAAATATGGTTTTGCCGCATGTATTGTTTGTGTATTATAAGCAAAAAAAAAATGTTAAGAAAACCCCTGTGGCAATAAAGCAATAAAAATGTTTATACCTATTTTTGAAAAAAATGTTTCATTTTATTTATTTAGTTATACTTTAAAATTTACAGATCTTTCGGCATACTTCATTTTGAGCTCTGCTCATTCACAACAGAGCAAACGAAACTGATATACTTTTTAAAAGACAGCTTAACAATAAAACGTATTGTATATTATGGTGGCCAGAAAAGCAGCCCAACAGTTCAAATTCGCACAGATTTTTATCTTTATTTTTGCTAGGAAATCCCATTTGGCAGGCGATTTCATTTTAAAATATTTTAAGTTTTCTTTTCTATAATTCATTAGTTTTAGATTGGAGTGCCCAAATGATTTGTTTTTTTTTATTAATTGAAGAAATCAAATTAGTTAAGAAAAATATTTATAGAGAAAAATACACGTCCAACCAAGATGAAAGGCAAAGAGATGTTAAAATAAAGATATATTCCGTACTTCCTATTTTCAAAGTAACAAAATAAATCTAGATGGTAAAAATGAGTAGATATACTGAATTTATATATGTTTATGTACAGAAAGGTCTGTTACAAAGATAAAACCGTCTTATTTTTAAAAATAATAAAAGTAACAAATTATAATCTACTTAATAAGTAGATTTAAAAATGTTTACAAAACTCTTTGTACCTAACTTCGTTTATGTCCCTTAGAAAATTATTTTTATTTAAGTATGACTATGGAAATGACCAAACCTAAAATGAAAAAAATAACAGAAAAATCAAAACAAAAATATATATGACAGCAGTAGCTACACGCTCAAATTTGAATATACTGCTCGGTTGTTAAATTCGCAAATTCTTTCTTTATTTTTTTTAGGTTATTGATTTTGTATTTTTTTTTTATAAATTAATTATTTAGCCTAATTCGCATCATATTTCTTTCTGTTAACGTACTTCTGTTTTCATAGTTCATTCACATCATGTAAAGTACATGTGTGATCATTTTGCGCCTAAAATTATACTCATTAACAACACATTGAGCTTTCAGTACTTTTTTCTCTTTTCTTTTTCTTTTGCGCCTGAATTCATTTTCTAAAGCTAATGTTAAAATATTCAATCATTCTTACTTATTTTTATTTTATTATTATTTTTTTTTATGTAATCGTATATGATTGGAATGCGGACTCATAACGTTGACCTATATACATTTTATATGTGTCTCGCATTTTTATTTACGTACGGGTAATGTCTTATCTAATTAAAATACAATGGAATGGTAGTGTTATACAACAACATCGTCACTACGCGTGAAACTCCCTTTTCTCCACACCCAACACACCAGGACGCTGTGAATACAGAAGTCCCATAACATCTTGACCGGATTGACGGCAGTTTGTGTCAGCTACAGCTCAGTCTGGGGAGGTTCTTTCCGATATGTTATGGGGGAAAAAACCAACTGCTCCAAAATCAAATTTCACTACTCCCTAAAATTCACAACAGCCCTTATGTTGCTTTTCATCAGAACCCGCGTTCAATCTCGCCAACAAAATAACGATTTAGTTAACCATCACACCATTTATTTACACATAACGAAAAAAAACAAAAAATTACTTTGTTATAATAATATACATATTATGTACAATATTTACACTTACCAAATCAAAAGATGATAGCGCTAATACCCGATGATCTGGACCTAATATATACACTTATTTCGAAGAAACTATTGTAATATTAAGAAAAAAAAAATATGGTGCACAAATAATAATAATGGCTAAGCTATAGGAGGATATTTCAATTAGTAAGAGAGTTCGCATATAGATGGTGTGTCTGGGATCTAGTATTAAAAAAATTAAGTAAATATTAATAGAACTAATTTGAAATACTGTAGATACAAACGTCTCATCACAAAAACTAATAAATTATCTTTAAAAAATAACAATATTCGTATCTTGACATGTTTTACTGAGAAATACACCTCTAAATTTATTTTAAACAAAATAGAAAAATATCTTCCAATTAAAGTTAAATTGTATTCATTAACACTTTATAAATGAAAACCTCTTATAAAATTCCAATAAATCAAGAAATATCATTCATAAATAACAATTTATTTACACTTGTGTTACATAGGAATTCCTATGTAAATGTTTGACATTTGAGATTTTGTCCCAGGACAACGACGCACCATACAGCAAACACTCTAAGTAAAAATTCCTCCAACACAAAAAGTAAAATTGGTAAAACAAAAAAAAATTGGTAACACTGTCGGGAGACCTCACATTTTTAATTTCATGAGACCGGCTTAATCCGATTATTTAATGAATTTTCGAAATTTGCCGTAATGAGTTTAGTGACTAAAACGATGTAATGGAAGGGTATTAGTTTGACAAATATTACGAAAATAATAAGTTTATTTAATCCGTAATTTAAAACGAGTTTAGCTAAATCGGCTTTAATAAATTGCAATCTGTAGACTACAAAGACTACAGAAATTATATTCATTGCGGAATGAAAATATACGGCATTGTTGTAAAATTCCCAAAGTAAGACTACATATTTACACAAGTACACAAATTAAAGAGGTAAATATGTAGTAACAGCTGGTCAGCTGAGCAAATAACATTCTAAAAAATTTGACAAATCTTCGTTGGGGAATATGACGCTGGCGCTGCCCTTCTCTAAAATGTTTAATCAATTATGCCCACTGTCGCTACCATCTAACCCGCCGTCTCCACTATGAAATTTTACTGAAATTTTATTTCATGGTTTTTGTGATTGTATGTGTTTCTTTTAATGTATTAATAAATTTCTGTCGATGAAATTTCATCACTGGGCATTTTGCTTTCATGAAAAATTTCTGCTAATGTCAAAAACAAGTTTTTCGCACATTTTTATAGTTCTACAAAACTATATTATTTTTATAATTTATTCTTTTTTAAAAACACAACACAATAATTAAAACCAAATTTCAAAATAAAAATAATTTAGAAAGAACGAAATGATTGTCGTTATGTTGAGCTGATGTGAATTTCTATAATGGGATTCACCAAATTAAAAAAAATGTAATATTTCAATTAGTAAGAGAGTTCGCATATAGATGGTGTGTCTGGGATCTAGTATTAAAAAAATTAAGTAAATATTAATAGAACTAATTTGAAATACTGTAGATACAAACGTCTCATCACAAAAACTAATAAATTATCTTTAAAAAATAACAATATTCGTATCTTGACATGTTTTACTGAGAAATACACCTCTAAATTTATTTTAAACAAAATAGAAAAATATCTTCCAATTAAAGTTAAATTGTATTCATTAACACTTTATAAATGAAAACCTCTTATAAAATTCCAATAAATCAAGAAATATCATTCATAAATAACAATTTATTTACACTTGTGTTACATAGGAATTCCTATGTAAATGTTTGACATTTGAGATTTTGTCCCAGGACAACGACGCACCATACAGCAAACACTCGAAGTAAAAATTCCTCCTATAGCAGAGCATACCATGTCACACAGCGCCAATTTTTATAATGGTAGAAATATTTTCAACTTGAAAATAGCTCCATATTTAATAAAGTGCTAATTTTTAAAACTAAAATTTGTAATATTTTAAAATGTAGCAATAATATGAACTAAATAAAAATGCCACTTTTCCAAAAAAAAAATTGTGTTTTTTTTGTTAACTGCAGGTAATGCATTACTTTTATTAGTATGTAATGCATTATTTTTCGGATATTTTGGTACGATGGAAAAGATTGTCTGATGAAATTAATGGAATTTGGTAATTTTGAATAAGATTATGATGAAATTCTACAGGTACGATGGAAATGGGATTCTTAATCGATTTTCAGAAGAAATTAATGGAATTTGGTTATTTTGGAAACGAGTAAGATGAAATTTGATAGGTACAATGGAAATGGGATTTTTAACCGATTTTCAGAGGAAATTAATGGAATTTGATTATTTTGGAAAGATGGAAATGGGATTCTTAACCGATTTTCAGAGGAAATTAATGGAATTTGGTTATTTTGGAAACGAGTAAGATGAAATTTGATAGGTACAATGGAAATGGGATTTTTAACCGATTTTCAGAGGAAATTAATGGAATTTGGTTATTTTGGAAAGATGGAAATGGGATTCTTAACTGATTTTCAGAGGAAATTAATGGAATTTGGTTATTTTGGAAACGAGTAAGATGAAATTTGATAGGTAGGTACAATGGAAATGGAATTCTAACCCGATTTTTAAAGGAAATTAATGGAACTTGGGGATATTTAGATTTACAAAATAATTATTTTGATTATTTTAAACAAATATAATATTTTGGAATAGAAAAAAATAATTTTTAGTAGTAAAAAAAAAAAAAAAATCGAGACAAAAAATTAAATATAATCGATTTTGTATTATTTAATATTTAATGGGGGATCGATATAAAATATTCCAGTGTCATTAATAGATTCTATATAATCCGCTCCTACGTGCGGCACGCAGTGCGACATGTTTGCTTATCCTGGCTCCTAAGTTAAATTAGGGATCTCCATTTTCCAGAATATTTTAGCGACCTCCCGCGAGCCCGTGAGAGAGAGAGAGTTAAGCGGGAGGGAGCGCAGCGACCTTCCGCGTGCCCGTGAGAATTACGGAAGCCGTTAGTTTCTACAATCCTAAGTTAAGTTACTCGATGTAATTTTTCTTCAATTTATTTATCTCAGAATAGACAGAATAGAGAACAAAATGGACAGGAAATTGTTATAATATCATTAATAGATTCTATATAATCCGCTCCTACGTGCGGCACGCAGTGCGACATGTTTGCTTATCCTGGCTCCTAAGTTAAATTAGGGATCTCCATTTTCCAGAATATTTTAGCGACCTCCCGCGAGCCCGTGAGAGAGAGAGTTAAGCGGGAGGGAGCGCAGCGAATAGTGCTTGACGCTGAGTTGCCCGTTGTTAAGTGTTACTCAGGCATTCCGAGAAGAGTATCATTATATATGCCAAATATATTTGCAAGGCTTTCAAAGAATGGGTTCTTGATTTTTAAGAAATTCCTCTAATCCAAAAAAAAAATTAGGTGAGGTTTTGAAGGACTATCATGTAAAAGTTGAAAACTTTATATGGGGGATTCAGATGCGATACAACATGTTTGCACGCAAGGAATGAATTCTTGATTTATAAATCTGTTACACGCTAAAAATTCACCTTTAGCGGGGTTATTTAGATAATCACAGGGGTATTTGGAACTAGAGCATATCTTCATGCTGTAGGGGTGCCGATTTATGAGCAAAATGAAACATTCAGGTAGCACTATCTGCATCAAAAAAATAATTTACGAGTGATTTTGTTTGAAATTCATTATTGGAATCTGTAACAAAAAGTACATTTTGTAGAACAGCAATAAAAGGCCCCTATGTGATATGTAGTGAAAATTGGGCCCCTCGTTTTTGTACTTTCGCATGAAGATAGAGCCTTGAAATTGAAATATATGTTTAATCACATCTTTCGAAACCTGTCTGCAAAATATGAGCGGCAGCCTTTTCTTCGTTTTCCAGAAACTGAATTTTTACTAGACCAATTTTTACATGTGTAAGCATAGGAAAGCATAGAACAATGGCATTTTACATATGTTCGCATTGAGATACAATTTTGATTTTTCACATATATGTTATATAAGAATCGTAGAACAACATACTAAAAATTCTCTAGCAGCCCCTTCTTTGTTCGCATACAATTGGACTAAAAAAATTATTTTTATGCAAGAGATGTCAGATACACATTACACATTACTCTCAATCTCAATCAGTACAATTTGGTTCATAACTTTTATGTTTATATAACAATCACATATATAACAGACTATACAACTCATTGGAAAATAGGCCAATCAGATAGTTCAATTTAACACAACTAGTGGTGTTTCGGCCACAAACAAGTAAATCATATTATGTTATAATCATATCATCCATGAATATAAACAAACAATTAATATTTTTGACATTTCGCAAAAATGAGTTTATTTGGTGCAGTTTTTATTTGGTTGTGTAATATATTTGGTTGATTCGTTGTATAGTCTTAACGTATACAACTCTAGCTTCGAAAATCATCTGAATATACAGTTGCGGGCTCGATGTGTTACCTAGGAAACACATCTCGTCCTCTTAACTGTATATTAGATTATTTTCGAACCTCTTGTTGTATAACTACTGTTGTATAAATCGTATTTCAAGTCTTGTTTTGAGTAATATAACTTGTGTGTAACATAATCTTTAATACTTTTACAATTCGTTAACTTGTGTGTTCATCATCATTAGAACTGTTTGACTTAACACTAATGGGTCCAGAAGGTAAAATGTACTTTTTATATTTATTTTGCATGTAATCTCATAAAATTGTTTATTGTAGTTGAACGATCTCATATTCTCTGTCGCATATGTAAGTCACGCATATTGAAATGGCGAGGAGTTTGCACTTTAGGAGCACCTTCTTTATGGATAAATGTTACTACATACTCAAAAAGCGTAGGAAAGTCATATAATCCAAATAGTTATGCCTGTTTGAAGTGTCATTCAAGATTAAAGTTCAAAATATATCACTTACTGCCTGGTAATACAGCTGAGGGTAATACTGTGGACAATAATTTGCATAATTATGAAATGGATATAACTCCTGATAGTTCTTGTTGCACTACATCTTCAGAGATTGATTTCCAGGCTTCAACCATGAATAGTACAACTTCATTTTCGACATTAGAAAACACAAGTACTGAATCTCAATCTGAATTTACATCTGAATTTCTCAGTAGTCAAGCTTCTGTAACGTCAAGCAAAGTTTCTTCTGTTCCAAGAAATGGAATTATAGTCAATCTTCCTAGCTGCTCTGGTACACAGAGAATCGATATGTGGAAAAGAAAGAAAATTGTTATTCCAATGAGCAATAGATGCTGTCGCTCACATTTTGACAAAAATGGCTTGTTTAATAAGAAGACTTTAGAATCATTAGTTGCAACTAAAGAAACAATAGTATTGTCCGCTGAACATATTACAGCCACATTAGGTGGCGAGTCAGTAACCATCAGGGCCGTAAAGGGCTGTCCCCAAGGAGGTGTACTATCTCCTCTTTTATGGTCATTGGTTAATGATAGACTGCTGATCCTCCTGAATAGCCATGGGTTTGATGTCCAGGGCTATGCGGATGACGTGGCTATCGTGATTAGAGGCAGGTTTGATGAGATCATCTCTGATCTCATGCAAAATGCACTCAACTTGATATGACAGTGGTGTGACAAGGAAGGACTTAGTGTCAATCCAAACAAAACTGTCATTGTCCCTTTTACGAGGAGGAGAAAGCTCTCGCTTGTAGCTCCCTCGTTAAACGGTACTATTGTTGCCTTTTCCAAAGAGGTTAAATATATAGGGGTTATCCTGGATCATAAACTGAACTGGGAACAACATATACAAAAAATTCAAAATAGAGCCACAAAGGCTTTTTGGGCCTGTCAGAGACTCTATGGACGTATTTGGGGACTACAACCAAAAATGATCTACTGGTCATTTCTAACAATTATTAGGCCTATGATCACTTACGCATCGCTAGTGTGGTGGCCTAAAACTCAACAAAGGACAGCGCAAACTTTATTGAATAAGGTTCAGCGTATGGCCTGCATTGGGGTTACGGGCTCAATGAAAACATGTCCGACCGCAGCAATGGAGACACTCCTAGGACTAACTCCATTGCATCTGCATGTAAAAAAGGATACTGCTACTATGGCCCTTAAGATGCAGGCGGAGGGTAACATCAAACCAGGCAATATGGTGGGCCATCTGGAGATCCTTAAGGAGTTTCAGACAGACCCCACTATAGGAATGCCTTCCGACTGTATGCCAGCCAAACTGGATTTCCACAAACCATTTTGTGTTAGATTACCTAACCGGGAGGAGTGAAGTACAGGGGGACCATCCTTTGAGCGAGGGTCATTGGTGTGGTTTACAGATGGATCAAAAACGGAAGATGGGGCGGGGGTAGGAATACATGGGAGTGGAGTATCACTCTCGAAGTCCTTGGGTACCAATGCAACCGTCTTTCAAGCAGGAGTGCATGCTATAGAACTTTGTGCTAGGATAGGCATTTCTAAAGGCCTAAACGACGCAAAGGTTTATATAGTATCAGACAGCCAATCGGCCTTAAAGGCTCTTAGGTCTTTTACCATTGAGTCAAGGCTGGTATGGGATTGTCTGAAGGTTATTAAATTGCTGGCAAGCTCAAATAAGGTAACACTTGTTTGGGTGCCAGGCCACACTGGAAATGTGGGAAACGAGGCAGCTGATGTCCTCGCCCGCGAGGGATCTGCCTTTCCATTAATTGGACCAGAGCCCTTCTGCGGCGTCTCTAAGGGGCACCATAGGGCAGCAGTTAAACGCTGGGAGGATGTGCAAAAGTTCTCTTACTGGCGCGGAATTCCAGGTTTGCGACAGGCGAAGGAATTTATTTCACCTTCGTCGGCCTGGGCCAAGGAATGTCTCGTACTTAGGAAACCTGAGTTGAGGCTGCTTACCGGCTTCCTCACAGGTCACATCCCCTTAAGGTATCACCTAAAGAAAATGGGCCTAAGTTCGACGGATAGATGTCGCTTCTGTGACATGGAAGCGGAATCAGCGGAACATGTTCTGTGCCATTGCCCAGCCATTTTCTGCAAAAGGTTACAACACCTAGGAGGGAGAGTAATGAGCCCGGATGGTATGCACCATATACCGGCCGGCAGTATTGTCAGGTTCATTAAGAGCCTGAATATTGACTGGACGGCTCATTAAGTAGGGTCCATGCACAAAAGATCTTTTAGGTCGCAGTGCGGGGTGGCTTGAACGCCCACATGGCCCTCAACTAATAATAATAATAATAATAATTGTCCGCTGAAGATATTGAAGAATTTTTCAATGCCGTTTACTTTAGTAAGGCCAACTCATACTCTAAAATCGATTTCGACAACGGCTCTCCAATAACTCCATATAATTATCAGAAATTCACTGGGATTTCACAAAAAAATTTCGATTGCCTTCATGCTTTTGTAAAGCCACACATCAGAAATAGTTGCAACAGATTTACGAGAAATGCGTTAGGAATATTCCTAGTAAACTTGTCACATGAATTTTTGGCATATTTATTCAATGTATGTAGATGGTCAAGCAAGAGTGTCTGCAATCTTTGAATCTGTTCGAAAAGTTTTGGATGAGCATTTTGTCCATCTTCATTTAGGTTATAATCATCTATCACGAGAAGATGCAATGAAACATCAAACTAAAATGGCTCATAAACTTCTGGGTGCAGATGAAAATTCTATTGTAGTTATCATTGATGGTACTTATCTATATGTTCAAAAGTCATGTGATCAGGAGTTACAATTATTGACGTATTCCAATCATACATACAGAAACTTATTGAAGCCCATGATTTTGGTTTTCCCTGACGGATACATTCTTGAGGTTGAAGGTTTGTTTTTGCAAACAACGACAATAGCGATTCAAAAATTTTAGAATACTTGATTTCTACCCCTTATGGATTTAAAAAATATTTCTTAGAGAATGATGTTTTACTTCTCGATCGTGGGTTCAGAGATGTCATAGAAAAGTTGAAATTGCTAAAACTTAATCCAATAATGCCTCATTTACTAACCAAGGGACAAAAGCAGTTTTGCACAAAAGATGCTAATGAGTCCAGAGCTGTGACTATGAATCGATGGATAGTGGAAGTGTGAACAGCAGAATCAAAAAATACAAGTTCTTTGCTTCAACTATTGAAGTCACTTATTTCCCCAAGCTGTCATCTTTAACTAAAATTCCTTGTGCCTTACTGAATGCATACAGTCCTCCTATGTTTATAGAAAACGAAAATCATGCACGTTATGCATAGAAGGCAATGAGCAAAATGAATGATGACAATTCTCTTCAAAAGAAGATTGAAGAGCTAGGCCTTGAAAACAAACGAATTTGTTGGGAGGAGGCTACTAATCAGATTCAAGACTTTCCATGTTTATCAGAAGAAGAAATTAAAAATATCACTTTAGGTATGTATCAGTTAGACCAAGGAAAATGATATACTTATGAACACATGAAGGCAGATTCTAGTTACAAGATCTTTATACATAACGAAATGAAGAATTTGATAAGACGCAAAATTGAATTCGTTTTTCGTCAACTCGGATTCATCAGTTATGGTTAGAATTCTTTCCTAATGGTAGTGGAGCCGAATCAATTTTAGGATATTACTGTAAGTGCAAAACTGGGAGCAGAGTTGTCGGTACATGCAGTCATATAACTTCAGTGATATGGTATTTGGGCTACGCAAGACACAACCCACATGTATTATCAAAGCACCGCAAAGGTCTAGCAGATAATATTATAAATGCTATGAATTCTGGTTGTCAAATCTCAGACTCCGATTCAGATTGAGTCTCTACATAACTTGTTCTAAAGTTACAATAGTTTAGTAAGGAATGTTTCTATGGATAAGTTTGTTTTGCTCCTTCCAAAATAATGTGAATTTTTTATGCTGCTTATTTTGGAATAAGGTTATTTCTGCGCTTATCCAAAAATTCTCCGGTAAAATAAAAACGATAATAAATGAAATACCAATTGAATACAATTTTTAGATTTTTTATTAATAATGATCGCACTTCTGTTTGGCTTGGTAGTGTGCAAATTAATTATACAGTCAAGTACTAAATGATAGCCGCACTCCTAATTTAAGATTTATTTAATTTCAAATAAATTCTTTTAAAATTCTTCCTTTGCAAAAATAATACTTTTCACTTTACCAACTTTATTCTCTGCGGCGTCATGGAAAATTTATGGGTAACCCTCATTTAGTATGGTAATAAAAGATAGCCGCACACAATATTTTATTGTTTTTAATAGGAAATAAATATAAAAAGCACAGTTATAAAAATGATTTTTTATTCCAATTAATATTTTGTGTTTCGGCCATCGTTTTTAATTATTTCGAAAATTCGATTTGGCATACTTTTGTACAAGTTTTGGCATATTAATTTGAAATATTAGCCAATTCGCGTTGTACTGATGACTTTAGTTCATGAACGCTGCTGTATTGTGTTCCTTCAGCATATACAACTCTGCTGAGTACACCCCATATGTTTTCGATGCTGTTAATGTCGAGTGACCTTGCTGGCTGTTTCAAAACTGGTATCTGAGCCTCCGTAAACCAATAATTTACTATCCCGGCGGTGTGTACGGCTGCATTATCCTGCTGGAAAATAAAGTTTGGGTCGCCATTTTGTGCATCAACAACTGGTAATGTTTCGGGATAGCATGGATTTATACCGGTTGCTGTTAAGACGACCGGACATAAACTTCACATCCATTCTTCCTCCATAGCCAATTGCACCCCAAACAATCAGAGATCCTCCACCTCGTTGACGCCTCGATAGCACAAGAAGTTCTTTTCAAAGGTCGTGAAAATAATATTGCCATTAATCAAGGCTATCCATATTCAATTTTTTTCGTCACTAAAAATAACGCGCTGCCACTTTTTCTTCCACGACATATGTTCCTTCGCGAAACGCAATTTGGCATCTTTATGATTTGATAACAGTTGTGGTTTTCTTTGTAATTTTTTGATTTGTATATTATCTGACTCTCTTAATACTTTCCTCACATTACAAATCTTTGTATTATCTCAAGCTTTTAACGCAATTTGTTGCACGGTGCCAATAAAATTAGAGACGTTTCGTAAAATTAACCGTTTTTCTCTATCAATAAGTTCCACTGGCCGGCGGCCTGCACTTTTATGCGAACCGTATAATTGCGAATTTTTTAAATAATTTAGCACTACCTTCTCACTCCAACTAATATTTTTTGCTATTAACGGATACTCATATTACTTTTCTTAATAACGTTAATTTATCAAACTCGTTCAAACTACCTTTTCCACCCATATTTAAAAAATAACCAAAATCGGAATAATATTTAACGGCTATAATACTTAAGCGGCTATCTTTTATAACCATACTAAATGGGGGTTCTCCAATTGTCCATGATCCCGCAGAAAATAATGATTTGTATTTGTGCACGCATTGGTAAACTGAAGAGTATTATTTTTGCATATATAGGAACAATTTTAAATGAATTTATTTGAAATGAAATAAATCTTAAATTAGAGGTGCGGTTATCATTTAGTACAGGACTGTACGTCACTGTAGTGTGCAAATTAATTATAATTCGCATAATTAGGCTAACATACACCATAATTACTGTTTGGAATATTTTTTTATTCAAAACAAAGCAATTTATTGAATTTAGAAAAATATAAAAATTATAAAAATGACAAATGCATAAAACTGCTGTAACACCCTGTAAACAAGTGGGAGGGAGTTGCGAAATATTTTTGCAATTATAAAACAATATACTAAAGAACCACCAATCCTAAAAAGTCGCAAAAAATATTTAGAAATATCGAAAAATGATGTATATTCAATTATGTAATATTTGCATTCAAAACCGGAAGTGCGTCACTGTAGTGTGCAAATTAATTATAATTCGCATAATTAGGCTAACATACACCATAATTACTGTTTGGAATATTTTTTTATTCAAAACAAAGCAATTTATTGAATTTAGAAAAATATAAAAATTATAAAAATGACAAATGCATAAAACTGCTGTAACACCCTGTAAACAAGTGGGAGGGAGTTGCGAAATATTTTTGCAATTATAAAACAATATACTAAAGAACCACCAATCCTAAAAAGTCGCAAAAAATATTTAGAAATATCGAAAAATGATGTATATTCAATTATGTAATATTTGCATTCAAAACCGGAAGTGCGTCACTGTAGTGTGCAAATTAATTATAATTCGCATAATTAGGCTAACATACACCATAATTACTGTTTGGAATATTTTTTTATTCAAAACAAAGCAATTTATTGAATTTAGAAAAATATAAAAATTATAAAAATGACAAATGCATAAAACTGCTGTAACACCCTGTAAACAAGTGGGAGGGAGTTGCGAAATATTTTTGCAATTATAAAACAACATACTAAAGAACCACCAATCCTAAAAAGTCGCAAAAAATATTTAGAAATATCGAAAAATGATGTATTCCATTTCATGCAACTGGGCCCAAGCTTATCTATGGGGAAAATAGAAAATACGTTGTTTTGGGCCCAATTTACTATGCTTATCCTATAGGGTCCTTTACTGATGTAGGTACTACAGACATCTACTACGCAAATCAAAAATTGAAAAAATTTGATTTCAAGAATATTTTTAAAAATCGAATTGTCTTAGTGTTGCTTAAACTAAAACAAAATAAAAAAATATCTGTGCATGTATGACTGACTATGCATAGCTCTTCAACCAACGTAAATAAATAAACGATGACATTTGGGCGTATTTATTCGTACATATATATAGGCGAATTTAAATATAAAAATATTTTGAAAAATTCAAAACGATATCATTATCGCCATCTATGATAACAATTCACCGATGAACTTCACTTGGAAGTACTATATGTATTTATACTATGCTTGATTGCAACCCATAAATTAATTGAACGAGACTATAACCAACCCATTGCAGCACTAACAAAACTGGGATGGGTCGTTTGTAGACCTTTGTATGGTGAAAAGGAGATTATAACAGAGTTTACACCATTACGAAGATAAAGATGATGACCTGCATCAGGAAGTTAAATGGTTTATTGTTCTTGATAATGTTAGAATAAGTCTGCCATGTAAATCTTTGTCAGGAGAAGAAAAAAGAGCCATCGAAGTTATGAAAAATACTATTCACAAGAAAGGCAACAGGTACGAACTTATGGAAGAATAAAAAATTCGAATTTCCGAATACCTACACGATATGGTAGTGCAACGGCTTCGAGGTTTAGAGAACAAAATGAGCAAGGATGATATTTTCAAGGGAAGGCTCGAGAAGCAACTGCAAGGACAGGGATAATCCTCAACAATAGTGGCTTGGCGTCTATTAGAGGGGGGGGGGGGGGCAAAGTAGGTAGATTAATCTACCAGCACCGTAACCTTCCAGTAGGGTGCACATCACGTAAGCTGTTCTGATCATGTATTGGGCAGCTGCGTGATGAGTACAATTGTGCAAGGGGTAACTTGATCACAATTGTACGTACTGCTTCCTCACGGCAACCACTAGTAACTGGAACCATGTAACAACCGCTTGTGGTTGTTATGATCTGTTTAATTTAAATCAGTAATTACGGTTGAAAATCCCAACAAGGTTGCATGTTTATCCACTGCGCTGCATAAAATCTCTTCCACTACACGTCATTCTTTCTTTGGCTTAATTTGTAATAGAAAATATTTTTTTTTTTGGTAGAGTGTACCATTTAGCATTTTATACTTCTCCGTATTTTGGTCGGTTACTCGATTCGTTTTATCATTTTTTGTTTTGATGGTATGTAATGACGTGTAGTGGTTGGTGTGTTGCTTCATCTGTTTTGTTTTGGTTAGCGCGTGGATTTTCCATGTAAATGGAATGTTCCAGTGATTAAATTAAATAGTATTGGTGTGTGCGAGTCGATTTTTGGGTGCGGTTGTATGTATATACGCCATCCGAAATCTATCGGTCGGGTAATTGGTTAATGTTTTCTTTAGTAAATAATTTTTTGGTGGGGGAATAAATTTTTATTTTGTACGCGTCGGTATTTTTTTTTGGATAGTCGAGTTTTGATTATTGAATAGTGAAGTCGAGTGTTAAATTTTGTTGAAAAAAATAAAAAGATCAAGTTGGGAAAAATGGTCGGTAGATGAGTATGTTAACTCAGCCGTCAAATTTTTTTTATTTTTGTTAGTTTAATTTTGTTTATATAAAAAAAAAAAACTGTATATAATTAAAGTTTTCACAAATTAATTGTCGTGTTGCAAGAAAAATTTTGTGATGTAAAAAAAAAAATAATTCTGGTAGAGAGTTACTGCTCAATTATATTAAATAAGAAAAAAAAATTTTGCTGTGTTAAAATTTAATGTAATGGCGGCATTTGAAAAAAAAAATATTTTAGAAGAAAATAAATATGTATAAATAAATAGTTTATAAAATATAAATGAAAATAGTTTTCTGATCATCTTTGTTGTGGATCCATTAGTGAAATTGAACAATAAAAGCTGACGTAAAAGGTTGAGCCGCCCATTAGTTGTGTTTAATAGGAAAAAAAAGGAAAAATTAAGAAATTAATAAATCCGGTAAAACAAAGTAATAAAAATCTGTTTTGACCGTTAAATAATCCGTTATAATTAAAGATTTGAACAAAAATTAACCAATTTAAAGGAAAGTTGTTTCTACTAAAGTCTTGATAACTATTTCTATATCGAATAAAGTGAGCAAGAAAACTTCACTCACGAATTTCCACCCGTTCTACCGGGGTGGAGTCAGTTGGTATTAATTGAGTGTATATTGTGATTTTGTGGCAGCAGACCTTGCTGTGGGTCGAGGACGGAGAATTGAGGGGGCTGCTGGGACGGTATCCTGCGTCGGCGCTGTTGTAGCTGTTTGGTGGTCGGACGGGCCAAGTTATTTTGAGTACAGGTATGGTGTTTTGCTGGGGAAAAATATAGAAGAACCCCAGGGCACCGCGTGATTTTCTTTATTTTATTTTTTTATATATTGTGAGCCGAACTTGGTCTCTTTTGTTTTATTTTATTATATTTTTTTTTTTTCTTATATATATATATAAATATTTTTGCGGGTTTCAGGTTTCGGGTGGCGTTGCATACGACGCACCCAAATTGATTCGCACCACATTTTGTTTTTTTATTTTTTTTGGCTAACGTTTTCATTTCAAATTTCTTTCATTTAATTTTTGTTTTCATTTCATTTTTTTTCCGATTTGGTTTTTCATTCGTAATTACAGATTTTTCTATGATTTTCTGGCCTCAATTTTTTTTAGTGATGAGTGAATAAATAGTTCAGTGTGATCGCGTGAGGATGGGCGGCCTTGTGCTGACCTGGGCCTTGAGCAGGGACGCCGGAGTGGCACCGGCGTCCTTGTCGAACGCAAATTTTGTTTTATGATTATCTACCACTGTGGTCGTGGCACAGTAGAATAATTTTCTTGTCCCCTTCGTTTTATCTCTATGCGGTTTTCAAGCATAGTAATATGTCTGGTAACCCCCACGCCTAGCGGCGAGCTTCAGCCAGTGCAATACCGCAACCAGACCTCTATTGCTATGTTCTGTTTAACAAAATCCCTTTTGGGGGATTTTGTTACAGTGGCGCCCAAACATGGGGGCGTATTAGAATACCATTTTAGTATCCATTGCTTGTCGTAAGAGGCGACTAAACGGTTGGAGGTCGGACTAACAACCACCTCCGTAAAAATTAGACATGTTTTCCATAGTTTTCTTAAATCTTCTTAATTTTTTTTAGTTTTCTTAAATCTTCTTAATTTTTTTTCTTTTTGCTGATGTAATTGTTTATTTTGTTAGATCCGTTTCATTTTTTTTTCCCCTGTTCTTTAGGTATCGATTCTGGCACTCACTTCTACATCTGCTTTATTGCATTCGAATTAGGGTGAGATGTCAAATCGATTCTTTCAAGTTCAGGCAGTAAAGTTCAAACTTCTTGTTTTCAATTTTTTATTTTTTTTTATCTGTCTTTGAGAGTGGTGATTCCGGGATCCACTTCTACTTCTGCCTTTGGGGTATTCGACTTTAGAGTGCGATTTCGGATCATCAATCTTGAAAATGGATTTAGAACTTGTTTGTTTTCCTTTCTTCCGTGATGAATCAGTTACACCAGCGCAAAGATTTCGTTTATTCCGAAAACTTTTATTTTTCTAAAAATTTTTTTAATTTCTTTCATTTTTTTTTTTTTTGTAAATATTCAGACTGCCAGTGGTCGGGGCAAAACCACGATTAGAATACCACCACAGTAACCATTGCTTGTCGTAAGAGGCGACTAAACGGTTGGAGGTCGGATTAACAAACCGCCTCCGTCAAATTTTGACATGTTTTCAATAGTTTATTTTCTAATTCAAAAATTTTCATTAAATCCTTTTGCTGGTTTCATTGTTCCTTTAATTAAATCAGTTTTATATTCTTTTGTTGTCTCTGGTCTTTAAGTGCCGATTCTGACATTCATTCCTACATCCGCTTGTTGCGTTGAATTAGTGTGTAAGGTCAGATAGGTTCCCTGAAGTCAGAAAGTCGAGTTCAAGTGGTTTCTTTTATTTCTCTTTCTGTTTTTGGGAGTGGTGTCCGTAATCCACTACTACTTCTGCCTTTGTGGTATTTGACTTTAGAGTGAGATTTCGGCTCATCATTCTTGAAGGCACACGTAAAGCTCAACTTTGTTTTCTCTTTCCGTTTTGGGACAATTGCATCAGTAACTTGTCATTATTTCATTTCAAATATTTTTTTTTTCTTCTTCTCAGTTCAATTTCATTCTTTAGTTTTATTGGTAGTTATAGTTTTAGTTTATTGTTTAGTGCAGTGTTGCCATACAATTTCTAAGAAAATTATTTTGAGTGCAGTGTTGCCATATATTTTAAAGTTTATTTCTTTATTTTATTTTTTTTTTTGGGATTTAGTTTTAGTTTTTTCAGTTATTTTTATTATTAATTAGTTTTCCTAGTTCAGCTTAGGTATTTAAGTGAAATTTTTATGTATTTAATTTTACGTTAATGGGTAGGTTCAAATGAACTCCATGTATTACAAAATATTCCATATAAGACAAAAATTCTCTATCAAATCAAATTTTTCTATACGACACAATCCCTATAAGACAAATGATCTTTCATTTTTTTTTTTGTTACTGAAATTTGGAACGATACAGAGAAGATTAGCATGGCTCCTGTGCAAGGATGACACGCAAGGTCGTGAAGCGTTCCACATTTTTGTTCTTTAGATAATTTTTTTATTTAGTTTTAGGTGTCTGTTACTTTAGTTTGTAGGTTTATGGTTAATACCAATTATATAAAATAAAAAAAATAAAAATAGTTATAATATTTTCCCTATAAGACGCAATTTCCCGATATGACAAAATTACCCTATATGACAAAATTTTCTTATTATGACATAATCTATATAATACATTAAATTTGTAAATATTTTTTTTCTTTTCTTTATTTTTTATCATTGTTATTAGTTAATAGTTTCTTTCATTTATAAATTTATTTGGGTAATTAATTTTCTTATAATTAATTAGTAATTTAATTGGGGTTATTATTTAGATATATTTTTTTATTCTCTTTCTTTTATATTAATTTTTTTTGATTACTTTAATATTTGGTTTTGTTAGTTTTATATACATATATTTTGAAATTTAAATTTTTTTCCTTCCGCCACTTCAATTTTTTCTTTTCACTCTTTAATTCTCCTGTTATACAAGAAAATGTGTCTAGTTTAAATTCTTCAAGTGACAATTCGGTTCTACATATTGATCTTAACTCTTCAGCTTTTCAGGACGATGAATATGTACAACAGATCAATCGAGTACAACTATTAAAAGATTGCGATCACAACTTCAAAATTCGTGATAATAAACTCTTGATCTTACCTTCCTACGCTTCTCGTTATACGTCCACTGATTTGTCTGAATGGAAGTTAGTAGTTCCGTTGTCCTTGACTGCAAACTTAATTGAACTGGCTCATTCTTCTCCTACTTCTGCTCATATGGGTATTAAAAAAACTGTAGAACGACTTCAACGGCAATTTTTCTGGTTTGGTATGACTAAACAAATCAAACTTTTCATCTCTAATTGTGTACAATGCAAGATGAATAAGCCTGTAAATTTTAGCACTCAACCTTTGATGGGTTCTCAAACTGAGTCTACTAGACCTTTTGAAAAATTGTTCGTTGATTTCCTTGGACCTTATCCTCGCTCCAAACGAGGTAATACCTGTATCGCTATCGTGTTGGATCATTATTCAAAGTTTGTTCTAGTCAAACCATTGCGTGAAGCTTCCGCCTCTTCTCTGTGTAGCTTTTTGGAAAATGAGGTGTTTTTACTTTTCTCTGTGCCTGCAGTGATTACTTCTGATAATGGTAAACAATTCATATCTAACTTATTTAAAGATCTCTTGAAAAAATATAATGTTGATCATATACGTACTCCTATTTACTCTCCTCAAAGCAACGCTTCTGAGAGAGTTAATCGGACGTTACTGTCTAGTATTCGGTCTTATCTTGATGATCATGCACATAATGAATGGGATTGCCATCTGTCTGAAATCACTGCGGCATTGCGAAATGTTAAACACGACGTCACGAATTTTTCTCCTCACTATTTGGTCTTTGGTCAACACATGTCCTTAAACGGTTCAGATTATGCTTTACGTAAACTTTTATCTCCTCAGGATGATAACGAAATACATGTGTTGTCCAAGTCTAATAGATTAAATCTTATTCGTGATCAAATAACTCATTACCTGAAAGTTGCACATGAGAAATCCGCTGCTCGTTATAATTTACGAAGTACCAATAGGAATTTCCTGCCTGATCAACCTGTGTTTGTCCGATCCTTCGCACAAAGTAGTGCTCCTGATAGATTTTCTGCAAAGTTAGCTGCTAAGTTTATTCCTGCTTTTATCACTGATAAAATCGGAACAGTCTCTTATAATATCAGAAATCTTGATGGAAAACCTTTGGGAGTTTATCATGCCAAGGATATACGATTGTGACAAATTATTAGTGAAATTTTTTTTTCTCCTTCCCTCTTACTTTCATGCCTGGCTTTGAGATCTTTTCTCGGGTGTGAGTCGTCCCCACGCTGTAACAACCGCTTGTGGTTGTTATGATCTGTTTAATTTAAATCAGTAATTACGGTTGAAAATCCCAACAAGGTTGCATGTTTATCCACTGCGCTGCATAAAATCTCTTCCACTACACGTCATTCTTTCTTTGGCTTAATTTGTAATAGAAAATATTTTTTTTTTTGGTAGAGTGTACCATTTAGCATTTTATACTTCTCCGTATTTTGGTCGGTTACTCGATTCGTTTTATCATTTTTTGTTTTGATGGTATGTAATGACGTGTAGTGGTTGGTGTGTTGCTTCATCTGTTTTGTTTTGGTTAGCGCGTGGATTTTCCATGTAAATGGAATGTTCCAGTGATTAAATTAAATAGTATTGGTGTGTGCGAGTCGATTTTTGGGTGCGGTTGTATGTATATACGCCATCCGAAATCTATCGGTCGGGTAATTGGTTAATGTTTTCTTTAGTAAATAATTTTTTGGTGGGGGAATAAATTTTTATTTTGTACGCGTCGGTATTTTTTTTTGGATAGTCGAGTTTTGATTATTGAATAGTGAAGTCGAGTGTTAAATTTTGTTGAAAAAAATAAAAAGATCAAGTTGGGAAAAATGGTCGGTAGATGAGTATGTTAACTCAGCCGTCAAATTTTTTTTATTTTTGTTAGTTTAATTTTGTTTATATAAAAAAAAAAAACTGTATATAATTAAAGTTTTCACAAATTAATTGTCGTGTTGCAAGAAAAATTTTGTGATGTAAAAAAAAAAATAATTCTGGTAGAGAGTTACTGCTCAATTATATTAAATAAGAAAAAAAAATTTTGCTGTGTTAAAATTTAATGTAATGGCGGCATTTGAAAAAAAAAATATTTTAGAAGAAAATAAATATGTATAAATAAATAGTTTATAAAATATAAATGAAAATAGTTTTCTGATCATCTTTGTTGTGGATCCATTAGTGAAATTGAACAATAAAAGCTGACGTAAAAGGTTGAGCCGCCCATTAGTTGTGTTTAATAGGAAAAAAAAGGAAAAATTAAGAAATTAATAAATCCGGTAAAACAAAGTAATAAAAATCTGTTTTGACCGTTAAATAATCCGTTATAATTAAAGATTTGAACAAAAATTAACCAATTTAAAGGAAAGTTGTTTCTACTAAAGTCTTGATAACTATTTCTATATCGAATAAAGTGAGCAAGAAAACTTCACTCACGAATTTCCACCCGTTCTACCGGGGTGGAGTCAGTTGGTATTAATTGAGTGTATATTGTGATTTTGTGGCAGCAGACCTTGCTGTGGGTCGAGGACGGAGAATTGAGGGGGCTGCTGGGACGGTATCCTGCGTCGGCGCTGTTGTAGCTGTTTGGTGGTCGGACGGGCCAAGTTATTTTGAGTACAGGTATGGTGTTTTGCTGGGGAAAAATATAGAAGAACCCCAGGGCACCGCGTGATTTTCTTTATTTTATTTTTTTATATATTGTGAGCCGAACTTGGTCTCTTTTGTTTTATTTTATTATATTTTTTTTTTTTTCTTATATATATATATAAATATTTTTGCGGGTTTCAGGTTTCGGGTGGCGTTGCATACGACGCACCCAAATTGATTCGCACCACATTTTGTTTTTTTATTTTTTTTGGCTAACGTTTTCATTTCAAATTTCTTTCATTTAATTTTTGTTTTCATTTCATTTTTTTTCCGATTTGGTTTTTCATTCGTAATTACAGATTTTTCTATGATTTTCTGGCCTCAATTTTTTTTAGTGATGAGTGAATAAATAGTTCAGTGTGATCGCGTGAGGATGGGCGGCCTTGTGCTGACCTGGGCCTTGAGCAGGGACGCCGGAGTGGCACCGGCGTCCTTGTCGAACGCAAATTTTGTTTTATGATTATCTACCACTGTGGTCGTGGCACAGTAGAATAATTTTCTTGTCCCCTTCGTTTTATCTCTATGCGGTTTTCAAGCATAGTAATATGTCTGGTAACCCCCACGCCTAGCGGTGAGCTTCAGCCAGTGCAATACCGCAACCAGACCTCTATTGCTATGTTCTGTTTAACAAAATCCCTTTTGGGGGATTTTGTTACAACCATTAGGCAGAATGTGGCCTTTTGGGACAGGCTAAAGTACGGCGCTAAAGGAGAAAACCTTGACAAACAATCCTAATCTAAGGTGGAACAGCATATGCCGAAGGATGAATGGCTGATAGGTTAATCAGTCCAAATATGCTGATTCTGGATACCAGGCACCCTCCAGTTTTATTTAGCCTTCCTGTAGTAAAGCCGGGTGACCTACAGGCGACTTTATATTCCCAGTAACTCGCAAGAGTAAAATCAAGACGGTAGACGAGGCACGGATAGGAATGTACGGGAATGGGACTGCCCTGTCGAAGTCCTTGAGTCCCAATGCTACTGCTTTTCTAGCAGAAGGAAATGACATAGTAAACAGCTAGGAGGGAGAGCAATAAGCCCAGATAGTACTCCCAACAGTAAACATCTAGGAGGGAAAGCAATGAGCCCAGATAGTATGTATCACGTACCGGTCGGCAGTATTATCAGGTTCATTAAGAGCCTGAATATTGACTGGCCGGATAATTAAGCCGGGCTTGGAGCACAAAAGATCTTTTTGGTCGCAGTGCGAGGTGGCTAAACGCCCGCCCACATGACCCTACAACACTAATTCTAATTCTCACCAATATATAATGAATGTCATGGCATGGAATAACGGCACAATTTATTAAGAATGCAAATGCACGTATGTTTGAGGAGAAGTATCCACGCGCCGTCAGAGCTATCATCGATAAAACTACCCTGCAAAATTTTAAAAATTTGGTGCCACTTGACAATGAATAGTTGTTTCCGAAGTAATTTTTAACGCTGAATCCGAATCTGGGCTCAGAATTGCTCTATCACGTCAGGTTTATGAGATATTCTAACCTAAATGTGCAAAAAACACTGTTTTTTGAAGTATTTTAGGTTATCTAGCACCGCGATTTTTTTTTCTTGAAAAGTTCATGTATGGGATCTTATAGTACAATTCTTCTTCTTTCAAATGCCTTTGAGTTTGCTCAAATATGTGTTTTTTTCACCGAGATATCGCATTTTCAAAATTGCATGTTCGTGAATTTGTCGATATACTGTATAATACACTACCTTTTATACCTACGGTATATATGCACTTTTAGGTTAGAATATCTCATAAACCTGACGTGATAGAGAGCCCAGATTCGGATTCAGCGTAAAAGATTACTTCGGAAACAACTATTCATTGTCAAGTGGAACCAAATTTTTAAAATTTTGCAGGGTAGTGTTTTTATACAGAAAAATTCACGAATATGCAAATTTGAAAATGCGATATCGGCGAATAAAATGATATTTGAGCAAATTCAACGGCATTTGAAAGAGGAAGACTTGTACAATAAGATCCCATACATGATTTTTATAAAAAAGTAAAAACTGCATTGCTACATAACCTCAAATATGTCAAAAAGCAGTGTTTTTTGCACTTTTAGGTTAGAATATTTCAAAAACCTGACGTGATAGAGCAATTCTGAGCCCGGATTCGGATCCAGCGTGAAAAATTACTTCGGAAACAACTATTCATTGTCCAGGGGCAAAATTTTGTAGGGTAGTGTAATCGTTATGTCGATGATTTCCTGGACAGTTTTATCACTTTTAAAGAGGCCGCGAATGTTAGCAAGCAAGTGAAACTAGTGCACGAACAGGCTGGATATGAATTACGTGGCTAGACATCCAATTCCCAGTTTGTGGTGAGTGAACTAGGTCAGACCGTTCCTTCAAAGGGAGTTAACATGGACATTGATGTTACACGAAGGTTGGGGAAAGTTTTGGGTATTTGGTGGAACCCTAACTCGGATACATTCCAATATCAGGTAAATCTCGGTAGATATATTGTGGATATTTTCAACGGTTCGAAGAACCAACTAAGAGAGAAGTTTTGGCTATTTTTAATGAGCGTGTGCAATCTCATTGTTTCTAATATATTTATACTCCAAGAAATCTGGAGGGCAGGAACCGATTGGGACGGACAAATTGGTGACAGACCGTACAAAAAATGGATGCGATGGATAAGCCAGCTGGATAAACTTCAGCACCTACGAACCAACCGCTACTACTCTCTAAAATTGTCAAACGATGAAGTCCCATTGATACAAATACACTTATTTTGAGATGCCAGTGCAAGAGCGTACTCTACTGTAGCGTATATTAGAATATAAAATGAAACCGGGGTGAATGTAGTTTTAGTGGGTTCCAAGACAAAGGTTGCCCCACTTCATCCTATCAGCATTCCTCGTTTGGAGCTGCAATACTGGGCCCGAAGTTCACAAAACATATCAAGGAAGGATACAGATTCAAGTTCGGAGAACCCAACTATTGGAGAGATTTGGCCACTGCCTAAAGTGGATTAACAGCCTCTTAACTATAAGCCGTTTGTCTCGGCACGTATTGCCATTATTTTAGAAGAATCGTCCGTCAAACAGTGGAGGTAGATACCAAGACATCTAAATATCGCAGATAAGGCTACAAAATGGTCAAATTTGCCGGATATGTCAAGTGAGGCGCTTTAGTTTCAAGGACTAACCTTTCTATATAAAGATGAAACTGAATTTGCCAGGCAAATCATTCAACATTCAAACCCCAACTATTGAAGAACTAAGAATACGTACTATGAATGATCGTAAATATCAAGAATCTGAAGCCGTATGTAATAGTAATAATCAACAAGTATTCCAATTGGAAGAAATTGACACGAGTCAATGCATTGTAACAACACGGTAGTGCTGTTACGAGAAATTTACTTACTCAGAGGCTTTGGAGCAGTCACTTTATAGCCGGCTAGAAGCTCAGGGTAAAGGGGTGGGGTTTTCCAAAGCATAAGTAAGTCTTGATAGACCGCTAGGGAAGGTCACATGAAAAGAAAGGAATATGAATAAAGGAAAAGGTACAAGGCAAAGGATCAACTTACCAAAAATATGCTGAGACTACACCTACCAATTCATCCTGCTTTGTCAGCTTTTAGCCTCTCATTCTGAAAAGCGAAACTTTTGCGAACTCAATACGAAAGAAAAGAAAATAACCAACAAAAAAATAAAAAAAATATGAAACTTCTATTGAAACTTGAGTGAGAAGAAAGCTACTTTTCTTTAAACATAATTTATTGAATAACCAAAAGCAAATTGAAAAAAAAAAACAATGAAATCATGAATGAATAAAATTTTGGTTTTAGATAAATTTACTTAACCTAATGACGTCATAATACTATAAAGATGAACGGAAAATAGCAAATATAGAATAGCTAAATATTGATAATTAAAAATGAAAATTTAACTATTTACCTTCATCGTATTAAAATTAAGAAGAATTAGATACTTAAATAATAATAATAATAATAATATAATATAATATAATAAAAAAAATATAAAGTAAAAATCTTATCTTAATTTGTTTATGTAGGCACGGCCAATATTACAGTATATTTATTGTCTTCCTGTAATTACTCAATTGTTTTATTTTTTTGAGTGTTTTTTTTTTCACTAAAAAAGTCTAAATAAAACTTTGAGTTAAATTGTTTTTATTTAGATTCACTCATTATTTCGATTTTTCACTAATTAGGTTTTGAATCTTTCACTAAGTCATAAATGTGGTCAATTTCTACAACATACATATTGTTCCAAATTTTTATATGACTCAAAATGTTATTTGCACTGATTTATAACATAATGCAATATAGGGTGAGCACATAAGTTCACTCGGATGTAAAACAGCTTATTATTGGAATGTTTATTATCGGATGGAACCGTTTGAATTTTTTTTGCACTTTCAATTTATAATTTTGTTATTAGTTATTTTTGTTTAAGTTTCTTATTATTCGTAAAGTTTATTTTAAGTTTTAGGCAATTAAATTAGAACTTATGATTATTTTGTTTCATTTAAATAAAGAACGAATGAAACTTATGCACAATAAAAATTCACTTAATCGTATGTTCTCAAATTCAACAGTTTATCATTTTTTTTTTCTTTGAACTGTATTTGTTTCGATTTTATACACAAAAAAAATCACTAAATTTACGACATTATTTTTTTTAAATGAAATAGATATAAAGTTACAAACTTATGATTATTATCCGTAAAATTCATTCAATTTTTAATTGTTTCTGGAATATTTTTATGATTCCAAAATTATAAACTTAAATTTAAACAAACAAAAAGAAATGGTATAACACAATTATCACCATATTATAAAGTTTCATATTTTTTTTTTTTTTCAAAAACAAATATGAGCACCAATATAAGAAATTTTTCTTTTCTTTTAATATTTTAAAACTCAAAATTCACACACGATATGCTGACACTTTTCAGCAGAAAACCAAAAACTTTATAGAACAAACTTAATAAAAAACTATACATTACTAAACGGACTTTAATAATCACACGATATTGGTCAACACCAAAAAAAAATTTTAATAATTTTAAGTCATTAAATTTTATGACTTATTTTACTTATTATTGTCCGACCTGACAATATCAATAATTTTTCACAAACTGACTAAAAAAAAAATCCAAAATTGTTTACCTTTTATACCCATAATAAAATCAGATGATAATAGCAATCCCTTCCCAATCGAATATTCTCGTTGTTGAACGGGACCATCCCGTAAGATTTTTTTCAACGACTTTTTATTTTCCCGCGCTTTAAACATATTGTATTGTATTGTATGTATGTATGTTTGACCACTACGTCAGGGATGTAAAACCATATTAAACGCATGGAACGACTTAGCGTTGCGTGTCGTTGCAAATCGTGGGGACGACCTTCACCCTAGAGATAGTCTCAACAAGCCGGGCAAGAAAACAAAAGTAAAAAAAATGTTTTTCCGTTTTCTTAAATGATGAATTCAATATCTAATGATTCGTTAGGGAATGGTAAATCAGAATATAAGCAAAAATGAAATAATGAATATATTGGTATTTTATGAATACTGTTCGTTGACAACAAATTAAATTTAGGCACGAATATCCTTTGCATGGTATATTCCTAGACTTTTACCCTTTTCGTCATGTACTTCGTATGCAACGTTCCCAATACGCCTGTAGATAATACACTTTTTAAATTTTGGACTAAGTTTAGATGATATTTTATTCAGTGCATTGCTTTGAACAAAATTTTTAACAAAAACGACTTGGCCGGGGTTTAGTTGTCTATTTCGGCTTCTCAAATTATAACGCGTGGAATTGTGCTCATAAGTTTTCTTCATGCGATCTAAAATATTTTTTTGTACTTGTAAAAGACGATCCGCGTTTGTTAAATCCAAATTAATGTTACCCAACCCTTGAAGTTGTCTGATTAGTTTGTAGTCTGCCCCATGACCGATATAATGTTTGCCAAACACTACAAAGTGGGGAGATTCGTTTGTGGTATCATGAACTACGTTTCGTATAGCTGATCCAATAGCATGGAGATATTTGTCCCAATCACTGTGTGTTTCGTTTATGTAAGCTCGAATTCCTGCAATAACTGAGCGATTGACTCTTTCAGATGCGTTCGCTTGTGGGTGATAATTAGGCGTAAATTTATGAAGAACTCCGTATTTAGCCAACAGATCCGCAAATAATTTCGACTGGAATTGTTTTCCGTTATCACTCAATATAATTTCGGGAACAGAAAATACCGAAAATACTCTCTCCTCCAGAAATTTACAAACATTTTTGGCAGTCGCATCCCGCATAGGTTCTAACAAGACAAATCTTGAAAAGTGGTCCATCACGATGAAAATGTAGCAGTTTCCATTTTTAGAACGGGGGTACGGTCCAAGGAAATCTATATATAATTTTTGAAATGATTTCTCAATTTCATAATAATTACCCATTGGTGGTCGTAAAATTGTGTTAGTGGCCTTGCACTGTTTGCAAGTATCACAATTGGAGATAAATGTATGCACATCATGCTTCATACTAGGCCAGTAGTACAAACGGTTCAAATTTTCAAACGTTTTCTTAATTCCGAAATGAGATGCTGAGGGAGGACAATGTGCTGCCTCAATTAGAGATTGAGTTAATGCTTTTGGAATGTAGAGTTTCCAAGAAGGTAAATCTGAAATCGAATTTTTTACAGTCTGTAGAACTTTGCCGGTAATATACTCGATCATTAACAACTTGTAAATTAGAACATGCCGATGGATTATTTATTAGCGTTCGAATCAGAGCCAAATATTCAGAGTCGTTAAAGTTAGAATCATCTAGATCGACGTGCAAAGGAGAATAATTAAACTCATCAAGACGCAATTCGTCACAATGAAGGCGCGAAAGGGCATCGGGTACACAATTTTCTTTACCCTTCCTATACTCGATAGAAAAATTGAAACCCTGCAATTGGAGACTCCAGCGAGCGAGACGTCCAGAAAGATCCCTCTGTCCCATTAACCACTTCAAACTGGCGTGATCCGTGATTATGGTAAAAGGATATCCTTCTACGTATTGCCTAAATTTCTTGACACTCAATACGGCAGCAAGGCATTCAAGTTCTGTAACACTATAGTTACGCTGCGCCGCATTGAGTTTCTTCGAAAAGTATGCAACGGGACGCTCTTCGCCGCTGGATGACCTCTGGAATAAGACGCTTCCCACACCCGTCTTTGACGCATCGCACTGTATAAAAAACGGTTGCGCATAGTTCGCATTACAGAGAACTGGAGATGTGCATAATGCAGATTTCAAACATTCAAATGATTTATCTACCTCAGTCGTCCACAGAAACTTTTTGTTTTTCCTCAACAGGTTGGTAAGTGGTTCTACAATTTCTGCATATCGAGATATAAATCGTCGATACCAGCCTGTGACACCTAAAAATCTTCGGACTTGACGAACAGTTTTTGGACGAGGATAATCTCTAATAGCCGCCACTTTTGCGGGATCCACTTTCAATACGCCGTCGCCAACAATATGCCCCAAGTATTTAATTTCCTTAAGGAAAAATTTACTTTTATCGACGTTTATCGTCAAATTGGCACGCTTTAGTAATTCAGCTACTTTGGTCAAAAGATAAATATGTTCCTCAAAGGTAGCGCTGGTAATGAGGAGGTCGTCTAAGTAGACGAATATTTGAGAGTGCAGTTCATGGGGTATCACACGATGCATTAGACGGCACATTGTTTGTGGTGCGTTGCAGAGGCCGAATGGCATGGCTGTGAATTGATATAGGGGTCGTCCAGGCACAGCGAAGGCAGTCTTATCCCTTGACCCCTCATCTAGCGGGATCTGCCAGAAAGCGTCCTTCAAATCAAGACTCGAGATAAATCTAGTCTTATCGAGACGCCCCAGCAGTCCATCGATGATAGGTAAAGGATAGGCGTCCTTCACTGTAACCTCGTTGACTTTCCTAGCGTCAAGACACAATCGGACCTTGCCATTCGACTTGCGCACCACAGCAATCGGTGAACACCATGAACTGACACTCTCCTCTATCACCCCTAAGGATAACATACGGTCCAGCTCCTGATACATCTCAGCCTCAACCGCAGGTGACACAGGATAATGACGCTGCTTCACTGGCATAGCGTTTCCAACGTCAATGGTATGCTTAAGAAATGTTGTTCGGCCTAGTCCTAGAATTGCTGATGACGGAAACTTAGAGATTGTTTGTTTTAGTATTTGTTTTTGTTCTTCATTCAATAAATGTTGGGCAGAAATATTGTCCTGAGATTCACTTTCATTATCTAGTTCTTCAGCAGCTATTTTGGAATTAAATTTCAAAGTTTTATTAGAATTTTGATTTTGTGAATGATGTATTGAAGAAACGGGGGATAAATAAATCTTGATATCAAATAAACGCCAAAAATCAATACCTAAATATAGTTGTTGTGTTAAATTAGGTGCTAAATGCAAAGTAACGATGCTAGTTTTTCCTGCTAGAGATACAGGTACCTTTACATAACCAAGGATGGTTTCGACATGACCATTTGCAGTTTTGACAGTGGATGGAAAGGAATAAAATTTGATATTTGGATCATTTAAAAGATTTTCGCAACCTTTCCCTAATATTGAGATGTTTGCACCGCTATCCAGCAGTCCTGAAAACGTTTTCCCATTTATTTGTACTTCAGCATATGGTCGACCATCGAAATCCTCGGTTATAATTGATTCGTTTATGTTTCTTCGCATCAATCTTTTCAATTTCCAATATTTACTAATTCGGGCTATTTGACGATTTGTATGGTTATTTTTAGTGGTAAGTATGTTTTGAGATTCGGGCTTAATTGTTTTTAAATTTACTTCGTCACTTTTGGACGTTGAAGTATTTCGTAGAACTCTGGATCCGTGTTGCTCACTGAATCCACCATAACTTTCTCCATCTTGGGGGCTTGTAAATTCGATGTTCGAACCCCCGCATACAAGTTTCCCGCCTTTTGACGACAGTTTGGACATTCAGGCTTTATGTAACCTTTCTTGCCACAGCCGAAACAAAATTTTTCATTGATAGGCATAGGACAGTCCTGGTAAAAATGATTTGGTTGTAAGCAATTCCAACAGAAAATTTGAGGTGGTGGTTGAACAGATTTAACCACAGGTTTGACATTTGTTTGGGTATTGATTTTACCTAAATGAAGAGCTGCTACTTGATCGTTAATCATTTCATTTTGAAGGGAAGATACTGGGTTATTTAATTCGTTTACATAGCGCTTTTGTTGGCACAATAATTCGGGAATAAAGCCGGTTCTATTCCAAGTGTCTTCGTGGGCTACACAACGACGAACCAACTCATCAACATTAGTGAATTGTATCTCGGTTAAACGATCTTGCAATCCTGGTCGCATATTTCGCCGAATTATGTGCATAAGCTCAGAATCAGTTAATGGAATTTCTAATTGGAGAGAAAGAGAGATCAGATCATTATAAAACTCGTAGAAACTCTCACGTGGTCTCTGTTTTCTGGAGTCAATTTGATGACGAATATCGAAGTCTGACCGACGGTCTTGGAAACGCTTTCTCAAGTCAGATTTAAGAACATGCCAAGAAATATTTTTATTTCGCTCTATCATTGTCCAATACCATTCGACAGCTGTTCCCCGAAGAACGTAGTGTAAATCATTGACTAACCGGAAATCTGAAATACCTTCTGATCTGGCAAGATGTTCGACCCTAACAAGAAACCTTTTGATATGTATCCCCGAAGGCGAACCATCAAAATGAATTCCCCATTTTGAGAGGGATCTTCCAGCATTATATATGGGTGGTGGAGGGACGTTAAACAACATAGGTGGACGTTGTGATAAATTTGCCATTGGATTTTGGTATTGAACTCTATGCTCGTTAAAATGATTCGGATCTGGCTGATTATACAGAACATTTTGGATCTGTGGTTGCAACTGAGCAGGAGTACTATTCAACTGTTGATTTGCGTCGCTCGACATTCCAGGTTGATTAAACGTAATTATATTGGAACGTTCATTCATGATCGTATTCCGGCGTTCATTGAGAGAATGAATTTTAGAATCTCCAGATTCGCTAGTTGTTGATTCTTCCTCTGAATCATCACCTTCTTCGTCTGCATTACTTAACTTTATGTCATTTAATCGTGTGGCACTTTCATTGAGTTGTTTACCGGATGTTAATGTTGCATTTACAAATTCTAGTAACTGGGTTGTTTTAGTTAAAGTCTCTGCGACTGCGGAAGCTACGGATTTTGATTTGCTCAACCGGGTTAAACGACTGAGGACGTGTAATAATCGTGAATTTATTTTTATTAGATCCTCACTGGCATTATCTTGCACTGCTATTGTAATTAGCTCATACAAATCTTTCAACTTTTGGGATACTTTGTTAACTTCTCGTTTCGGATTTTTCCTAGCAGCCTCATGAGCTTTATTTGGAACCAGGCATGAACAGTGGCGGATTAAGGTCGGTTGGGGCCCCGGGCGCAGAAGAAAAAATTGGGCCCCTTAAAAAAATAGAGAGGCAGGAAAATGAAAAAACAGGTTCACGTAATTAAGCATCTTGGGTGTTGATTCTCTAAAAAAAATAAGGTCGCACGTGACAAATAATAGTGACACAACTCAAAATTTCAAATTTTTCAAGAGAGCAAAAGAAAAAAAGCTAATTTCGATTTTAACTACTATCATAGGATATTGCCCATGGGTGTCAAAAAAGGAGATCAGAAAATCAAGCCGTCGCTCGCTTTGTAAAATAAATATGAAAACGCCACTATGTCAGGTTATGAAATCGATCATTGCACATCTTTCTGACGAATTATCTCAAAAACTCAATTTTTGAGTTGTGTCATTTTTCTAAGTCATGTGCGATGTGTAAACGTGAAAACTTGTAAAAGGCAAAGCTTACTTTTATGAGTTTGAAATTTTTCGAGAGGATTACCATTAAAATAATATCGAAAAATTGCAACTCATAAAAGAAAGCTTTGCTTTTTACAAGTTTTCACATTTACACATTATCTTTAGAGAATCAGGGCACAGTTAGGAAATTCCTCATTTTGTGTAACGAGTGGGATATTTGCGAAACGAGTGAAGCGAAGCGCCCCCGTACAGCTAGTTTTATTACAAACAGTAAATTATTGAATTTTGAGAAAGTCTTTGGATGGTTAAATTCCAAATGAATTTTAAAATTTTTTGGAAATCCAGTAGACACAAATTGGTATTGAAATGAATATTTCCTCACTAGATAGTTATGAAATATTCCCCAATTCCTAACTAGTTATGAAAAATATTCCGTTTCACAACCTACTACGATTTTAAAAAGTCGTATTTTTGTAACAAAACTGAAAAATAGTAGCAATTAAGTGCTTTTCATACCGGCTGCGTTGACTTCGGACTTCAAAAAATTTACTTTTTATTTTTAATAATTATCACTTAAAAATAATTTGTTTTATAACAGTTTGAAAACATTTCTATAAAAAGTGACACTGTTAATCAAATAAAACAAAATTACAAAACTTTAAAGTTATGTACTTTACATTTTTAAAGTCCAAAGTCAACGCAGCCGGTATGAAAGGACTTTATATTTACATGCGGGGCGAAACGCAGCGTAGCCGAGCAAGTGCAAAGAAGGCGTGTCAAAAAACAAAGCCACGATGGAGAAAAAATAGTACGCACGTACTATTTTTTCTCCATCGAAGAAAATACATTGCGTACCCTAATTATAAGTACAAATTACACGCATTTAAAATTTCTAGATTGAAAATTTGATGAAATATCTAGCTAAAAATGAGGTCTTAACTTTTTTTCGTTTGGGCATTTTACCAAGTTATGACGTGTCAAATACTTTTAATATTGAAAACAGTATTAAAGAATATACATCTTTAAACATTGATGTATATTAAATTATTAACCCATTTTTCTTTTCTTCTACACACAATGTAAACTCGAAAATTACTTTAGATACTTAGCCATTAGAAAAACTGGAAAGTTGGAGTTTTTCGGGGCCCCCCCAGAAGTCGGGGCCCCGGGCGCGCGCCCGGTGCGCCCGCCGTTAAATCCGCCAGTGGGCATGAATGCTCTTTTTCCAGCTCTAACCGTTCGTGAAGAGTCTTTAATTTCTCGTTAACCGATTTTCCACCTAGGTCACGTACTTGACACTCAAGTTCGAACTCATCAAACTCTAGATGTTCAATATCCATTTTGAAAATTATTAGAAATACAAAAAAAATAAATTTCACTATTCACCGCTTATCTTAAGATTAACCCCACAAAGAAAAATTAAAACAAAAAAAAACCTCAACCTAAGTTTTTGAATTCAAGAATTAAATTGAATTGTACAAATACAGAGTATTTCAATTGGCTTTAGAAAAATTAGAAGAAATTGAAATAATATGGATACTTGACGCAAAATAATCGAACACACATACAATACCAACTCAATTCAGCAGAACCACCGAAATGATTTAAAAAAAAAAATGTTTATATGGAAATAAAAAAATAATAATATTGTATAGATTAATAAAAGCAAACAAGTCTGGATAAATTCAATCACGATATTTTAACCGAACACGGTACAAAAAAAAAATCAGCAAAAAAAAACTAATCAAATTATATAAAGGAGGACGAAAAGGTAGTCGCAATCACAGCTATTATCTACTTGCATTTTGTTTGGATTTTAAGTTGATTCCTGCCTTGGGGAATATGGAAAGGATAAAGGGAAGGATTAACTAAGAAAGGATAAAATGTACCATAACTTACAAGATGATTCTACTATTCAATATAATCTTGAATAGGGTGCATCACTGATGGGACATTTCTTAAGGTTTAATGGTTACAGTTGGTTTCATTCTGTAATTGCTTAACTAACATCGCAGTCAAACACTGAACTCAGTGGTAAATGATGCGAGCATACAAAATAAACCGTTCCCATGATATTTGATCAAACTTGGTTTCAAACTAACATTAAAAATCAATAGTCAAAACTAGAAGTAATGCGATCACCAAGACAAATCAAAACACATAAGAAATAGAAAATTAAATTTAGGAATTGTAATTGATGAAATAGAAGTTACAATTCTAATAAGTCAAAACCATCTAACAACTAATTCAATTGACATCAAGAACATAGTTGCGTTTAAGACTTAGTAGAATTATTCATACACAAAAAAAATTATTAGGGTAGGATAGGAATAGAACAAGGAAGCCATTGTGAATTGGGCCATCTGTGACAACAGTGGTGTACAATCCACAATAAGGAAAAAGGATAGTGGAAGGAAAGCCAATAATATTTAAGTTTGCTTGTAGTTTGGGTTTGCTTGATTTGGGCGCCATCTGTAACAACACGGTAGTGCTGTTACGAGAAATTTACTTACTCAGAGGCTTTGGAGCGGTCACTTTATAGCCGGCTAGAAGCTCAGGGTAAAGGGGTGGGGTTTTCCAAAGCATAAGTAAGTCTTGATAGACCGCTAGGGAAGGTCACATGAAAAGAAAGGAATATGAATAAAGGAAAAGGTACAAGGCAAAGGATCAACTTACCAAAAATATGCTGAGACTACACCTACCAATTCATCCTGCTTTGTCAGCTTTTAGCCTCTCATTCTGAAAAGCGAAACTTTTGCGAACTCAATACGAAAGAAAAGAAAATAACCAACAAAAAAATAAAAAAAATATGAAACTTCTATTGAAACTTGAGTGAGAAGAAAGCTACTTTTCTTTAAACATAATTTATTGAATAACCAAAAGCAAATTGAAAAAAAAAACAATGAAATCATGAATGAATAAAATTTTGGTTTTAGATAAATTTACTTAACCTAATGACGTCATAATACTATAAAGATGAACGGAAAATAGCAAATATAGAATAGCTAAATATTGATAATTAAAAATGAAAATTTAACTATTTACCTTCATCGTATTAAAATTAAGAAGAATTAGATACTTAAATAATAATAATAATAATAATATAATATAATATAATAAAAAAAATATAAAGTAAAAATCGTATCTTAATTTGTTTATGTAGGCACGGCCAATATTACAGTATATTTATTGTCTTCCTGTAATTACTCAATTGTTTTATTTTTTTGAGTGTTTTTTTTTCACTAAAAAAGTCTAAATAAAACTTTGAGTTAAATTGTTTTTATTTAGATTCACTCATTATTTCGATTTTTCACTAATTAGGTTTTGAATCTTTCACTAAGTCATAAATGTGGTCAATTTCTACAACATACATATTGTTCCAAATTTTTATATGACTCAAAATGTTATTTGCACTGATTTATAACATAATGCAATATAGGGTGAGCACATAAGTTCACTCGGATGTAAAACAGCTTATTATTGGAATGTTTATTATCGGATGGAACCGTTTGAATTTTTTTTGCACTTTCAATTTATAATTTTGTTATTAGTTATTTTTGTTTAAGTTTCTTATTATTCGTAAAGTTTATTTTAAGTTTTAGGCAATTAAATTAGAACTTATGATTATTTTGTTTCATTTAAATAAAGAACGAATGAAACTTATGCACAATAAAAATTCACTTAATCGTATGTTCTCAAATTCAACAGTTTATCATTTTTTTTTTCTTTGAACTGTATTTGTTTCGATTTTATACACAAAAAAAATCACTAAATTTACGACATTATTTTTTTTAAATGAAATAGATATAAAGTTACAAACTTATGATTATTATCCGTAAAATTCATTCAATTTTTAATTGTTTCTGGAATATTTTTATGATTCCAAAATTATAAACTTAAATTTAAACAAACAAAAAGAAATGGTATAACACAATTATCACCATATTATAAAGTTTCATATTTTTTTTTTTTTTCAAAAACAAATATGAGCACCAATATAAGAAATTTTTCTTTTCTTTTAATATTTTAAAACTCAAAATTCACACACGATATGCTGACACTTTTCAGCAGAAAACCAAAAACTTTATAGAACAAACTTAATAAAAAACTATACATTACTAAACGGACTTTAATAATCACACGATATTGGTCAACACCAAAAAAAAATTTTAATAATTTTAAGTCATTAAATTTTATGACTTATTTTACTTATTATTGTCCGACCTGACAATATCAATAATTTTTCACAAACTGACTAAAAAAAAAATCCAAAATTGTTTACCTTTTATACCCATAATAAAATCAGATGATAATAGCAATCCCTTCCCAATCGAATATTCTCGTTGTTGAACGGGACCATCCCGTAAGATTTTTTTCAACGACTTTTTATTTTCCCGCGCTTTAAACATATTGTATTGTATTGTATGTATGTATGTTTGACCACTACGTCAGGGATGTAAAACCATATTAAACGCATGGAACGACTTAGCGTTGCGTGTCGTTGCAGCATATGTACAAAGAGCAAGAAATAATTGCACAGCTTCCGTCAGGAAAACCGAAAAAATCGGTGGTGCACTATTGTGCAATAAAATCAAGAAATCAGAAATCGAAATTATACGTAAGGCTCAGTGGATCGATTATGAGAATATAAAATTATTTTCAAACCCACGAGGAAATGTGACATCTATAACAGCAAACTTAATCAGCTCTCTCCGTACCTGGATGAAGATAAGGTATTGAGAATCCGAGGCAGAATCGATGCATTACTCAATATAACTGAATATCAAAATAGACCAATTATACACGGTTACTATTGGACGACGCCAGGAGAAAAGATATGGTGCATTGTTTACTTGTATGACGACATGCGCTGTGCATGTTGAGGTTGCACACAGTTTATCAACCGATTTATTTATAATTGCGTTTAGGAATTTCATATCTACAAGAAGTACGTTAAGAGAGGTGCAATGCGACAACGGGATTAATTTCCATGGATCAAAAAATGAATTAAACAAGGCTTTATCTAAAATCAGTGATGAGTCAACCCGACAAGCGCCCCACACATGGGCGGAGCATGGGAACGACTAGTAAGGTCCGTATAATCAAACCTACTATGTGTTTTACCTACGAAAACGCCCTCCGACGAATTACTACGCACGTGTTTGCTGGAAGTTGCAAATATCGTAAACTCGCGACCACTTACCTATATACCCATTGATCCAGAGTCGCCAGATCTATAACACCAAACCAATTTTTACTTGGTTCGTCGAGTGGGATCAAGCCAGCTGGAAAATTTGACGATCGAGTAATGCTGCTTCGTAACAATTTGACGTAAAATTTAGCTATTGTAGCTAAATAAAATAATTTTTTTTTAGGCGACAATTTCGCTGAGCGGCATGCACCTGTACGTGAAAGTTTGAAAAAATATCAGTTGTTTCATTCAAATCTAGATTGCGCCACCATTAGGTTGAAGTGGCTGCTATCGCACACTTAGGCCAGCGATAGCAGCCACTTCAACCTGCGCCACCATTAACTCTCCAAGCATTTTAGGCGCAATTTATCTCACAAGGACAATAATTTGAAGATACATTTTGACGGGTTTGAATTTTGGGTCTGTTTGATAATTCGCACGGTGCGATGCAGCGTATAATTTTTTCTTTATTTCACCACTAGAAACTAAATCAAAGTAGACAAGGAAAACAGTATGCACTACACCGTACCGTGCGAATTATCAAACAGGCCCTTTTGATTCATTTTAGGTGTGTTTTTTTATTCAGGCCTGTTCGAGTTCGCGATAGCAATTTATCGAATTTAGTCAAATTAATAACAAATATTTCCGTTTTTTCTAACTAGATAAGGTAGATCTAAATGTTTTCTTTTTTTAACAACAAAAATTTACTCGATATGTTTGTTAGTTTTTGTGTTACGCAGTTGTTCTGTATAATCTCTCCAATTGTAGAGTTTATAAAGAACTAGGGTAGCACAAGAAATCTAACAAAAATATTCTATAGATTTTTCTTATAAAATATAGAATAAGTTTTCATCTACCATATACAGTTAAAAAATTTGACAATATTCGATTTTAAATTGACTAAATTTGATAAAATGCTATCGCGAACTAGAACAACGCAAAATAAAAAAACGCACCATTTATAATCGAAGTAGGCACAAAGTTATATTTATTTATTTTTATATAAAGAAGACAGAAGTCAAAATGGCCGACCAGCATTACTAATCCTCTTCGTCACTGGAATCTATTATTTTGTATACTTTTTATAAACTGTTTGGCAATTTTAAACAATTTTTTAGAAGTATCAAAAAGTAATAAACTAAAAGAAACTTCATTCAAAAATAAACGAATAAAAGCACACAAATTTTTAACTTGACGATTTATCTATAATTTAATGGAGACTTGTGGAGACCGCGCTAAAATGTATCTTACCTTGAGCTGCATACTGAGCTTATTCTGATAAACCGTCAAAACGGTAACTAAGGCGACCATGTCCAACAAACTACACTTCAGTGCTCACAGAAAGGCGAATTTTTTAAAACGGCTAAACCGATTTTCATAAGACATTATTTTTTTGAAAGCCTGATATTTTTACTTTAAAATGACACTATTTTCATGAGAATTGGTTCAGTACTTTTCTTTATAATCAATTTTGAATGAAAACGAAACCATATAATTGATGATTATGAAAAAAAAATATTGGGAATACAATTTAAATTACAACAAAAAATTCAACCAAAACAAAAACAATTTTATTGGTTAATACTTAGTATGGCCCCCCGTTGCGTCTACAACGGTTCGCATGCGGTTCCCCATTGACCTTATTAAGGTTTTGACAAAGAGTTCGCACTCCAATTCTCATCCAACGTAATCTTGAGGTCACTGATGTTAGATGGTACCGGATTTCTGGCTCGGACTTTCCGTTTTAGTTCGTCCCATAAATGCTCAATTGGATTCATGCAGGCCCGGCTCGAGAGGTGGTCGGGCTGTGCGGCCGCACAGGGCGCAAAACTTTTAGGGGACGCAAAATTGTATTTTAAACTTTAAAACAGGAACTTGCTAAATGTTGAATATAAAATAAGAAAATTTTTTATTATCCTGTATTGCATTCTAATGTTACCATGCCACTACATGTATTTCGGAAAAACTAATTTTTTAATGTGTTTCTGCTAACATGTTAGTAGCTAACTTGTAAAGGCAATTTTAATATTTAACAAGCAACACCAATAAATGACATTCAGTGGGTTAAATAAACGAAAACAAAAATACATACAGGGTGACGAAAAAGTATGGAAACCCCTAAAAATTTCGCGGAGGTCGGTTAAAAAAAATGAGCAAGGTTTATTCTTAGGTAATTTTCAACAAGGAATTTAATGGTGAGCTTGGTTGTGACCTTGACCTTCATCTTCAAGGTCATTTTGAGGTCAAGGTCATTTTTAAAATTAGAACACCTATTTTTGATGACAGAATCGAAAGAGCGATCAATTTTACGTCCGAATATGTATTTGCCATGACCTCCCAAGGTCATCTGAAGCTCATGATTTGCTACGAATATTAAAAAAATTAAAAATTAAAAAAATTATTTCTTTATTTTTATATAAAATTTTTTTTTTTTATTTTATAATTTTCATAGCAACATTTTCATAGCAACATATGAAAATACATATTCGGATGTACAATTGATCACTCTTTTCGAATTCAATGTCATAAATAGGGGTTTCCCTATAAAAAATGACATTGACCTCAAAATGACATCATTATTAAATTCCTTGTTGAAAATTACCTAAGAATAAACCTCGCTCATTTTTTTTACATACTCCGCGAGATTTCTAATTATGAGGGTAGAGGTGAGCCCTTTTTAACGCCTAAAAAACAATTTGAAATAGAATTTTTCAACATGTTGCTTGATACTGTAATGATGTTGATTCAAGAAAGATTTGAACTAATTAACCAGCATGCCGAAACCTGGGGATTCCTCTACGACCTAAAAAATCTGCCAAACCGAGAAGAACTTGAAAAGCATTGTAGCGATCTTCAATTGATTTTAACAGTTGGTAAGACTTCCGATATTGAAGGGGCTATTTTATGTGAATCAGTATTAAAAAATTTGTCATCAGTATTAAAAAATTTGTCGAACTTCTTGATGATTCGTCCCCAATCAATATTCTTAATTTCATTAGAAAAAATAAAATTAAAGATTTATATCGTAATGTATGGGTTAGTTTAAGAATATTATTAACTACACCTGTTTCGGTTGCCAGTGGTGAAAGAAGTTTTTCAAAATTAAAATTAATTAAAATATATTTGAGGTCAACTATGTCGCAAGAAAAGTTGAGTTCACTAGCAATTCTTTCAATTGAAAATGATGTAGCCCAAAGTATCGATTTCTCCGAAGTACTAAAATCTTTCGCAAGTAAGAAAGCGCGAAAAGTTAATTTTTAAAAGAAAACTGTATTTAATGTATTATTAAATTAATATTAACATAATACATATATTCTTAATGCCTAAACCTGTACCTATAAATACAATAAAATAAATATGAATAAATAAAATTATTCCTTGCAAATATTTTTATTAAATAAAATATTTATGAAATACTATAATATTTGAATCTTATTCTCCCTACTTATTATTATTAACTAAAAGCAACAAAATAAAATTATAGTGTTTACTATTAATCTCAAATTAATCTAACCTCCTTCTAAACAATTCCCTACTTTAACATCCTTACATTAGGTTTTCGCTCTTTCAAGCCTATGCAGTTTTAAAACTAGATAGTTCCAATAAAATGTCAGATTGCAACTTGCTCTAAATTTGACTTCTTATTTTTTTACCAAACTCGCAAGTTTATAATTCATTTTTTTATCAATTAAAAAAAAATAACAGGGGCGCTCCAACAATTCTCGCACAGGGCGCTCAAATGTCTGGAGCCGGCGCTGGATTCATGTCTTGACTGAGAGCTGGCCACCTCATCGTCTCGAGTACAACCTCATCCATGAACTGCCTAGTGGTTCGAGCTGTGTGACACCGGGTATTGTCATGCATCAATATGAAATCTTCCCCAATATATCCTGCGAAGGGCACTACATGTTCCAAGAGAATGTTCTTGATATATCGTTCAGCGGAAAGACCTCCTCTACGCCCTTCACCAGGTACGGAAAAAGATCTGTTCTTCCCTCAAGCGATATGCCAGTCCACAATATGCATGAACCACTGCCGTACGAGACTGTTTCAGAAAAACAGCACTGCGAAAATCGCTCCCCTGGACGCCGGTCTCTCCTAACACTACCATGGAGACATATTCTGCACTCGCCAGTGAATAGAACGGGCCTCCATTGCTCGATGCTCCAATTGATGTGTTCGCGAGCAAATTCGAGTCGCTCTTTGCGATGGCGTGCTGTCAATTTTGGGCCTCTAGCGGGCCGTGTTGGAGTGAGGTTAGCTTCCTTCAAACGTCTTCTTACTGTCCATTGACTAACAGCTATATCTCGAACTTGTTTTAGCTCCTGCTGCACATCGACGCCCTTAATATGGCGATTTCGCAGTGAAGTTAGGACGGTAAATTGATCGTCCCTCTCAGATGCACACCGATACCGAGTGGTATGTGGTCTCCGATTGAAGGTACCAGTTTCCTAAAACTTTCTGGATACTCTTGAGACAGCAGATTCGCTACTATTCAGCCTCATTGATTTCGTCCTTCTTGCTAGGTACTGAAAAAAATCTTCATCTTACCAGCTGCGCGAGTCATAGTTATAGGTTTGATAAATAAAACAAAAACAGTTTATTCTTACAATCGTATTTTTATTTATTCAACAATTTATAACAAAATAAAATATACTTTTACTTTTTTATTTATCCAAATTGACCTGACGAGAAATGTTGACCACGGCTACAAATATACGCTGCCTCACTGCTTTTCTCCTATAATTTATGTATTACTCTAATTATTTCGAGCAAGCATTTGCTGTGTTACCAGTGAAAAGCCCTATTTGTTTATTATATTATGAAATGTACGTTATATTTTTCGCTAATAACATAATTATAAATTATGACATAAATTAACAAATTATATTTTTCCGGTATTTTTGAACTTGGTGATCAGATCCCGGCTCTGCAATGATTGTGTTACGTTATATTATGCAATTTAATTAAAAAATTAAAAAACGATATGTAAAAAAAATAGGCAGTTAAAATTTTAAAAAACTCGTTAATAACTCGTACAAGCCCAAAAGAAAAAAACAAATTGGTTGGTAATTGTGACATCATGCACTCGGCCGTTTTAGACTGCTTGGTTGGAGGCATGTAATTTTTAAAAAATTATTAATATTTGGTCCATTCTATTATATAATAGAAGTAAGTATAAGGGATTTGTTCCAAAAAAATAGGGTTAACGTACACCATTTTCTTTCAATTTTTACCATTAATACTCAATTTACCCGTTTAGTGTATGAATGTGTATAGAAAAAAAATAACATAACATACAATTTTAGATCTCAAAATCAGGCTTGACTTATTAAATTTACGGAATCAAAACATGTTAGCAATTAATTGTTTGTTTTACATTCTTTGAAAATTAATTTATTAGTTTTATATTTAGAGTAGGTACCTAAAAATATGAAAGTACCGCCATTTTTATTTGAACGCTGCTAATGTAGTGTTAAATGGTAGAATCTTTACTATTATCTAAGCTATTATTTTGAGATATATCATTTTCATCCTCCTCTTCCTCAGCTTCCATTTCATAAAACCGGATCCGCCTAAATGATTCTGATAAAATAGATGCTACCTGTGAATCAAATATTATTAGAATTTACTAAACATTTCAAATTTTTCTCATAATTATTGATTCAATATATAACATACCTTACGATTTCCTGACACTGAGATCAAATGGGCATCTAAATTATCAATATTTCTGATCCAAGCAGGGTCCAATATATCATACATATTTACTATACGTGTTATTTTATTTAAGTCATATAAATTACATTCATCAACATTATTAATTTCCAATGCTAAATTTTTAAGGACACTCACAGGAAATTGAACAAATACTGATGATTTTTTACCATTTAGATTACTGTCTAATAACAATGAAAGGATGTTTTCATTATAAAATTGAAAATGACGATATGTTAAGTCTCCATACATAGAGAATTTGTTCTCAAAAAATTGTTTTTGTTGAAACTGCATCTTAAGTGTTTTTACATGCCCATTGCATATTTCTATAAGAACTATTGTAGTATTAGATTCTTTAATTACAAACAGATCACAATCTAACGTGCTTTGATTTATAAATGAGGTATAATTTATTGCAGTCGAATTCGTATTATGTTTTTCAATTAACTTCATTATAAAATTTAATCTAAAATTTTTTCCAATTATCTTCTCAGGGTTTTTAAATAATTCCTCAATATGATTTTTGAGTTGCTTGTGTTCTTGAACTAATGATAAGTCTTTATTATGTTTATAGATGTATTGACAATCAGCAAGACAAGTGTTTTCTTCCATTAAAGTATTCCAATGTTGTTTCGCATCAATTTGTATCGGAATAATTAAATGTTTATCTTCAAGATACTGGCCAACACGTTCTAAGTTAAAACGTCGATTATTACAAGTTATATCGCTTGGACCTTTATCAAAATTATATAGAAACTCCGCTAAATAATTTATTTGTTGTTGTGATACTGTTGCTATATCATCGGGAACTGTTTCGTCCATTAGACGTATTATAGTTACATATAACCAATGAAAAAATATTTTATAATCTCGAGTAGATTGATCAATCGTTTGTTGTAGCTCACTTGTCTTAATTAAGAATGAGCCTGCGCTTTGCATTGCGTCGTTAGAGATTTCACCTAAAATTGGCTGTAACAAAACAAATTAAGGTTTACTCAAAATATTTATTAGATATATAGTACATAATAGATTATGAATATGATTGTGTAATTAATAAGAAAAACCTTCACAAACTCCACTATTTCGGAAATATTATAAAAATATTACGATGACAGATCCCACTAGAATTCGTTGGAGAACATCTTTTTAGATAGTGTTATTCAAAGAACTATAAAAATGGTAAGTATCCATTTTACTTTTTTCTGTGGCTGTGGCTTATATCACAATGAATTACTTAATAATTCAATGAAAACAAATATTTTGTTTTTTGTTGAATTATTATTTTTAAAAAATTATTTACAATTGTTTGTAAATAAATACTAAAAATAATTAATTCGTAACGCTTTCTTTTTTGTGATATTATTTTTTATTTTTATTGGAAGACCGGTTTCGGATTTTCTTCCTTCTTCAGTTCCTTATTTTGTTTTTATAATGCTACTAAATTTGATTTTTATTTAAAATTAATTTATAAAATTGTTTCGCGTACTTTTTATCACCATGTCATAAATTTTGTTCGTTTTTGTGTTTCGTTTCTCATTTAGTAACAGTGGATTATTCCGGTGTTTATATATTTCAATTTCTTCCATTCGGTCCATTATATTGCCTTTTGGAAGTTTGTGTAGAATTTTGAGGTTATTTTCTAAATTTGTGTACGAATGTTTCTCTGTATAAAGATGATGTGCATAATTAGATTTAAAATTTGTGGTATCATTTGCCCTGTTGATTTCCTGCGTATGTTCTAAAAATCTCTGACGGAATGAACTTCCGGTTTGACCGATGTAAAATTTTGAACAATCATTACACGTTAATTTGTAAACTCCACTATCCAAATCGTTTCTTTGGTATGTACCCAATTTCCTTTGTAATTTGTTACTTGTTTTGTAAGCCATATTGTATCCGTATTGGGTTAGAATTTTACACATTATTTTTTTGTACTTTTCGTTGTACTCCATTCCGATATATTTTTTTGTATTTTCTACTTCACTGTTATTATCGTACATTGTTGTGAATTGTTGTTGTCGTATTTTTTGTCTAATTTTATAATTGATCCGTTGTACTAATTTTTCGTCATATCCATTTTTCACTGCAATCAGTTTTATTGAGTCAAACTCTTCCATATAATCGCTTTCGTTCATTGGAATATTATTCAATCGATATATCATATGATTATATGCCGAATATTTTTGTTGTGGTGGATGATAAGTACAAAACGAAAAGTACAAAAAAATAATGAGTAAAATTCTAACCCAATATGGATACAATATGGCTTACAAAACAAGTAACAAATTACAAAGGAAATTGGGTACATACCAAAGAAACGATTTGGATAGTGGAGTTTACAAATTAACGTGTAATGATTGTTCAAAATTTTACATCGGTCAAACCGGAAGTTCATTCCGTCAGAGATTTTTAGAACATACGCAGGAAATCAACAGGACAAATGATACCACAAATTTTAAATCTAATTATGCACATCATCTTTATACAGAGAAACATTCGTACACAAATTTAGAAAATAACCTCAAAATTCTACACAAACTTCCAAAACGCAATATAATGGACCGAATGGAAGAAATTGAAATATATAAACACCGGAATAATCCACTGTTACTAAACGAGAAACGAAACACAAAAACGAACAAAATTTATGACATGGTGATAAAAAGTACACGAAACAATTTTATAAATTAATTTTAAATAAAAATCAAATTTAGTAGCATTATAAAAACAAAATAAGGAACTGAAGAAGGAAGAAAATCCGAAACCGGTCTTCCAATAAAAATATCATAAAAAATAATATCACAAAAAAGAAAGCGTTACGAATTAATTATTTTTAGTATTTATTTACAAACAATTGTAAATAATTTTTTAAAAATAATAATTCAACAAAAAACAAAATATTTGTTTTCATTGAATTATTAAGTAAGTGTTATTCAGTTGAAATAAAAAAATCTCGAACTAAATATAATCGGATAAAAATAACTTTTTCAAACGTCTCGGTTTATATATACATATTGCAAAAATAAATAATCCATTTCTGAAAAATTTCGTGTACCTACATAGTAGTTTTAACTAATTTCTTGTTAGAGAGTAGGGTAGCGGCTGCTACCTGCTTATTCGTAAAAATAATTATCTGGCTGTTATCCAGAAAACCTAATGTTTCAAGTAGAAATCGAATTTATGCGTTAAATACTATAAATGCGAAATTATTAATACTTTAATATGTATTGTGTATAATCTGCTAATACTTCGTGGACAGAAAAGCTTCCTGTATTGATAATAAAACAAAACGTTTTTGGTAATGTTTTATTTAATCTTCAATATAATCTCCTTTTAACTCAATACTCTTCATCTAACGATTTTCCAACATTTTTTCCATACGTTGCTGTATGGTTATTCGTTCATATTTTTGATCGATATAGTGAGCGAATGCGGCAAGAAGGGTGATTTAAGCTTTTTTATTTACAAACGACCATGCAAGATATTTTCTCTACATTCTTTTGAAATATTTACAATATCAAAAATCTACCTCAACTTCACTTTACGATCCCTCAATACAATTTCGTGGAGTTTTTCAATCATTTCTGATGTTGCAACCTCTTTTGGTTTCAACGTCAAAAACACTTGTGCGACCACGTTTGAACTCACCGACCCAATAACGAACCCTTTCATAGGACCGTGTAAACTGGCCCAAAGATAGATTCATATCCTTTTTGATATTAGTTGCCCATAAGTCTTTCAAATAAAGATAATGAATTACACCACGAATTTGAAATTTATACATTTTCTCAAAATGTAGAATACATCAATTTTGTTGCTTGTGAAATGTCAACTAAATGACGCTTTGAATTTAAATGGAAATAATATAATAAAAGATTCTATTTTCGAAATGATAACCACAGATAAGTATATCAGATGAACCAAGCACGAATGATATAGTGGTTTTTTGAACTTAACGCAATATTAAATGTGTCTGTAATGAATTCAAAATACAAAAATGATTCATATAACACCGTCTAACGTAAATAAATATAAATATTTTTAACATATGTATGTATATTTAATTTTATTGAACATTTTTATTTGTTATTATATTTTAAAGTTAAATCAAAGAGAATAAGATATAAAGAAAAATAATTTGTATGAGCGAAAAATGTAAGAGAAATTCAAATGCATATTTTATTGACGATTGGAGCATCACGGATTCCACCTAGTGGAATTTTTTTAAACTGAGCTACCTGATAATTTAACGTTTGGAATTATTGTAAACAATTCCAATTTTGAAATAAGTATAAATACAATTTTTACTTACCAGATTGCTAATAATTGGAGTTTTTAATAAAATCGACCATCTGTTCGACTTTTACTTAAGTAAAAACAGCTTTAAACGTAGGTTGAAGCAACATTTTGCGCCAACCTAAAAATATTTTTATGTCAATTTTAATTCTTTTTTTATATGTTATAAATTCAAGTCAAATTTGTAGACTTTTCTCAGTATAAATAAATAAATAAATTGTAAATGTAATTCCAATTTTGGACTATAAAAACAATTTTTAACTATCGCATTGCTAAATTTTCTTTCGTCGCATTTATGACAAATGCCATTTTATCAGGTGCATCATTTTAACTTTTTTCCGCGAGAGGCGCTTTCTTTACTTTTACAATCGTCAATACAAATAATGTTGGCATAATAAAGAGATGGATATATAAAATATATCACCGTGCCTATCTATCCTTTCAATTTCATATGCAGAAAATATATATTATCGTTTGTACATTATTTTCGATAAACAGGCGTCAACCATACTATCCGATTCATTAGTATTTGTGATGAGAAAATTTAAGGTAACGTATATGTTTGTTGTAATATAAAACCAAGGAAAATTATTTGTTTGAATTTTCTTTTTATCTTATTTAATTCAATTATAAATAACGTTTTATTCGATATAAATTTAATAAATAAATTCATAACTGTAATGCAAATAAATTCAATTAAACTTGATTCAATAGTATTTGTGATTCATATTTTTGATTCATAAGTATTTGTGATATGCAGACAAATTTAAAAATAATTAGTAAATCAATTATTTTAAAAATTATTTTTGACTAATTAAATAGTGATTAAGTCACTTATAATTTGTGAACCATTAGAACATTTTTATTACGTATCCATCACGTCTCGGAAGTGACCAACAATTTTGTTTGCCAAATAAATATTATCGTGTTCTTTTCATTTAAAATAAATGTCTGTCAAACAACAATCTGAAGTTTTTGGGTTGGGGTTGTAATTCCAGAAACCAATATTCCAGGCATAAAATTCCAAACCCAAAATTCCAAAATCCAAAATTCCAAAAACCAAAATTCCAAATCCAAAATTCCAAATTCCAAATCCAAAATTCCATTCCAATTTATTTTCCTCAGATAGCGAAAGAAATCGCGCGATTTTTTTTTCTCTATTCTGAGGAAAATAAATTGGAATGGAATATGTAGAATATGTACTGTGCGTTAATAACTAAGGAAAATAGAATGAAATGTAATTATCATATATGCATAGTTTTCTTTGTTTTATTTTTTCTCACTATTATATAAATTTTATTAGAAAAGTTAGTAAATGTATTAAACTTAACTTGGTTGTTAAAATTAATTTAAAGATTATTTATTAATATTATATTTTTTTCTAAATAAACACTGCTGAATACTGGTAATTATTTGTTTAAGTACTTTCGTAATGTATAATAGTACATTCTTAATAACACAAGTGTATTGCGCACATAATTTTTATTTTAGTCATGGAAATTATTGAAAGTCTAAGCAATAAAGGTACCCGTTGCTTATTCATTGACGGTTATCAATATTATTATGATTACTCACAAAATCTAACAAAAAAATTTGCCATTGGAGATGTGCGAAAAGAATATCCTTTCATTGTAAAAGTTCTGTCAAAACCATTATATCATGAGATTATTACATGAGATATCTGTTCACAAATTACAACATGAACATTACAACATCCTCAACCCGCATTAGTCCACCTGTCAATGGCGAATCATAAATTGAAAAATTGTGCCAAAACCTCATCCAATTTACCCTCACAAATTATTCGTAATGTTACTGTGGGCTGTAAGCCAAGTGCCCGTGAGTATTTACCGAACAAAAACGCACAAAAGAAGAAAATTTATCGAGTACGGTCTAGCGTTCAAAAATATAATGAACCAAATAACCTAATAATGATATCCATACCGGATGAATTAAGATATTTGGATGACGAGCTTTTTGTTTTAAGCGAGAAAACATTCAATGACGATAAAATCATTATTTTAGGAACAAGAACCAGGATAAAGTTTTTAGCACAAGCTTCAATCTGGATAATGGATGGAACTTTTTACGTCGTGCCAATAATCTATAGACAATTATTCAGCATTCACGGGGTTATTGAAGGACAAGTTTTTCCTTTACTTTTTTGTTTAATGACAAAAAAAAATAAAATATGTTATAATGAATTATTTTATGAATTACATCGTTTAGCAGTCGAATTTAATATACACATAAGTCCACAAATCATTATAACAGATTTCGAGATAACCATACATCGTACTGCTTTGAAGTTTTTTCCGGATACAAAATTTAAGGGATGCTTTTTTCATTTTGGCCAGCTAATTTGGAGGAAAATTCAAAAACTAGGATTAACTAAAAAATATGGTAATTCAGAAAAATTTTCACAACAAATTCGAATGCTCAAAGCTTTAGCTTTTCTACCTCCCGACTGCATTCCCCAAAAATTTCGAAGATTTTGAGCGCTCATTAGATGATGAAGATGTGAAGAAAGTCGCAAAGCAATTTAAGCAAAGCTACATTGCCGGAAAAGTAAAATATAAACCTGACTTCTGGTCCATAAACGAGTCTATTCTTAATAGTTATCCTAAAACTCAAAACTCAGTGGAAGCTTAGCATAGACGAATAAAAACAATAGTTGAAAGAAAGCACAGTGGATTATATAAAATAATTGAAGAATTAAGAGGTGAACTAGTCCTTTCACACAATAATATAAGAAAGATCGAAGCCGGAGAAGAAATTAGACCTCTTAATAAAAAAAATATTATAAAATAAAAACGAATTAAACGTATGCTAAAAAAGCATAAAATGACTAAATATGAATTTTTATCAAATTTGGCAAAGATCATTGGTTTAATTAATAAATAAAATGTTTGAATATAATTTATTGTTTGATTGTTTTTTTTACTTTACTTCTTTTCTGTGGCTGGCGGCACTCCTAACTCTTAAGTAAATCACATTTTACGTTCTATCTTAACTGGTTATGGCGAAATCGTAGAGGTTCGAGGTTCGATTTACTTATACCAACTATGTAAATTTTACTCAGCAACAGGTCATCCTATACTACTGACATATAAGATGGATTGGCCCATAAATTCAGCACTCGCATTTCAAAGGAGTTATAGATGTATTTTAGGGTCAATTTAATTTTATGGAAAATTTTGGAATTTTAGAAATTGGAATTTTGTACTTTGGAAAACTGAAAAAAAATTTAATAAAATTTTTGGAATAATGGAATTGAAATTTTTTTTTTTCTGGAATTTTGTCCCCATCCCATTTTTCCTCGGATACTAAAAAAACGCGTATCTGTATTTTGACAGTTAAATTATTTCTCAGATTACTTCGATATCAAAAAAAAAACATGCCCAATGTCATGCATTCGTTTATGTGATACCTACGTACTGTCAAAAAATTATTTAAATCGGACGTCTCCCTCTAAAGTTATGGTTCAAAATGTAAAACTGACATGTTCTTTATTCGAAAAAATATCCAAACAAAAACAAGTTATGTATACATACTTACAATGTTTTTACTAAGTGTTTTTAAACTTTTTTGAATTATTCTGGTGTATTCCAGATTGATAAATATTTAAGAAGAGGAGAAATTGTTAAGAGTTTGCAATTCAGTTTCGATCTGCGAGCATGTGAAAAATAAATCATTTTTCAGTACATCTCATCAGGCTATATCGACTGAACTGCTAATTTATTACACTGATTTTTTCCTATATATAGACCAGAATAATTCAAAAAAGTTTAAAAACATAGTAACCGCATGTATGCGTTAAATACAATAACATTGAAATTGTTTAAGAAAGGGGAAATGGAAAGTTTAGAAAGGGGAATGTAAAAATTCGCTAATGCTACAAGTGCACGGTTTATTCCTATATATAGGAAAAAATCAGTGTAATAAATTAGCAGTTCAGTTTCAGTCGCTATAGCCTGATGAGATGTACTGAAAAATGATTTATTTTTCACATGCTCGCAGATCGAAACTGAATTGCAAACTCTTAACAATTTCTCCTCTTCTTAAATTTTTACTAAGTATTATTTAAAATGATTTTACTTGGACATGGTTTTTGATTTTAAAACTGTAAGTGTGACTTAGGCCGTGAGTGAATTAGTTAAAAACCAGTTAAAAATTAAAATTTTGACATAAAAGTTAAAATTAAAAAATTTACTCACCACAAAAAATAAATAAAAAATATATCATGGTAGGCACCGTATATAAAATTTGACAAGCGAGTTAAAAAACTATAACCTGGTTTTTTTAATATTGGTTCAGTTGATACATAAGCACGACGTCTTTCTTTCTGTTTCTTCATAAAACAGCTTCATTTGATAAATTACGCTTTTTATAAAGTAATAAAATAGATAACAAACTAGGAAAATGATTGTTATAAATGCGCTTCAGGTTGTTGTTCAGTTGTCAAAATTTTAATTTTTAACTAATTCACACAGCAATATTAAATTTGGTAGATACAAATATTTCACCACGATAATTTGATTTTCACCAAATTTTTAACCAAATACTTTTAACATATTCATTCACGGCCTTACAAGCATTTAACCAGTATATTTTTACCAAACTTGTATGTATGTAACAAGTACAATAGTTTTACTCGGACAGTTTTTTAAATTATTTTACGGAATGTATACTTATCATTCTTTTAATTGGACTTTTTTGGTGAGTAGAAAACAACCCATTTTTGATGGATAAATATTTTTCTAAAAGCGCTATTGTGAAACCAACGAATCTTTTTATTGTGTTTTTTTTTTTTTCTCGCTGGCGCTACATCCCATGGAGGGATTTGGCCGCTTCATAGTGAAGTTTCGTAATCATTTGTACAACGGATAATGAGTGATTAGTTCATTGATCTTTACATTAACCAGCCGTGATTTTTTCATCACCCGCCGGGAATCGAACCCGGGACCTCCGGAGCTTAAAGCAAGCATGCTAACAACTGTGCCACCGGGGCGGCATTGTGTTGGTACTGATATATTTTATCACAACTTCTGTTGAAACTAGTTCCTACTGCCTTCTAAAACAATAATTTTTTTTTTTTAAATTCATATATATTATAAGTCTTTCTAAATAAATTTGACAATTTGTTGTTGTAAAAGGAATTTATTTCAAAATAAATGGTATTATTTATCAAACAAGTGAGACAATATTATAAAATGTCGATCAATGAATGAGTTGAAAATATAAAAATGTACAGTAGTTGTTTCAGGAATTTTGTAAAAAATATACATTATTTATTAATTATTATAGCTTGCTTCGTTTTCCAGAAAGTTTTGCCAGTTTGAACAACACACACAAGTGTTTTTTATTATTAAGAGAACTAGGCATTTAAAATTTCACCGTATATGATATGGGGAACAAAAAAGCAAAATGCTTTGTTTAGGACGAAACAATATAAAAATAGGGCGCAAATAAAGAGATAAGCTCTGTTTGCATCATTTCATTAAACAGGAAAAACTCAAGGGCATAACGAATTTTAATTTTTGGTCGGACAATTGCTTTGGCCAAAATAAAAACCGAATTGTCTTTGGCGGCTATGGATGATTATCAAAATCGCTAGTTACTATACCATTAAACATAAGTTTTTGGAAAAAGGACTTGCTCAAAACGAGGGTGGTAATGTCCATTCGGTCATTAACCGGGAGAAAACACGTAAAACTATTTATGCACCTGAGCATTGGTACTCATTAATTAGAAATTGCAGAGCCGAAAAGTCCATGCAACATGACGTAATAGAAATGACGAAAGATGACCTTTTTTAATTTTAAAAGTAGCCATTCCAGAGGCCGCAAAACAAAATTTATTTTTCCTGATCAACATGTTCACATAAATATTTCAAATCTGCGAGCTTTTCTTTTACAATTGAAAGCGGAGTATTGTAGCAAGTCGGCAGTTGATCAGGAAAAATGAATTTTGTTTTGCTGCCTCTGGAATGGCTATTTTGATTTTTATAAGCCAAAATATTTTTCGAATCCTCTTCAAAACTGTATTTATTTTGGATTATCTTTATTTATGGATTATTATATACCGAGAGCATTATAATCATTCTTACAAAAACCTAAGTTGTGGAGATGACTAACTTGCGCCAAGTGATTCTCAGTAAATTTGTGGTAACACAAAATTTGCTACGATATTTTTAGGATAAATTTTATTTTATTAGTTTTTATTTTTATAATTTATTTGGTTTCTTAAACTTGCAATGTTGGTGAACACCTACTATGTACTGTGCATTTAATGAGCTTTATTACATAAATTGAATTGAACAACAGTTGGGTCATTAGTTTTTGTAACCTCTTTTAGGCTTATTAATTTTCAAAGGGAACTAGCATTTATTTTTAAGAGCCAGCTGAATAATTGTATATACACTTACAATATGCTTAACTTAAGTTTACTCCTATTGAAAGTATGATAAGTTGACTTACTGTAACACATATTCATTAATTGTCCAAAGCAAAACATATTAAGTAATACTTACTGAAATAAATAAAACTATAACATCCGAGTAAAATTATTGTAAGTTTAAAAGTCTTTAAATTGATCGTTAATTAACGACTTATTTTAGAAAATAAAATTTACATAAAAATTTCTATTTTGTATCTCATCATTTAATAACAAAAACAACTTTAAATCTAACATAACTTTTTTAATATAACTAATTATTGTAAATTTCAATACGTTCTCCTGACAATCGTCATTTTTCACTTACAATAGTCTTGAATGAGCTGAGCGATTTGGAATTAATTATACTTTATTCAATAATTTGTTATCACTATTTAATGTTTGTTAAAATTCTAAATAATAAATTATAATTTAGAGCTTGGTACCAACTGTTGAAACTTGAAAGTAAAAAAAAAAAATTTCTGAAGAAGAATTGCTCTTACTATGGGCAAAATTGCATTCCTATCCGGATAGGAATAACTTTTACCAAAGTAAGACGGCATAGGTATTCGAATTTGAACAGTTCATTATTGTAATGTTAATTAGGTAATACAAACAAATAACATAGAAATGATTTCAAATTTTTTTTAATCTCTCTGTTTCTTAGAAATTACACTACAGCTTAATAATCTTTCAATTTTTTAATTTTCTGAATAAATTTTCTTAAATGTTTTATAAATAAAAGCTGACACGTTATTATAATAATAATTTTGTACTGTCGTTTGGAGTCGGATTCCCATCCGCCGATGAATCAATAACATTCTCCTCCGTGGGACGCTGAATTATGTGGAAATTCTGCTTACCATCAGCCTCTTAAATTATGTGTAAGGCTGGCGACACACCAAATTAGTCAAAACGTTTTTGCTTTGAATAGGCAAGACAAGTTGCCCAAACATAGCCCACATACAATCAAACAAATTGTTTTTAGTCAAATTGTCTCGTGTTGCTTTATAGGTTGGTGTGAATTGGTTTTATAAAATGAATACAAAATGTTGCCAGCAAAATAAGAAAAAATGTTTCCCATCAACAAAATACGATTAAAAAAATATTAAATAAATTAAACAATTTTAATTAAAAATATTAGTTTTGCTAAAAATATTAAATTCCTATTTATTTTGATAATTATTAATCTCTTGCTTTATAAAACAGCGACCACGAAACGACGTCAAGGTCAAACACTGTTTTTTCTTGACTCAAACAGTTTTGTCTTGTTTTGCTTTGTTTTGTTGCAGTGTGAATTAACCTATTTGTTTATACGGCATGGTCGCCTTCAATCATGTTTCATTAGTCAAATTTGACTTAAGACAATTTTGCTTTATTATGTGTGCATGGACCCATAAGGCACAATTCACAATAGAATGTTTGCCGTTCTATGTTTTATGAAACAAAATGTTTGACGTTTAATTGTTTTGCCTGATTCAATGTGCATAGCGCTATCCAATCGTATATATTTTGACCGCCAGGCGCTTTAAGACAAGAAAAAAACGTTTTGACTAATTCGGTGTGTTTCCAGCCTAAGGCAGCTGGAGTTAAATTTCAGTCGACGTTTTGACAATAACCTGGTGAACTTGTCCTCCACTTCCAATTGCATCCCCATTAACAATGCCCTTTTTTCAGGAATTTGGTATATTGTCGTCCATTATCATCACCAGGACAGCGATTTTGGTCACAAAATGAGGATTGAGATGAAAATTACCGGAAGGCAATAGTATATTAGTAAATGTTTGTTCAAATGTGAATTTTTTTTAGTTTTTCATTTAACATAATGCAAATAAGAGAGATAAAATGACATGAATAAGACGGATAACATGATAAAAATAAGAGAAATAAGGTCAGAAGAGAACGAGCGAGAGAATGCACACTGACCGGCAAACAGGCCACTCTAAAAAAGTTTTTTATGCGAATACCTTTTGAACCTCACTTGTTAGAAACATGAAACAAAAACTAAATTCTGGGTCATTCAAAACAATCTTAGAAAATATTACCATAGCATACTTTGTCTAATCATGTAGCTGAGTTATTTTACTTATCCCACAACGTGGTTTATAACTACATTTTCAAATGTCAACACCTCTGGAACTGCACTAGCTGGAAATATGAAACAAAAACCAAATTCTAGGTCATTCAAAAGAATCTTAGAAAATGTGGGATGCCATTGAAAATTTCAATGTATCGGTAAATTAATAATCGAAAATTTGTGATACTCAATCGTTTATTGTCGAGTTAACATTCAAGAAATTCCATTTTATTACCATAAACTCCCCTTGAACGCTGTCAGATAGTGTTCCTTCAAGTGGTGTTCCTCGTTTGGCTATAAAATTGTGTAAAACCATGATACATGAACCCAGGGTCAAATTATATGCGATTTCGAGATGCAGAGCACGGATGGTTAATCTTTGTGTTAACACGAGCATAAGACGACTTTTTAACAAAACGACAAACCCGGGAATAAAAATTGATGCACAAATATTATCATTAGTTTCGAATGAAATGCGGTAAATTAGGATAATATAGATATGATATATTAATTGAAACGTTATTTTACTTTATTATAAATAAAAACTTCACTCAATTTTAAAATAAATAAAATACATACTCGGATATGTCGTGTTGAGTTGAGACAAGGGTTAACCAAATAAATAATATTACCCGTCTCTTGGGTAAAAAGGTCGATTCCAACATGGGAAAATGGCCTTTCAAAGGCTGCTAGTCTGGCTCTATGTAGATCTGCCATCTCTGGTAGTTGCGGCATATCATATTCGACCAATCACATAAATCAACACTACTTTTTCAACAAAACTCCAATTTTGAAATCACATCAAATTTTATCGTAATTGGTTTATTACTGTCTCGAAATTTTGATGTAAATATTGCCGATGTTTGGAATCAACGATTAGCTCAGTCATCTTTTCTCCATAGAAATATGGGGTGTACATGGCAAAACCAATGTTTTCCGATTTTGTCAATCTGAGAATCGTATTGTTACAAGAAACGGTGGATTCTTGAAAAAAATAGGAATGTCTTGTTACGGCCATTCAAATAAATTTTGTTAATAAATTAAATTATACGCGATCAGTTAAAAGAAAATATAATAGTGTACGATAGCCTTTAGCACGAATAGTATATAAAATGAATTTTGGAATATTGGATTTAGGCCCTTTTCGAAAGTTATACTTATTTATTTAGACATACTTATTTGCCGCCATCTTAAATAAATATGTTGGCGAGGTAAATTATTAAAATAAGTATGTTGCTATATCTTTCTTACAAAAAAATAAAAAATGAAAACTAAAATTCTGTCAAACTTTTCTTGTTTACATTTTGATAACGTTGGTAACCTGTTTATAAAACTATTTAATTAAAATTTACAAAATAAATAATGAAACGAAAATTATATAACGTGCGATGTAATGTATATTTTTATTTTTTTTAATACATATTTTTAAGTTGAAAAATTAAATATTCATATCCGTTGCTGTCAAAATATTAACACTAGAAGTACCAAGTACCAACCCGTCAAAACGACTGATTTACATTTATTGAATTAATTTTTTTATGATTATGTTAGAATTATTTTAGAAAGTTTTGTTGAGTTTTAATATGACAATAAAGTAATTAAATTAAAAATCATCAAAAATTTACAAAACAATTCTAACATAATAAGGCTGCGTACCAATAGTCGGGTAAATCATTTAGGCTGCGTACCAATAGTCGGGTAAATTGCCCTTTTACCTACTTTCTAACAGTGTACAGGGTAAATTGAAATATTGTACTAAAAAGTTGGGTAAAATAGGAGAAAAAAATAAATGACGTTGTTGTTAAATTTTTGACGTTTCAGTGATTTTTGTTAAAATTTCCGTATTTTTCATTATAAATAGTATACGTACTCAAAGGTAATAAAATAAATTTTATTTTTATTTTACGAAATAAAAATATTTGACGTTTCCTTTTGCACCTAGCAGCCAGTGATTTTAACCCTCCGAACCATAATTTGTGTCCATCAAACCATTTTTACTTCTAGAGAATTGGTACGCCAATTGAGGTAAATATGTACTAAAATTGGAATTGACTGTACTAAATGATTTACCCGACTATTGGTACGCAGCCTTAGTACAGTCAATTCCAATTTTAGTACATATTTACCTCAATTGGCGTACCAATTCTCTAGAAGTAAAAATGGTTTGATGGACACAAATTATGGTTCGGAGGGTTAAAATCACTGGCTGCTAGGTGCAAAAGGAAACGTCAAATATTTTTATTTCGTAAAATAAAAATAAAATTTATTTTATTACCTTTGAGTACGTATACTATTTATAATGAAAAATACGGAAATTTTAACAAAAATCACTGAAACGTCAAAAATTTAACAACAACGTCATTTATTTTTTTCTCCTATTTTACCCAACTTTTTAGTACAATATTTCAATTTACCCTGTACACTGTTAGAAAGTAGGTAAAAGGGCAATTTACCCGACTATTGGTACGCAGCCTAATTAAAAAAATGAATTCAATAAATGTAAATCGGTCATTTTGACCGGTGGTAGTTCTAGTGTTAAATAAGTATGTGAAATCAATTCGGATGATTTTACATATACTTATTTAAGATGGCGGCAAATAAGTATGTCTAAATAAATAAGTATAACTTTCGAAAAGGGCCTTAAATTTTTTTTTTGAGTAAATACCTAGGTCATTGAATTTCTATTAATTTTTTATGTATTTCGTCCTATTTATATTTTTTTTTATAATAATGATGAGTATACTATAGTGACTCATTATTATAATATTGTAATAAAATAAATGCTTTGTGCTTTTTTTTATGTATATATGATTCTAAACGATATCGTATACATTGGTAGAGTAAGTACGTGTTGTACTTTCAGCATTTATTTGTTTGAAATAAAAGTATCCAAATAAATGTCTATATATGAGCCGTTTATTTTGAAAGTGGAATAATTCAATTGTTTAAAAATTGAGTTAACTTATACAACATGTAAAGGTATAGCGCACTTTCATATTTTGTTACATTCTTGTGCTTAACTGGAAAATAATTCCTAGAAATAGCGGTTAAAGAATGGATACTAACCGCTATCAATGTTTTGTTTATTATGACAATGGAATAAGTCGCATTACATGCTTGTTCATTCGTGTAATGTCATAAAACTAATAGTATGATGTGTATATTATAAATCTAGACGGCATTGAAAGCAAAAAATATAACAACAACAACAATTTACATTTAAGATTTATAAGAGATTCTCCTTATAAAATGGATACTTCAAAATATCCTATACTAGTGATGCAGTGCTAGTTTACGTAAATATTCTGCGGAAAAATGTTCAGCAGGCAACCAATCAACTTTGTCTATTTCGTAAACAAATTTCCCCTTCCGAATAAAATATTTTTAAATCGCATGCAATCCTGCTGAAAATTTTTCAGCAGAATATTTTGGATTTAGAACTAAAAAAGGGATGACCAAAAAATGTTGGTTCAATAGAATTACTGCCGTTATACTCAAGTGGGCGACCAGCAAGGCAGGGCAGTAACGAATTATTATTTAAATTACGTAATGAAAATACAAATTACAATTTGTAATTTGTATTTCAATTACTCGTTTTCCAAGTAACAGTATCTTAATTACTTAAATTCTAAGTAATTGTAATTTGTATTGTAGTTACATCAGTTTTTGTAATTTATTGTTTACATTTTTACAAGGTTTGGTCCTAGAGCCATCAGTATAAAACCTTATGTTAATGATCGTTATTTTAATGATATGTTTTTTTTTCACTAAACAGACTCCGTCAAATCAAATTTTTCAATTTACAAATGTAAAGTAATTGTAATTTGTATTTTAATTACAGTTTACAATTCAAAGTAATTGTAACTTGTATTTTAAGTAATCCACTTGAAAGTAATTGTAATTTGTATTTTAATTACTGAGTGTGTTGTAATTTGTAAAAGTATGCAAATTACTCAGTGTAATTGTAATGTAATTTGCCCAGCCTTGGCAACCGGTCACAATCGCGAAAAATAAAGACATAATGGATTTGCTCCCATATATTCCACCTGTTTATCATGGATATTTTCAAAACTTAAAAAAGTCGGATCAACTTTGAGAAGTAAAATGAAATCCAAACCTATTAAATATTTTTGTTTAGCGATTCAAATGTGAATGATTTAATGCATTTTCAAGTGTAGCAAATTTTTAATTTGTTAATTTTTATCAAGTACCTTTATATTTTCTTAGTTTTTGTTTTACTTACTATATTACTAATCAATACAGGATTCTAACTATCCAGGGATTGTACTTTCTTAAATAAATAAATGAAAATAAAAAATAAAGATAATAAAAAATATAATGATGAATCTCTAATAATTGAAATTGGCTAGAAGCAAAATAAAAACAGAGTAAACAAAAATCAAGGCTAAAGACACCATATAATAGCCACAAATTAAATTTTCCATAAATGGCTTTTGAAAATATTACCTATATTTTGCACTATTGCATAGCACAAGTTAAAAGAAAAGTAAATAAATACATTTTTTTTAGTTTATCTTTCATTTTGTGTTTTTCAGTGTTTTATTATTCATTTCAATTTAGGTTGAAGATTTTTATTACTTCGCAACATCATCTTCCAATTAATTAGTTTCCGTTAAACTTAGATGGGTCCGACTATCTAAATGGATTTTAGCTCAAATATTAAACTGGCTACAAGATTTTCTCCTGGTTTTCAAATTTTATAATTATATTTTCTGTATTCATTATGTGCCTTCGGAAAGCTTATTTAAAGCTGGGGTCTAGTTACTCAATTCGACGGCTATTTTTGCAGGCTATCGTTTTAGTTTAGAAGGTACAGGAAGAAAAGGGTATAAATAGGAAACTTATAATAATACCAAAGAGAATCAAATATCTGATTCCCTCTTATAATACCCTATTTTCCTGGGTATAGCCCGCACTTGCCTCTTAACCCACAATTTAAAATTGTCCATTCTTTAAAGAAACAAATTATCTTCACGTATAACCCGCACTCGTCGTATAACCCGCAACCTGTTTTAAACAATTATTATTATTTCGTAAGTCTTTGAATTAGATTGACACATTATTTTTTTAATGGCCCTTTCCAAATATTTCCCAATATTCTCTTGTAATTTTCTTTTAATAATTTATAATTTTCTGAATATATGCTTCACAATTATCGTCAAATATCTAAATTTTGCGTTTAAAACTGTAAATGCTGATCAAATGGTTACGCTATTTTTAAAATATGTATACATATTTGAATCAGATCAATTCTTTTTATCCGATTTTTTTGTTGAATCATTTATTTCGATCTGAATCAATTTAAATAAACTTTTTGATAAATTGCAATATCTAAATAAAGGACCAAAACCAAAGATTGGATTGAAAGTAAGATGCATTGTGTTGAAAGTGAATTAAAGATAAAGTAGTTTGCCGAAATGGCTAACTGCACATACCTCATAATAATAATAGTTTTTGCTCATTCCTTTCACACAGTTCAAATGATAGCAGACGTGTAAAATTGCACTATGTAGATGTTTAACCACTAACTTTTGTATAGATGAATAACTCAATTCTATTGAATTTCCTAATTTTTTTAAACCTTTTTCAGTTAAATCTCGGGTTAAAAATATTTCTAAAGCACTTGACGGGTAACCAAACATCAAAAGTTCCAAAAAATCCGCAGAAACTTTGTCATCTGGTTGTGATTCGGCATATTTTGTTAGTTTATTATCCATTTCTAGTAGTACGGCTTCCCAAGCCTCAATTATACTTTGGATTGTATCATTAATATATCTACATATTTCGAAAAATTATTAATGTTTATGTAATAAAAAATTGTGTTATTTTAATTTAAAATATACTTACGTCATTGTATTTATTATGTGAAAATGTTTTATTGCCATATTTAAAAGTGGTTCAGCATATTGAAAGAGAATAGAATTCTCAAAAGAAATCATCTGTATTTCGCCTTGAATTTTTGCTATAACGTAAAGATTTTTAAAATTATAACTTAATTTTGAATCCAGAATTTGAATATCTCTAGGTGGAATATTTAAATGCTTCGATAGATCTAGGAAACCGCAAGGTAAAATTCCAAATACAGATAAATGAATACAACCATTTTCTAAGCAGACAATTAACAAATTTAATATATATTTGGTGCATGATTTTAGTGCAAGATAATCGGTTTTTCTTGGAGTGGACGATAGCGAATTTAAATTTGATAATGTTGGTAAAAATGCTAGGTGGTTCGTCTGGAAATAAGATAATTTATACTTTTGTAATTGAATTAAATTATAAATATACCCTTACCAATACATTTCGGCGGTTTTCATTGTAATTAAGATTCATTTCTTTATAATTTTGGGTCCAACTCATCTTAGTGATATCACAATTTAATGAAAAGGAATAAATCTCTTCTTTATTTTCTACATCCAGTTGGACAATATCACCAGAACTGTAGCCTATGACTATAATTTTCTCATCGGGTCGCCATGCTATTGAGCGAACTTTTATATTATCTTGCGGGGGAGGATGGGTCCATATTTTTTGCCAGTTTAATCTATAAACAATAACATCACCTAAAATACAAATTTTCAGAGTATGTAATATGGAAATGGTAAAAAAATTCTTTATGTTTAGTCACCTTTATCATTACTAACAGCAATTAAGTCCATTTTATTGCTCCATTCCATTATCTCGATTATATAGCCAACGTTTCTGGCACTGATTTGTTTAATAGCACAAAAATTAGACATTTTCTCCTTATAATTATGTCGAATTCGATTGTAGAAAAATTTCAATGCGAGAAATTATAAATGTATATATATTAAACAAAATATTGACAATCGCATCATGGCGCAATATCATAGAACAACATAAACAAACGCACGTGTTACAAAATTTTGACAGCAGAAAAAAAACTAGTACTTTATTAGGGTGCGTGCGGTCCGTGCAAAAATTAGAACAAAAATTGCGCCTAAAATATAAAAACCACAGTAAACCATAGATTTATTCTATAAAACGTCAACAATATGTTGAAATTAAGAAAAAAAAGACAGATTTTATCTTAAATATAGTTAAATAAAAGCTCTGCATATTTAGTAAAATATATTTATAATGGATCTTAAATTTGGCACACATGTTTTAGTACAAAAATTAAAAATTTTAAAAACGCGCAGATAAGTGGCGCGATGATCGACACCCTGTGAATAAAGATGTACATTTGACTTTAGTAGTCCTCGCCATTTCTTTTTTCATTAAACATTTCATGATGGCAAAGGTGAGCATATTATTTAAAATAATTGTATAAAATTTAATTCATTAATTGTTAAAACTAGTTTCAAATTACATAAAAAATTGTGTTTACTTTTTATAAATTATTAAATTAATGTTATTAATCGTTTGTGATCTAACATTTTGTGACCTAACTCGGTTTTGCGAAAAAAAAATCGGGGAAAAAGCTTTATTTCGATTGTAAATATTTCTTTTTATAATATCATTAAGCTAATTAAAATGCTCGGATGTAATGAAACGTAAAAATAATCGAGAAAAATGGATTAATTAGATAGAAAAGAATTGAACGTTTAACTAAGATAGTCCAAGGACATGTTCCTTCTCCATCTGCATTGCGCAGTTTTCTGCAATCGAAAATATTTTGTGTGCGTTTTATTTTTTTATGAACGTCCCAATCTCTAATCCGCAACGGCAACCGTAAATAATATCTATTGAATTTAATCAAATACATCATAATAATTAATAATTTGTTTCGTTTAGAACAGTTGAAAGTACAATCAACAATTTTTTGTTCCGATTTTGCATGGAGCGCTCAAATAAAACATTTGAAAATTTCATTCTCACATCCTTTTTTTTGTTTCTTAAATTTATTTATGCATTTGTTTTTTTTTTTCCAGACTTTGGGCAAAAAATTTTTCTGTTAAAAAGGCCTAAAAAATATACACATATATTAAAAAAAAAGAAGATTCAATTTATAATAGTGAGATATTTATTCTACGTCGTTTTTAATTTGTTTAAAATATAGAAAATTTATTTTTGCTTTATATAATTTTTAAATTTAATCTACATTTATTAATTAACAAATTATAATAGAAAGAAATTCTATTATATTCATTATATACTCAAAAATATTGTACGTCTTAATTTTACACCTTTAAACAACAATCAAAATTCAGTTGTAGTCAACTTATGGCTACTGCTGAAGTATTCAACATAACGAATTGTGTTAAAACCGCCGAGTTGTTTTGTGATAATAACGAATCTAGTGAAATTCCAGTTTCTTCGTTGAAAAATTTGAGTGAGCTGAAAGAGGCCAGAATTTTGAACGGAATAATGTTTGATGAGGCATTCGATTTAAACGGCGATAACCGCGGAGGGGCTTTGGAAGAAAACGGTTCATTGACTGATGGTATTGGTCAAGAGCAAGACTGTAAAATATGCCAGTAAGTGAATATCGCGACTCAATTTATTGTAGAAAATATTAGTTTAATTAAAAGTAAAATTAATCTGATTTTTATTTTCAGTAACAAATTTAACTCACCTAAAGTATTATCATGCCTTCATGTTTTTTGTGAATCATGTCTAGATAAGAGGCTAATCGATGAATCGGGCGATGCTGGGAAATTAAATGGCATATTAGAGTGTCCGATTTGTATGCAAACTACAAAGGTAAAATAGTCAAAGCATCTAACAATTGGTAAATTGAATATTTACGTTTTATTATAATTAAACAGGTTGGCAATAAAGGAGCTGCTTCTCTCCATTCTGATTACATATTAACAAATATATTGGATTTGTCTACAATTGAACCTGGAATGATTATTTGTACATCATGTAAAAGTAAAGAAAACGCAATATCGCGTTGTAATGATTGTGCCAATTTTCTATGTGCTGGTTGTGATAATGCTCATCAATATATGCGCTGCTTCGAAAATCACGAGGTTGTGAAACTAGAGGCTATGCAAAACTCGTCAGAAAAAATTGCCATACATAAACCACTTTATTGCAATATTCATACCAGTGAAAATTTAAAATACTATTGCTTTAATTGTCAAATTCCAGTTTGTAATGACTGTTTGATTGCTGATCATAAAGGTACCGAACACCACTATGAAATTATAGGTGATGCTGAAAAGAGAACGAGGAATGAAATTGAGGGCCTAAAGAAGGAAGCAACAATGAAAATGGAGTATTGTGATTTAGCAACAGGAAATTTAGATTCTGCTTTACAAGAACTTCAGACTCAACATGACACAGCACGTGGCTTGATTGAAGAATCGTTCCAAAGTTTTAAAGCTCTTTTGGAAAAACGTCGTGATCAATCAATGAGAGAATTAAAAAAATTACATTCAGATCGAGTTTTAAAAATAATGGATATATTACATAACGTCGAAAAATCTTCAGAAAAGTTTGAAAATGCTTGCAATTTTACTAAAAAGGTTTTAGATCAAGCGAATGGTCCCGAAATTTTAAGCCTAAAAAAAATAATAACATCACAATTTCTAAATTTAATTAACAATACTCCAAAGGCTGATGTTAATTACTCCATTGAGTTTGATACGAAATACGAAAAGTTTGAGCAATTAATCCAGGAAATTTTTGGTAAATTTCGAACTGAGTCAACCACTCCTAAAGAGAGCACGCCACCACCCACTTTACCTGGAATGCCACCAATTTTAATTAGCAAAAATCATATGCCGAATGGTAATTCGAACAGTTCACAAGGAACCCTTACAGGCTCAGTTACGGCAAGCAGTCCAATATCATTGCCAACTTCAATGCAATCTTCGTTTGATGGAGATATATCGGCTTTAGGAACAGGATTTATGCTCCCTTCCAATGTATTGGCACCAGAATCGCCTCAACCAAACTCTGTTCCCACCGTATCGAATGTTGGACCTCCCGGACTACCACTAACAAGCATTGCCGAATATAATTTACATCGTTTGGCAAATTTGGCCGAAACATCGGAATTCAGTGAATCTATTGGCCAACAATCTCAAAACGCCGCACCTCAATTCACATTAGCAGATCTGTTATCGGGTGATCAACATGCTCTTAACAATTTACAAGCTCTTGCTAAACTAGGATTAAACAATCCGGGTAAGAATTAGTTTAGTAGTATCATAAATATCATTTAACATTAATCATTTCATAATCATTCGACATACAATTTAATTTTAAGAAATTGGTTCTGGATCACTTTTGACAAGTTGCCCTTCATCAGGAATAGATTTACTTAACGATTATAATGGAATATCATCTGCTACATCACCTATAATATCTAATGGTTCTGTTATTAACGAAGAATTAAGTATGCAGAATTTCCAAGCAAGTATTGGGGTACCGGGCCGGGGAAAAGCTACACCAATGCAAATACGATGCAAATTTGGTTCTTTGGGTGCTTCTAAATCACAATTCAATTCGCCGCATGGATTTTGCTTGGGCGTTGACGAAGAAATTATTGTAGCTGATACAAATAATCACAGAATTGAGGTAACTTCTGATATTAATGTATTTTACATGTTACAGAAATAACTATTTGATTTTAGGTTTTTGAAAAAACTGGTTCATTCAAATTCCATTTTGGTGTACCTGGCAAGGAAGAAGGCCAATTATGGTATCCTAGAAAAGTTGCTGTTATGAGGCCAAGTAGCAAGTTTGTAGTATGTGATCGGGGTAATGAACGTTCACGTATGCAGATTTTTACTAAAAATGGCCATTTTATAAAGAAAATTGCAATTCGGTATACATTAAATGAAGTAAATATTTACTCAACATGTCTCTAATTGTCGTTTTGCTTTGTCAGATATATCGATATAGTTGCTGGGTTAGCAGTTACTCAACAGGGTAACATAGTAGCCGTAGACAGCGTGTCCCCAACAGTATTTATTATATCAGAGGAAGGGGATTTAGTGCATTGGTTTGATTGCAGTGACTATATGAGAGAACCATCTGATATTGCGATTAATGGTAAATATAAGTAATTTAATAAAATATTTGATTCTCTATCATCAAAATTTATTTTCAGGAAATGATTTTTACGTTTGCGATTTTAAAGGACATTGCGTAGTAGTATTTTCAGATGATGGAACTTTCAAATCACGAATCGGTTGCGAGAAAATAACTTGTTTCCCTAATGGAATTGATATATCAGATGCCGGTGACGTTTTAATTGGTGATTCACATGGAAACCGTTTTCATGTGGCTTGCTATTCTCGTGAGGGTATTTTGCAATCTGAATTTGAATGCCCTTATGTCAAAGTAAGTTGATTTATTGTTGTTTAGATTTAGGTAAATATTTTTGTTAGAAAGGACTTAAATTATATATGTTCATAAACATTAGATACAATGATCAAAGTCAGTTATTGAAGGGCTGGTGCATGCCAATCCTAGTGTTCGCTGATGACAACCGGGGTAAAACAGATCGGAGTTTTTTTGAGCAAAAAAACGAACGCATAAAAAGAGTCGGTGTATTTTTAACTCTACTCCTAGTCCTATTCCGTGTGTTCGCTGATGGCTTTTTGACAGAAAATACCAGAGTTTTTTTGACAGATTTTACCCCCGCAAACTTCACTTGAATAAAAAACTCTGGTTTTTTTTGATGACATCAGCGAACAACTTTTTTACTTGACAAATAATTTTGGTGTTTTAAATGTCAACATTACATTTTCTTTTTATTATTTTAATATTTTTTATTAATATCATTATCCAAATCGAAGCATTTCATATTATTTTATTTTAAATTTTCCAATTCACAGAAATTTTGGATTTTTTTCGCCGATAAAAGATGTGTTCGCTGATGACCACCGGAGTAAAAAAGATCGGAGTTTTTTTGAGCAAAAAACCGAACGCATAAAAAGAGTCGGTGTATTTTTAACTCTACTTTTACTTGGGTTTTTTTTGACAACCGAAAATTAATACTTTTATCGGGGTAAAAAAATCCAAAATTTCGATGAATTGAAAAATTTAAATTAAAATAATATGAAATGCTTCGATTTGAATAAGGATATTAATAAAAATTATTAAAATACATAATATGTAATGTTGACATTTAAAACACCAAAATTATTTGTCAAGGAAAAAAGTTGTTCGCTGATGTCATAAAAAAAAACCGAGTTTTTTATTGAAGTGAAGTTTGCGGGGGTAAAATCTGTCAAAAAAACTCTGGTATTTTCTGTCAAAAAGCCATCAGCGAACACACGGAGTGTTCGCTGATGACCACCGGGGTAAAAAAGATCGGAGTTTTTTTGAGCAAAAAAACGAACGCATAAAAAGAGTGTATTTTTAACTCTACTTTTACTTGGGTTTTTTTGACAACCGAATTTTAATTCTTTTATCGGCGAAAAAAAATCCAAAATTTCTGTGAATTGAAAAATTTAAAATAAAATAATATGAAATGCGTCGATTTGGATAATGATATTAATAAAAAATATTAAAATAATAAAAAGAAAAGGTAATGTTGACATTTAAAACACCAAAATTATTTGTCAAGAAAAAAAGTTGTTCGCTGCTGTCAACAAAAAAAACCCGAGTTTTTTATTGAAGTGAAGTTTGCGGGGGTAAAATCTGTCAAAAAAACTCGGGTATTTTCTGTCAAAAAGCCATCAGCGAACACACGGACTTTTACTTGGGGGGGGGTTTTTTTTTTGGAGTTTTTTTGACAACCGAAAATTATTACTTTTATCTGCGTAAAAAAATTCAAAATTTCGATGAATTGAAAAATTTAAATTAAAATAATATGAAATGCTTCGATTTGAATAAGGATATTAATCCGTGTGTTCGCTGATGGCTTTTTGACGGAAAATACCAGAGTTTTTTTGACAGATTTTACCCCCGCAAACTTCACTTCAATAAAAAACTCGGGTTTTTTTTGTTGGCATGAAGCCGCATACTTCAAAAAAAAATTCAGTAACTTTTAAGGTGCTATTCCACTTGACTGAATTGACTGATAGTAAAATTAAAGGAAGATACAAATATACATTTGCTAGATGGGCGAATGAAACAAAAACCCTTCTCAGTCAAGAAATATTTGTATTTGTAGTAGTGTGACTGCAATAAAAAGTATCAAATTGAGAACATTTTATAGCAGTCACACTAACACACATGCATAAAATTAGTATATGATGAGAAATATTTCCCGCACACTAATAATTTTATGGTTAATATATTTTTCAAAGTTTCTCCTTAAAATTTTGCTATAAAAAAGTAAAAATAAAAAAAACCCATGACGTTTTTTTGGTAGACATTTTTTTAATTTTTACGGAAAATATACTAAAAAATATAATTCTGATGTGACTATTAATAATATTTAATTTTTTAGATAATTTTGAGATACAAAATTAACTGAATTAATAGCAATATTTAATTTTTTTTATAATTATTGGTTATGTTTTTGTGTGCTGTCAAAATTTCTCCTCAAAATTTTGCTATAAAATAAAAAAATAAAAAAAAATGTTGCCTTTGTCTATTACATAAAGTTTCGAACTTTTTTCTCTTTCCCTCTTTTTTTACTATCAGTCAATTCAGTCAAGTGGAATAGCTCCTTTATGGTAATTTCGCAACAGAAGAACTTGACGAACATAAAATTTTCTCATATAATTTGTAAATTTTTTCCCCTCCATACCAACTTAAAAAACATATTTTTTTTTTCTCGTATGAAAAAAAAGAATTGAGGGGAAAAATATTACCGAAAAGTTGAGAAAAGTTTATGTCCGTCAAGTTCGTCTGTTGCGAAATTACCAAAAAAGTTACTGAATTTTTTTTGTAGTATGCCGCTTCAGCGAGCAACTTTTTTACTTGACAAATAATTTTGGTGTTTTAAATGTCAACATTACATTTCTTTTTATTATTTTAATATTTTTTATTAATATCATTATCTAAATCGAAGCATTTCCTATTATTTTACTTTAAATTTTTCAATTTACAGAATTTTTGGATTTTTACGCCGATAAAAGAAATAATTTTCGGTTGTCAAAAAAACCCAAATAAAAGTAGAGTTAAAAATACACCGACTTTTTGCTCAAAAAACTCCGATCTGTTTTACACCGGTGGTCATCAGCGAACACTAGGAATAAAAAATATTAAAATAATATGTATAAAAAATATTAAAAATATAGGAATGTTGCCTATAACCAATAGTAATTTTTCCTTTTTGTCAAGGTACACTGCGCGAAATAGCTATATGGGACAAGTTTTTTTTTGTTTTTTTTTTTTTAATAAGGAACCTCTTATTTTATTTTCATTTGCATCAGAATATTTGCCAATACAGAGGGCGTACAGATTTTAGTTCGGTTAGTTTTCATTGTGCCTACATCGCTATTTATAGCAGTTTATTCTCATTGGTCGAAGGAAATAATTATATGGGACAAAACTTAAAATCCATTTATTTTATTCATTAATAAAAAAATACTAACAATAAGTGCATTTTAGTAGTTTCTATGACTTCCATTGTTATTAATAACATCCATCAATCAACGTGGCATGACTTTATTAACGTTTGGAAAACAGAAACGTCAATTTTTGCCCATTCCTCTTGAATAACTGTCTTAAGCTTCGCTAAAGTATTAAATTGACGTCCATTTTTGTAGACTCTCTGGCTAAGAATGCTCCAGAGATTTTTCATTGGATTTAAGTCCGGACTAGTAGCAGGCCACTGCAATACTGGTATATTTAGTGATTGAAAAAAATTCTTGGTGCATTTCACAGCATGAATAGGCGCATTATCCTGCTGAAATGTCCAACTTTCACCGTACATTTCCTCCCCAAAATTTATTAAAGCGTCGTCTATTAACTGCACATACTTCCCCGCATTGATTTTATGGGAAACAAAACAAACTGAGGTCTTGCTCTGATAGCAGAAACCACCCCATGTCATAAGTAACCCTCCTTGAAATTTGCGGGAATGACGCGTTTGAGGTGACTCACGAAAATCTCGCAGATAATTCTGGCTTTCATTTGGTTCATCAAAATTAAATGTTTTTTCATCCGAAAATTTATTTCATCCCAAAATTTAAATTTTTTAGCAAATTCAGTTCTCACCAATTTATGGCGTAACAAAAGTTTAGGTTTACGCACTCGCTTCTGATATTTCAGATTAATATTCTCTTTTAAAATCTGTTGTATCCTTCGTTTAAAGATGTCTAGACACAAGTCACGCTGTATTTGGGATGAACTGATATTTTTCCTGACTGCAAGACGCTTTATTTCCCTTTTACCTCTTACGACAACTTTAGACTCTGGTCCTGGTCTTTTTACTGTGCCGTATGTTTGGGGATTTTTTAAAAAGTTGTTGATGGTATTTTAATTTCTATGTAGTTTTGTGGCTATCTGACGAAAGGGAACGCCAGATTTGCTATAGCAAAAGATCCTTGCCCATTCATCGGTCAAAAGTTGCGTTCATCGTGGCATAATTCTTTAAAAATTGCTATTGAGTCATAAAATAGTACATTGTGTCATTAGGATTAAAAGTGATACTTTGTTTGACGAGCAATTATATTTGCAAGCGAGGCGAAGCGCAGCGTAGCCGAGCAAAAGCAAATATAATTGCGAGTCAAACAAAGTCACTTTTAATCCGAATAACACATACTATTTTTTCTCCAACGAAGAGTTTATGTCTTGTCGGTTTTACATTACTAATTATACGAGTAAGTACAAATTATGTAATTAAAACTTCAAAATTGAAACTAATTTTGTTGAAATATTTTGTAAAACTAAGGAGGTCATGACTTTCAAAATTGAAACTAATTTTGTTGAAATGTTTTGTGAAACTAAGGAGGTCATGATATGAACGAAAAATAAAAAAATAAAATAATTATTTCATATACATACATTATACATATTATTGGATTTTCACTATAATATTTTTCTCCTAGTATTAAAAGTGCCTACTTTTACACCTAGGATTAAAAGTGTAGCTTAGCAACACACACATTTTTAAAATAGTAAGAAAAAGGCCAACTTTAATACCCAAAAACAGTATTAAAACTAGAGGCTTTTAAGACGTTGGGAGAAAAAATTATTTTTTTAATGTGGACAATAATTCTTTTTTCTTTTTTTAATTAGAGAAAAAATAATAACAATAAGAGCAATATTAAAATTAACAACAAAACGGTTTTATTATCAAAAGTTATTTTAAAACAATAAAATGATGAATTAATTAGTTTAATATTTTATAAATATATTTTTCCTTAAATTTTTCTTGACTTTTATTTGACGTATGAATGACATTTTATAAATGTAATTGTGTTAGTAATAGCCCCGAAAAATTTTACTGGGCGACAAATGACAGCTCTGCCATGCTAAACATGTTTCACTGATCTACATTTTTGGCCAAATTGAGTTATTGATACCAATTGAAAGGTATTAATATTCTTTATATTTTACATAAATAAATATGGTTAAATCGACTTTAATAAATGCGTTATTAACCAAAATAAATTTCGTCCTAATCGAAAAAAACAGCAAATTTGAAGTAACACCGACTTAACTACTTGATATTAAACATGAATGCCTTATCTATGGCACTAATAAGGTACTTTTCTTTCAAATACGTAAGTTAAGCTACTTTTGTTTATTTTCATAATTGAAATTGCATTTATGGCAATTTAAGAATTTTCATTTCCAATAGTAAAATTGACTTATTCGAAATTTTCTATACGCGAATTGAAGCAATAACAACTTATATACAAGGACTTTTAACTTATCTTAATGTACTGTTATTTAGTACTACAAATGAACCACTTACCTATACATAATGAGGTAGTTTAGACCACGAAATATTTAATGGACTAGCCTAAATGGCGACCTGTTCTAGGCCACTTACCGACCGTTTACATCACAAGAAATGTAGGTCGCATTTGGGGCATACAGTATGATCAAAAAGTACCGGGAATTTGTAAATAAAACAAGTTTGTGTTAATTTTCGGGCAAATTTATTTTATCTCCTTCAAAATAACATCCATCTGAAGCAACACACATGTGCCGACGCTTAACCCAATCATCCATGCATTTTCGGTAGGCCGAAACTGGGATGTCCTTCAGCTCCTTCGTCGCATTTCGTTTTATGGCTTCCAGAGATTCAAATCTTTTTCCACGAAGTGGTAATTTAAGTCGAGGGAAGAGAAAAAAGTCGCACGGAGCCATATCGGGTGAATACGGTGCCTGCTCAAGGATATTTACGCTGTGTTTGGTCAAAAAATCTGTCACACTTTCGGCACAAGCCGTGCGGCAACGCGTCGCATGCCCAAAATATCTACAACAATGTGCTGAACGGTTCCGTATGAGATGTAAAGATCACTAGCAATCTCTCTAATACTCACATGACGATTTTCAAGCACAGTTTTCTTCACAATTTCAACGTTTTCATCGGTATTCGATGTGGAAGGGCGTCCAGAACGAGGCAAGTCTTCAACCACTTCACGACCATTTTTAAACACTTTATACCATTCATATGCTCTGGTTTTTGATAAAGCAGACTCCTCAAAGGCTTTCTGCAACATTTTCAACGATTCAGCACAAGAAATTCCGTTCAAAACACAAAATTTCAAGCAAAATCTTTGCTCAATAAAATTGTTCATGTTAAAATGCGACAAAACACAAAAACTTGTCTATTATGAACAGCTGACAAACAAACACTAATCATCTGATCCCACTCAAGTTACACACAGATGTCAGTATAGGATCTACAAACTTAAAAAAAAAAAAAAAATATCCGAATCGGTCGAGAGCGGTTCATTTAAATTACAAATTCCCGGTACTTTTTGATCATACTGTACATACTGAGAACAGAGAATAGAATAAGGAAAATCGAGTTTAATCGAAAAAAATGTAAGGTTTTGTCTCTATTTTGCTTATTCTCAGTTTTTTTTACTTTCCCGTTTTGTTTTCATTTCGTTTGCTGTTTGTTTGTTCGTGTGTTCGCTGATAGTAATTAAACTAAAATAAACAAACTAAGTGAAAAAATACCGTAACGTATACAAATCTAAATTTCTAGAATAAATCTAATATAAAACGTGATTTAAGTGCTCCTTAATAAACTATGTCACGCGTTTTTTGATCATTTTTATCTCCCCTGCCCTTTTGTCACAAATTATGGCAAAACTGTATACCCTTCTATAAAACAACGTTACAAATTTAGACCCTCCTTTTCGACATACTTAAAAGTCTTTAAATTTTCGGAAAATATTTATAACTTATTACAGTACAAAAATGTATTCAACTTCTAAAAACCGCTAAATGGTCACATTTTATAATTACCCCCCCCCCCCCCCCCCCCATTACCATGTTTCCATGATAGAGTTAACCTAGGTTCAACTCGGTTTATGTACATGGAAACGCGTATTAGGGTAGTTTCGTTAAATCCAAATAAACTCGCCGAATCTTGTTCGTTTGAGATACAGTGGTGTGCATTAAAATAGGTAATTTAAATTTTTTTTTTTTTATAGTCGAAAATAAAACAAACTTAGGAATAAATCATAATAACATGTATTTATTTCAAGTGTACATTTCATAAGGAATTCAAATTTTAAAATTACAGTACTTCTTTTAATAATAGATGTTTTCAGTTACTACGAATTTAAGTTACTACCATTTTTAGCTGTGCACGAAAATATCATAGGTAATTATTACATTATAAATTATAAAAACGCAATAAAAAAAAAAATTAAATCAGCTGTATCTCAAAATTCAATATTTGGTTGTGAAACCTTTATTTGCGATTAGTGCGTTGCATCGCCGGCCCATAGAATTCACTAATTTTTGGCATTTGTCCGGTGGTATGGCCATCCAAACTCTTTTGACATTTTCCCATAGTTCGAGTTTATTTTTTGATTTCGGAAGTTTACCTAATGCACGTTTAACATCCGCCCAGAGATTTTCTATTGGATTTAAATCGGGTGATTGGGCTGGCCATTTCATAATTGTAATGTAGTTATCCTGGGGGCCTATTATGAAATTTTTCGATTTCGGATTTTTACGATATCGAAAAAATCCGCCCTATTATGAAATGAAAAAAGAAATTCGCGGCGAATTTTTTCGAACGCACGTGGCAAAATCCGACTGCTATTTAGTTGGCGAATTTTCTAAGATTGATGGTATTTTGTGTTTTTTGTGGTAAATAGATTTTTAGAATTTAATTTTAAATAATTAAATAATATTTAAATGTATGTAGAGTTATTATTATTAATTTATATGCATAATATTACAAATTCGATAAACCAAGTTTCATAATAGGGTAAATCCGCGGCGGATCGAATTTTTTCGATATCGTAAAAATTCGAAATCGAAAAATTTCATAATAGCCCCCGAACCATTTTTTTACCACCTTCGCTGTGTGTTTCGGATCGTTATCCTGTTGAAACACCCAGCGAAGGGGGAAATTGTCCTCGGCAAACGGTAGCATTGTATTGCACAAAATGTTGTTTAAATAAATCTCTTTAGTCATAGTATCTTTAACCCAAACAATAGGGCCTACACCACTATATGAAAAACAACCCCATATCATGATATTACCACCGCCATGTTTTACGGTTTTAACTGTGTATCGCGGGTCATATTTTTAGCCGTGTTTTCCATGAGAACTGCACTAGAACTCGATAAACTTTAAATTCCTTTTATTCTATGTAAACCGAAAAAAATTAAATTCAGAAAGCGCGAATATGTAGTGCATTTAACATGTCATAAATACATCAGTTTAAAAATTTTCCCCTTAAGTTATTTCATCAATATTTTCTTATTTCTTGCTGACGTCATTACACGCGACTACACTCGATAAATCTTTGGGTTTATCAAGTGTAACTAAAAAATAGGCTATAATTGTAATTATTTATTGCTATAACAGCTTAAAATGTGAATTTATGTTAAATTCACTACACATTTGCCTTTTATCAATTTATTTTTTTTCGGTTTACATAGAATTAGAAGAAATTTAAAGTTTATCGAATTCTAGTGCAGTTCTCATGGAAAACACGACTTTTGTGCACAATCCGATCCAAATAAATTAATTTTTGTTTCGTCGGACCATAATATATTTCGCCATTTGGTAATTGGCCAATGCACGTGGTCTCTAGCGAATTCCATTCTACTGCGGATGTTTTTTTTAGACAGCATGGGACACTTTTTGGGCAAACTAGCTTTCAGATTGTATTCTAATAGACGTCTACGTATTGTTGAACTATCAATTTCCAGGTTAAGTTCTTTTCTTATTTCACTAGATGTTGTAAATGGATTTTTCTTAACGAAGCGTACGATTCGAGCGTCAGTTTTAATTGAAGTTTTCCTTTTTCCACCCCGAGTTTCAGGTCCAGTTTTATTTTTCAGAGCATTTGAGACCATGTTGATCGAACATCCTATTAAATCCGCAATTTTTTTTAATGTTAGACCACCCTGTCCAAGTCTTTTGATATTCTCTCGTTGGCCTTCGGAGCAATGCGTACTTCGCCCCATTTTGATTAAAAAAAAATTTTCAGAATTTACTTACAATTGTGAAATATAACATCCAAAATAATAAATCACTATTTAAACGACAATAAATAATAATTAACAACAAAAATTTAATAATTACCTATTTTACTGCACACAAAAATTTATCAGAGGTAGCAATAATATTTATTTCATAACTAATTTACGCCGTAGTAATAGCAATACTGATTGTAAAAGTTAAAAACAATATACAAAAATCTGGTCATGACAGTAATTTGGGGAATTCCCTTTTTGTTTGGGTTCAACTGTGGAAAATTTTTTAAAACAATGTAATTACCTATTTTATTGCACACCACTGTAGATTCTATCTGTCAAAGAGTTGTTAAAATTAAAAATGGCGCTTCCCATATTATTAATTAAATTTCCCAGAAATATATAATTAAAAAAGTACGAAAAATGTCGTTGTCAACGTAATGACTGTATAACAATGCAAAATAAAAATTTGGTTTTTGTTCAACATACAATTTTATTTTTTATCCTAACTGTGTTCATGGAAACGGTACGGGTTAGCGCCGCCATGTTTTCAACTCAACGAAACCTAAACCTATTTGAACTCGGTACATGGAAACATGGTATACATATGTGTATTCGCCTCGCCCATGGTAAACTTATGTGATTTTCCAGCTGCAACAAATTTGACAAATAAAAAATACCCGGGCGAAAACGGGGCGACAGCAGCTGTCATTCGTCGCCCGGTAAAATTTTTCGGGGCGATTACTAACACAATTACATTTCAAACGTCATTTAAATAAAAACTAAATATAATTAAATAAATTAACACGAAAAAAATCTTTCATTGCAAAATTAACGTAGAATTGTTCAAATAATTTGACAATTAATACGTATACACATGCAAAAAAAAAAATTACGGAAACCGCATTTTTTGCTGTTCCAGTTGAAAAGTCAAAACACTAACCCGGTTTTGCCCCGGTTTTTTTTTTGTGTAACTGGAAAACCACATTAAATTAACTTAAAAATTTCAACGAAGCTTCGTCAAATTTTATCTGTCGGTTTAAACTTTTGAATGCGAAATTTTTCGTCCAAACTTAAAAAAAAAATTGAAATAAAACGTCAAAAACATTGTTTCCCTTGTGCCAAATCTAATTGTAAACGTGCCCAAATCATATTAGCCTTGACGTTTTTATGAATCCGATAATGTCGACTTTATCGAGATCATTTCTGATCTCGTGATTCATTCGCATTCTGTACGTGGCTCCTTTAATGGGACCGAGAATTCTTATGGCCTTACGCTCAGTTACAGCGATTGAACATTGATATTAATAAAAAATATTCTGCGATTGATTTGAACATTGATATTAATAAAAAATATTAAAATAATAAAAAAATGTAATGCTGAAATACAAAATTATAGGGTAAAACCAGAGACAACGGATTTATCATAGATCTCTCATTTTACTAAAAACACGAAAAAAATAAACTTCTAATTTCATTGTATTGGTGTACCCAAGTAACAGAGTAGGTCGAATACAGGTAGATTTTTACTTAAAACACGTCTTTGAAGACGAAAAATACCTTTTTAACAGGTATAATATTACGTTGAATCGACATAATTGGAGAATTTTTCGACGTCGATTCGACGTAAAATTATACCTAAGAAGTGCTAATTAGGTAATATTTCATTTTCCACTTCTACCTATTTTGGGGTAATAATACGTCGTTTCGACGAAAACCATAAGTTGGATTTCCCTAATTTTCAACTTATTATCAATTTATCGACAAATTTTATTATAATTCTCCTTTTTGGTAAAATTTATTATTTTAATATAATTAAAAGGTTAAACACAAAATAGTAAATAATATACGATCATAATTAATAATATATAATATGAAAAATATTAATAAACATTTTTATAATTATGCAAAAAATCGTTTTTGCTGTAACAAAGTTAATGCCCCTGCATTTTTTTCGATAAAAACGCATATTCTACCTCGAAAAATTACAATGCCCTAAAAAAATAATTGGTATTGCAAAATTAATTTTTCGATAAATTAAAAAAAAAAAATTTGTTTTGTCTTTCGAGAGCAGAATTTTGGTATATATCCATTATTAAAACAAAAATAAGTGGTGGATTTTTGAAAATCGTCTTCATTCTCCATAATTACTAAATTATTCGACTTTTAGAACGAATTGTCCCTCAGCTCTAAACGAAACTACCTATTTTAAGACGAAATTTCTTATTTAAGGAATTCCTACTTTTAGCTCTATTATAAATTACGTTGTCAAATTCCATTATACATATTTAGGTGAAAATTTACTAAATACATAAGTCGAAAAATTTATCTAAATTTTTGAGTCGAGTTAATTTTGTGTAGTTGAGTTCGGTTTCCGTTATAGCTGATTTACATTCATTATTTTCGTTCTTTTCTAACAGATGAAAGATGTACAGTGAGCGCAATTCGTTTGGACGCATCGCTATTTTGTTGAAAAACAAAGCTAATACCGTTATTCCGCCTCAAATTGACGACCATATTACTATGTATTTGTTTCCCTTACAATTTAAATGAGAATCCGCAATTTTCGATATCGTTTAACGGTAGTTTTCTCATTTTCTTGATTTCTGTAGTGCGCATTTCGTTTGGACGCACCTCATTTTATTTTTGAATTTTGAAGTGTGATCACTTATAAGGTACGAATTCTTTTAATTTTCCTAATTTTTTATCTTTTTAATAACTTATTACTTCGCCTTCAGTCGTTCAATTATTATCATCACCAGTAAAACTGGCCGGATATCACGATGGGTACAGGCAAGCAACTTTCCGATACTGAAAAGGCAAAAGTAACGGCATCCCTTAGAAAAAGCAAAAATAACGGAATCCCGAAATTTTCTCAAAAAGGGTAAATATTGCAAAAGGGAATACGAAGCTCACTGCGATAAAAAGGGGTCAAATACGGCAGAAGCCACGGTGGAACGGATAAGAGTGGGAACATGTTATATTTTCTGATGAAAAAAAATTAATTTGGGTGGGCCCGATGGCTTCAGCAAATATTGGCACAATCTAACGAAAGAAAACCCCCCACGAATGAGTCGCAACAGTCAAAGAGGAGGTGTAATGGTATGAGGAGCTTTCTCTCTATACGGAAAGATCCAGTTGTGCTTTATTACACATCGAATAAACTTTGTCATTTATAAGGAGGTTTTAGAAAATAGACTTATTCCATACCTGGAGGATGTGATGGGTGATCGACCATTCTGTTTTCAACAGGATAATGTGCCAATTCATGTGTCCGTTGAGTCTCGCGAGTGTTTTTCGAATTCTGACATTCGTCTGATGACTTGGCCTGCACTCAGCTCGGATTTAAACCCTATGGAAAATTTGTGGGGGATCCTGGCCAGAAAAATCTATGAAAACGGGCGCCAATACCAGGACATAATGTCCTTGAAGGACGCCATTAACGGGGCTTGGAATGAAATTGACTGTAGCATGATACAAAGTCTAATTAGATCCATGCCACGTCGAATTTTTCAGACCATTCGGAGCAATGGAGATCCGACTAAATATTAAATAATATTAAAATTTTATATTGAAACAAAATTTTTAAAAAATCAATGTAAAAACATAAAATATAACGACTGCGTCCAAACGAATTTCGCAATAAAAATCCTATTTTTGTTAATTTCTCTGTTTATGTTGGTACTAATAAAATTTTTTCACCATATTTCTTCTTTGTTTGTTGTATTGAAATTTGCCACTTACTTCCGTTTCAGTAGAAATTTACTGTTTATTTGTACTCTTAGAAACTTAAATGCGTCCAAACGAATTGCGCTCACTGTACGATAAAAAATGCGATTCGTTATGATTTCCTTCTATTAAAATCAGAAGGAGTACTCAAAAAGTATTATACAGTAACATTTAACAATTAGTAGTATTAACAATTAACATTTTTTGGTGAAAAAGAATGGAAAAATCTGAAAAATATGGTCTTTTTTCGTAAATGTTGCTCAAAATTAATAAAATCAAAGTAACGTTCAGAGGTAAAAATTCATTTGTGTAATGGAAGATCTGTGAGTCTTCATTTCTCATTGGACCCGTAAGTGTTTGTGATGAGATAGAAAAATCTAAAGTTGACGAGATATTTGAATAAATGTCAGATTCCAAATTTAAATTTTCTTTTTGTGTATAAAATTTCCGTTCCTACAATAACTTGACGAATAACGATACGCTCTTTTGTAACTTTTATTTTTATTCATTGTTAAAACTGCTTTCTATGTTGAAACCACGCGAGGCGAACTAAACCGCTTGTCAAAAAAAATTATATAAGCTGCAGTGTTGTAATAACATCCAAATGTCTTAATTTGGTAATTTTTCAATATTTTCGACTTAAAAGAAAAATGTTTTCGAACCTATTCGAAAATTCGTTTTGGAAGTAACATTTTCAGATGATTTCCGTCTTTATAGTCGAGCGCACAAAATAGATTTCTACTTATTTTCTGTTTTAAAGAAATTCTCACCATACGCTAGAAAAATTGGCAAAAATAAAGAAAAAATTCCTTACTTATTGTTACTAAAGAAAAATCCTTCTCAAAGTCGAAAATTGGGAAAATTGTATATGAGCAAAGTTCCTCCTATTTGTGACATTTCGATTTAAAAGTTATATTTATTTTAAAGTAGAAAATAGGTAGAATCTGAGGAATTTTTCCTTATTTTAAACTCTATTTTCAACCATAAGCAATTTTCAACTTTCAACACACTTCGCTGGTGTGAATTACGTTAAATTTTCTTAATATTCTACCATAAAGTAAACACCGGTTCAATATGCAATATAGAGGGAGAATTTTCGAAATTTTTCCCTAATATTTTACCAATTGACGATTGTAAAAGTAGAGAAAGTACCTCTCGAGGACAATAGTTAAAATGATGCACCTGATAAAATGACATTTGTCACAAATGCGACGAAAGAAAATTTAGCAATGCGGTAACTAAAAATTGTTTTTATAGTCCAAAATTGGAATAATTTACAATTATTAGCAATCCGGTAAGTAAAACTTGTGTTTACAGTTCAAAATTGGAATGGTTTACAATAATTTCGAACGTCAAGTTATCAGGTACATCAGTTTAAAAATTTTCCACTAGGTGGAATCCGTGATGCTCCAATCGTCAATAGGGAATAGCTCCTTCATAGTAGCAAAATAACTAAAAAATTACGTAATTTTGACTTAATTAGAACAAATTGCACCAAACGATGGAATAAATTATCTAATTTGTTACTTATTTTATAGGGCAATGATTTTTAAATACGTTGCGTCAAAACGCGTATATAAATACGTATATGCATACAACGATAACATGGGAAATATCAGAAGTTTATTAACCGTTATTTGTTTTCGTGTTTTTTAAAAAATTAGAAATCTATGATAAATACGTGTCTCTGTGCAGCGATTTTGGTCGCAAAATGAGGATTGAGGATTGAGAATTTTGTATATGTACACAACGTATAATATACATTTTGCTATTGTGTGCCGTAAATTTTTTTTTATTGTATTAGTGTATTTTCTCATGCGTTTCCTCGTGGTAAGTATCAAAAATAAACGAATCGGGTGAATCGGTTCAAATTTTTGGTGCTTACGCTCGCCTTGAGTTATTTTTCCCTTTCTTCTGACATGGGGAATTCATAAATATTTTTGTGTCTATTGTTGTTTATTGTTCAAGCAGATTGTGATAATTGTGATATAATATAATTTTTCTTTTAATTAATTTTTTATTGATTTTCATAAAAAAAAAATTATAACTAATAACAATTTAGGTATAATTTAATTAAATTGGCCCCTTACATTAAGTTACCAACAATTAATTCTAACGACAAAAATTAATTAATTTCGCGAAATTTTTACCGTGAAATTAATTAATTTTTAAAGGATTAATTTTGCTACAACAATTTTTTCAAAATCAATTAATTAATTAAAATTTTAATTATGAATTAATTCATTTTTAAGAATTAATTGGGAAATATTTAATTATTATTGAAAAGTAATTAATTACGCCACATAAAAATTTTCGGTCCTCAATTTCGGTTAACAATATAAATAAATGATTTTTAATTTATACATTCTTCTTATTGAATTTACATTACATCTAGATTTTTTATTTGATGTGTATATGCTACAATAAAATTTCTCCATCCTCGGACATAACATCGTATAGCATAGCAACCGACCATCATGAGTTGCAACACAATACTAAACCAAATAAGCAAAATCATTTTGTTTTGTTTATTTTTTTGTTTTGTTTTGGTTAATATTTTTTATTTTGAGTCTCGCTTCGTAGTAATATTTTTAATTTTTTTTTATTTCGTTTGTTGTTCTATCTCAGTCCCCTCAGTATTTAATACATCAATCGTTCTCATCTGAGCTTATTCCTCTTATTTGTATCAAGTTATCCCTATTACTCGCGTCATTTTATCTCTCTTATTTGCATCATATTAAACGAAAAATTGAAAGAAAAAATGCACATTCAACACCAATACAATTTACCAATACTATTGCCTTCCGGTAATCCTCAAATGAATCCTCATTTTGCGACCAAAATCGCTGTACTGGTAAAACATTCAATAATGAGCCCCTTAATCGAATTTTTATTTTTACCGATGCATATAATGTAACCGGTCTTCTATTAGGCGTTTTCGGAAATAGATTCTGAATAACTTTAGTCTCAACTTTCGACCATTAAATTTATCCACCTACTATGCGATTCATTAGTATTTGTGATGAAAAAATTTAAGGTAACGTTTATATTTGTTTTAATAATAAAACCAAGGAAAATTATTTTTTTGATTTTCTTTTTGTCTTATTTAATTCAATTATAAACAACGTTTTATTTGATATAAATTTCATAAATAAATACATAACTGTAATGCAAATAAATTCATTAAGTCACTTATAATTTGGAACCGTTGGAATATTTTTATTACGTCTTACGTTTTATAAGCACCCCATTATAAATTTTTGGTCTTGCTAGATTGCGAGTATCCTCCGCTTTCATTTAAACCCTCGCAAGGACAAATAAAATCTTTGCTTCAAATTCTCCTTCTTGCGTATGGCAGCATTATTGCGCTGAAGAGCAAATTGAGGCTCGACTGTTTTTCAACAACTGGGAATACTATGCCTCATTCATAAACCGAAATTGAACATTGACCTTGAAGTGTTGTGATTTATACAGCCTCATAACCTTTTATTTCTTCCGCAAGAGATGCTAACGGAAGAATTAACCACCGTATTTGATATTCTCTGTAGTACCAAAATCTTTTTTTCTCCATATTTTCTAATTAACGCCAAAACGCACTAATTTGGGCATAACAAGGTTCTCCAGAGTTCAATTGGCAATCCAATATAATTACGTTTACATTTTGTTTCCTCACAGTAAATCATATTCTGGTTGGCTATGTGTTCTATAAGCTACAACTCTTCAAGGCCAATGTTCAATTTCAGTTTATTGAATGTTGTAGCATTCTTATTTGTTGAAAAATTAGTCAGGCCTAAATTTGCTCTTCACCACAATAACGCTCCCATACACAAGAAGTATCATTGCTTCGAAATTAAATAAAAATATTGAACATAAATGGTTGCTTAAGCCAAGGCAGAGTTTTTATTTGTCCTCGCTGGGGTTTTAATGAAATCGGAAGGTATTCGCAATCTAGCAAGACCAAAAATTTATAATGAGGTGCTTATAAAACCTTGTGGGATAAGATTCCCTGCGATTTTATGAACAAAATTTTTGGTCACTTCCGAGACGTGATGGACTTAATCACTATTTAATTAGTCAAAAATAATTTTAAAAATAATTTATTTACTAATTATTTTTAAATTTTTCTGCATATCACAAATACCTACTTATGAATCAAAAATATGAACCACAAATACTATTGAATCAAGTTTAATTGAATTTATTTGCATTACAGTTATGAATTTATTTATGAAATTTATATCAAATAAAACGTTATTTATAATTGAATTAAATAAGACAAAAAGAAAATTCAAAAAATTAATTTTCCTTGGTTTTATATTACAACAAACATAAACGTTATCTTAAATTTTCTCATCACAAATACTAATGAATCGCATAATATTTACGAACAAAAAAGATGACTTCAAGCTAAATTAGCTGTGGTTTATTTTTTATTTTTTTTAAAATGCAATACAAATAAACATAGAAATAAATACATTACTAGGATCAATATGAATGTATGTATTTTAGGCAAATTATTTTGTATTTCTTTGAATTATCTCTCAAAATTCAGTTTCGAATTCGGCGTTCATATCAAAATGTATTCTTAACTTTTTGTATGTGATTGATAATTTTTTACCAACATATGAAAAATTAAAAGTTAGGCTGAAGTTATTCAGGATCTATTTTCGAAAGCGCCTAATATTGGGCCCGATTCTGCAACGTTAAAATTCATGTTACGTTATTTTATTGCTAGTTTACGTAAATATTCTGCTGAACAATTTTCAGCAGGGAACCAATCGACTTAGTCTATTTCGTAAACAAATTTCCCTTCCGAATAAAATACATATTTTTAAATTGCATGCGATCTTGCTGAAAATTTTGCAGCAGAATATTTACACTAAGAAAATGGAATACTCACTAGTTATACAACAAGAGGTTCGAAAATAATCGAATGTACAGTTTATAGGACGAGTTGTGTTGCCTAGGAAACACAACGACACCGCAGGTGGAGTTGTGTTTCTTAGGTAACACATCGAGTCCGCAACTGTATATTCAGATGATTTTCGAAGCTGGAGTTGTATATGTTAAGACTATACAACGAATCAACCATGTCAAATATCAAAAATATTAATTGTTTGTTTATATTCATGGAAGATATGATTAATTTGTTTGCGGCCGAAACACCACTAGTGGTGTTTCGCGAAACACTACATAGCAACGCAAATAACCGATATTATACAGCGTAACTAAGGAAAATTCAACTATCTGATTGGTTTATTTTCCAATGAGTTGTATAGTCCCATTTATTTATAATATAATAATTAAACAATGTTTGCGTGTAACGCTCAAAGGTTACTATGATTTTTTCGAACTTTTTTTTGAATTTTTTTTTTGAATATTTGTATGTTTGTAGTATCGCAAATTTTGTATCTGAGTAGCCTAAGTGATATAGGTGTTGACCTGTAACAAACTTCGAACAGAAAATGTTTCTGGTTCGATGCTCACCAAAGTACCGAAATAAACGAATAATTGTTTAGTATGTAATTTTTGTTACGGTTATTTACGATGCGGCTGTGTTTCCAGAAGTATCTAAGTCGATTTCGATTGATTTTTACCCCTCATTCCAGTACACTCAACAGAGTATCCTAATTTTTTAACGTTAATCGAATGAAAATATTATTTGCACTATTGTTTGCATGTGTTCGTGTGTTGTGTCAAAATAACAATAATAATAATTTAATAAAAATCAATATTTTGACAAATTAATTATTATGCACCAATTTTTTATTCTTTTAAAATGAACCAATTATGAACCAAATTCAAAATGCCGCCCAAAATCAAAAAGGCATCACGACAAATCACAAAATGCCATAAATCAAAATTATCGTAATAAACGTCATAAATCAAAATCTCACCACACAAAATGTCAGTCATATTTGTTGGTGTGTAAAAAGAGGGGTTACTCGACCAAAAAAGCTAGATTAGCAAAAATTGCACTAGTGCAAAACTACACTCCCGAGCAACTGAATCGACTAGACCATCAAAACGCATATCTTTTTAAAATGGCTGGATCGATTTTCGAAAAACAACCTTCTTTTGACAGCCTAGTATTTTATCTTTTCGAGGATACCTTTATCATTAAAATCCATACAGTACTTTTCAAATTAAAGCAGTCTTTGCAAAATGCGATGTTTCGGTGAAAACAATTGGCGTGACCGATATTTGTCGTCACTTATGAGTCAGACGTTGACCTGAACAAATCTCTACCAGTTTAATTCATTGTTTCCTTAAAATCATGGATACCACTCCAGAAAAAATCCTCCTGTATAATGCCACGTTGACCGATATTTGTCGTCACTTATGAGTCAGACGTTGACCTGAACAAATCTCTACCAGTTTAATTCATTGTTTCCTTGAAATCATGGATACCACTCCAGAAAAATTCGCACAAGTTGTTGCTTTATTGTAAGAAGGACGCAATCAACAAGAAGTCCCTCGTCAGCTTAACATGAGCCAATCTGCTGTCTCAAGAGTACTCAGAAGGTTTCAGGAAACTGGTACCTTCAATCGAAGACCACAAACCAGCCGGTTTCGGTGTACATCAGAGAGGGACGATCGATTTATCGTCCTAACTTCACTGCGAAATCGCCATCTCACGGGCGTCGATGTGCAGCAGGAGCTAAGACAGTAAAGGAAGCAGTGTTGTTTTGCTGAAAGTCTCATACGGCGGCGGTTCGTGTATGGTGTGGGCTGGCATATCGTTTGAGGAAAACCAGATCTTGTTTTCGTACCTGGTGGAGGCCGTGAAGGAGGTCTGACCGCTGAACGATATATCGATGGCATTCTCTTGGATCATGTAGTGCCCTATGCAGGATATATAGGGGAAGATTTCACATTGATGCATGGCAATGCCCGGTGTCACACAGCTCGAACCACTCGACAGTTCTTGGATGAGGTCGGACTCGAGACGATGAGGTGGCCAGCACTCAGTCCAGACATGAATCCAATTGAGCATTTATGGGACGAACTAAAACGGAGGGTCCGAGCTAGAAATCCGGTACCATCTAACATCAGTGACCTGAAGATTGCGTTAGAGGAGGAGTGGGGTGCGATCCCCCAAGTATTAGTCAAAACCTTAATAAGGTCAATGGGGAACCGCATGCGAACCGTTGTAGACGCAAGGGGGGCCATACTTATTATTAACCAATAAAATTATTTTTGTTTTGCTTGAGTTTTTGTTGTAATTTAATTTTAAACACCCCCAATATTTTTTGCTTAATCATCAATTTTGGTTGCGTTTTCATTCAAAATTCATTACAAAAAAAAGTACTAAACCAATTTTCATAAAAATAGTGTCATTTTAAAGCAAAAATATCAGGCTTTCAAAAAAATAATGTCCTTTGAAAATCGGTATGACCGTTCTAACAAAAATCGCCCTTATGTGAGTGCTTAAGGTTTTAGTCGATTCAGTTGCTCGGGAGTGTAGTTTAGACCATATAACATTATAGACTGATAATCGTTTGATAATTTCATACATCTTGTTGTTGTAATGCGTATTGCGAGTGATACTAGCGGTCAAATGGGGTCGTGCGGCTAATTAAGGAAACACAACAAATTTAGACGAATTAAATTATCGACAAATAAAAAAGAACCAACTTTAGACCATTTAAGACGATCACGCCACGAAATATTTAGTGGACTGACCTAAATGGCGACCTATTTTAGTCCACTTACCGACCGTTTACATCACAAGAAATAAAGGGCGCATTTGGGTCATATGTCAAAAATTAAAATATTTCAATAATTGTATTTATATTTATTATATCATTTTGGCATTTATTGATTTTAATATTTCTATTTTTATTCATTATTTGTGCTGTAAAAATGATAATTAACAAATCGCATCTATTGAAAAATTCGAAATTCCTTAGGTCGAACCGTTTACACCATATTTCTAGTTGACCTATTTTAGGTTAGGCCACACATTTTACTTGCCTAACCCAATTTGGGTAACTAGCGTTTACACCATGTGATTTATGCAGTTTAGGTCGAATATAGTGTATAGTCCGGGGTGACATGTTCTACCATCACTTTCGATTCGTTTTCAATAGTAATCTGTCTCTTAAAACAAGAACAAAATTGTTCGCTATTTTCTTTTTTCATTACAATTTTTCTATTGCGATCTCAGCCTTCTGTATACATTTCCTTTTCTTCACATGTTTGTTTTGGTATCAATTAGCAGGGGCCGTCCGATCACGATTTCTTTATTTCCCAAAATCTTTTTCTGATAAAAATGAATTAGCTTTTTTCAGATGGTATCTTTTTTTCGGATGATGCGGTTCGGACATCGTAGCTTTGTTGCATTTGGTGCACAAACAAACATGTAAATTAAAGTTACAAAAAAAAAAAAATTAAAAATAATTTACGAGAAATAATTTTACAAAAAACAAAAAAATCGTCCAATCAAACGTCGTTTCATAGGAATTCATTTTCGATTCAAAAACTATTCAATTCCCAAATACCGTTGATTCGAAAACGTCTTTCGTTTAGTCGAATTCGAGTTCCCAAATAGGGCCCCAGGCTAGATTTTATAAGAAATATAACAATTAAAATTAATAATACATTGTGTGTTTTCAGCACGTATAACGAAATTATTTATTAAATAAAATGAATTTATTTATTAATTTTAAAATAAAATGATTCGTGCTATGAAAAATGTACTCCATTTATTCCAATCTGTTTTTTTATTACATTACGTTCGGAATATTCTGAGGTCACGTGATTAATATTCTATTCTTTCTGTTCTTTCTGTGGAATGAATAAACGAAAACACCCCACTCCGTATGTTCACTGGTGGCTTTTTGACAGAAAATGGATATTTTAGACAAATTTTACCCCCGCTAATTTTACTTTAACACAGAAATGGATTTTGTTTTGATGAGTGAACGAATTTTTTACTTGACAAATAATTTTGGTATTTTAACCTTTGTTGTGCACACCTCTTGAAAATTACGTACAATATTATGAATAAGGGGGTATGTCATAGAAGTCACTTCAAACGTTTATTACAGACGAACAATTTGTAATTTTGACTCCAACAAAATTGCTGGCTATATTTCAAAGCTATCAAAATAAGGTCTAATAGGTTTCATTATTATTTTGTACCATAAAATTTTTTTAAATAAAATATTAATTAAAAAAAACGAATAATGGACTTTTTTCACTAAAAAGGGAATACAAATTTAATTTTTAATTTTTTTGCGGGATTACTTTCTTGAAATACTACACTTTCAAGGAAAAATGTTAGTCTATAGCGGAATTGAAAATAGTACCTATATTTATTTTGCTATATGAAGTCACGCGTTTTCAACCTTAAAACCGTGTTTTGGGGAATACAGTTCCCCAAACATGGATTTAAGGTTAACTTTGTTACTCATTGCACCATTTTATAAATAAACTAAGTACACATAACTCGCAATCATTTAACTCTCTCAAACGCCTTGTACAACATATTATACATCAACTTTCATCGCTTCGACCAACCGTAATTTTTAATTTTTGTCTCATTTCTCTTGTGCGATCGTTCTCTTATGTATTTATGTTCACACTACAGTTTTATGAGCAATGACATATCATAGCAGTGCATAATTGTGCTACGTATTTTATTTTTGGAAGAAAGTCAATTTTAAATGGCGTTTGAAAGAGTTAAAAAATGGAATTATTCCTACATTTAATGAATATAAATATTGAGGAATCCTATTTCCCGTAACATGGAATTAAGTTGTGAAACATACACACGGGTTTAAGGTTAAAAAAAAGAAAGTACTGAGTATTATAAGAAATATAGGTTTATTTTCAAAATAATCGTTTTATTGGCAGCTTTTTGAGTTATTATTACACACAATAATATAAAATTATACAAATATAAAAGAAATTACAAGATTTTAGGAAAACATATCAATCTACATAGGCACAGTCAACGCAAAAAAGGCAATCTTGTTACACGTATGGTGTAGGCACGATGGGCACCCATACTTAGTTTTTGTATCTGCTGTTCTCGTGAAAAGTGAGCATCGATAGTATTTATCGTAATTTTTGATCTTAAGCGACTCTGGTTTGTCCTTAGTAATGCCCAGTATTCCTGCGATCCCCAATTTTAACCCTTGACGTAAGGGAAATGTCGTGTACCTATTTTGCAAGTGATCTCTTGCTAGGTGAATGTACTTGAGTTCCAAGCAGTATTGGGCTGTGACTATTGTATTATTATTTTCATTAACCAATTTGCATTTTAGCAATTTACTGTAGCCTGGTCCAAAATTCTGAAGAAAATTCTCACTAGCCGGCGATTCTCCGGGTAACGGTAAAAGCATGGCACAGTTTATCGAAGGCTTCTGTGCCGCCCTTAGTTTTGTTGTAATGTGTAATTATTGCTGGTTTTCCGTTCGAGTCTACTTGTGACGAATGTATCAGGGGTACAAATTGAAAATGCGGGATTGATAACAGATGGCGTTACTAACGCTATACGCATCAGGCAGTACTGTGACTATGTTCATGTCAAAGCTACGTCTTATAGCTTTAATTTTCAGTATGTGTCAATTTGTCGCAGTGTCAAATTCATAGTTTTTTTGAGCTCTCAATATGTCGAGTTTCGTGCCAACAAGACAGCATTTGCGGGAAGTTTTAATTTACTTCTTTAATTTGAAGAAAAGTGCTGCTGAAGCACATCGATTGGTCTCCGAGACTTATCCGAGTCATGTTCCATCGGTTTCAACGTGCGAGAGATGGTTTGTGCGGTTTAGAAGTGGTGATTTTGACGTTGAGGACAAAGAGCGGCCGGGCCAAGTGAAAAAGTTTGAGAATGCTGAATTGGAGGCAATACTCAATGAAGACTCGTGTCAAACTCAACAAGAGCTCGCAGATTCATTGGGAGTGACACAACAAGCCATTTCCCATCGTATAAAAGCCCTCGGAATGATCCAAAAGCAAGGACATTGGCGTATGAGCTGAAGCCGAGAGACGTCGAGCGCCGTTTTTTTGCATGCGAACTGCTGCTCGAACGGCAAAAACGGAAGGGTTTTTTGCATCGCATTGTCACTGGTGATGAAAAGTGGATCCGTTACGATAACCCGAAGCGCAAAAAATCATATGGTTACCCCGGCCATGCATCATCATCGACGGCCAAACCAAATATTCACGGCGCCAAGCTCATGCTCTGTATTTGGTGGGACCAGCTGGGTGTGGTGTATTATGAGCTATTGAAATCGAACGAAACCATCACAGGAGCACTATACCGAACTCAATTGATGCGTTTGAGCCGCGCACTCAAAGAAAAACGGCCACAATACGAGCAAAGACACGACAAAGTAATTTTGCAACATGACAACGCTCGGCCACATGTTGCAGCGCCGGTCAAAACATACCTACAAACGCTGAAATGGGAAGTCTTACCCCACCCGCCGTATAGCCCAGACATTGCTCCTTCCGATTACCACCTTTTCCGATCGATGACACATGGCCTAGCTGACCAGCGCTTCCATTCTTACGAAGAAGCCCAAAAATGGGTCGATGACTGGATAGCAGCCAAGCCGGCCGAATTTTTTCGCGACGGTATCCGTAAATTGCCAGAAAGATGGGAAAAAGTTGTGGCTAGCGATGGACAATACTTTGAATAATTCATTTGTTACCATTTTTTCAGAATAAACGTTCAAATATAGAAAAAATCCCGCATTTTCAATTTGTACTCCTGATACATATGAATGATAAGGTTACCAGAACAATTTTATTATTTTTAAGCGTATGCTCAACTAAAGTAATCGCTCCTATTACGATTGTCGAGTCCATCGACAATCGACACGACCCTGTATTGCGTTTTCGTTTTTTCATTGGATAAAAACAATACGAAAAAAGCAAAGGCAAGACAGAGTCGTGTCGATTGTTGATCGACTCGACAATCATTAAATGGGTGAACACTTGGTGAATACAGGTGGTATATGTATTCATGAAAGAAAAAAAACAAGCTCTCTCGCATTATTAGCCGCATTTCTTGACTCATTAGTGATCCGGATCAGATTAAAGTTTACATTGAAAACAACAACAAAAACTAAATTGTTGTTGTTGTTTTCAATGTAAACTTTGATCTGATCCGGATCATTAATGCGTCAAGAAATGCGGCTATTATTCACACTATTTACGCACTAAGCCAAAAAACAATGACAAAATAGAAGTTGAAACTATATAAAAAATTATACGTACTTTGCACATGGGGTATTTCACACCCCAGAATTTCGAAGCATTAACTTCTCACCGCTGCTAAGAGCAGGGGCCTTACCACCGATTCCGCCGGCGTTCGTTGTTATTCGCTTTTATTTTTCCGCTTCGCTTATTAATACCTAACCACAAACAACGCAACGCTAAAAGCGAACATTTGTTCATTCTACTTACAATATTATTTGTGAAAACGAATTTTAAAAACGCCAAATTACTTTGGTACTAAGCATTTTTCTTCGCTTTGTTGTTCGCCATAAAATACATCGCGTAGATATCCCCGTTTATCATCGAAAAGAAGCGCGTTCGATTCTTGTGGTACTGAAATTATGTTTATTTAACGCCTAAAAGCGTTCATATTTTCGCTTCGCGTTTTATGTGGTACGGAAATTGCAAAAGCGAATCAGCAACGAACGCCGGCGGAGCCGGTGGTAAGGCCCCAGACTAAAGCCGGGCGGGCAAAACTTTGTGTACGATCTTGAAGTGTTATTCCTAGACTACAGGTAGATGATAACAGCACAGATCTTGATTTGCATTGTACGTATTAAAATAACGCGTTTGAAAATTCACTGGGGATATCTCCTACCCCCGGTGCACAATAATGGTTAAACGTCACACACACACATTTTCTTTTTATTATTTTAATATTTTTTATTCATATCGTTGTCCAAATCGAAGCTTTTTATATTATTTTGATACAAATTTTTCAATTTGCAGAAATTTTGGTTTTTACACCGATAAAAGAAATAATTTTCATTTGCCAAAAAAACTCCAAAAAATCCCCAATAAACAAAAGTTCTTCGATTTCTTTTTGCCATTTCCAATTTACTTGAATTTTGTGATTCAAAAACAATAACCGGACATTTCAACCAAAATTGAAGATTTTTTGTTTGTATTGGTGATAATAAACTGGTTTTATATTCACTAATTTGACGTATAGAAATTGTCATGACACGAAATCATTCTTGATTTGTATTTTCAAGCGTTTCGTTGTGAATTTTTATAAAGTGTTATAAATTTTAATTGTTTTTATTTCCATCCGACTTTAGGATGGACGTCAGGAGTATCCAGCGCTTTGTAACAAGCTCAAAATGGTTTCAATGAGTTGGAGGAACAAATTTTAAATTGTGGTATGGCCTACGGACCTTTTTGTGTCTATGCCTGGTCCTAATGGACCGCCACCTAAACCTAACCTATTTCCATCCGATAAAACATTAGGCTTATTGACTATGTAATTGAATAAGGAACTAATTCGACATATGGCAGAACTTCATTTAAATATGCTTTTAGCAATTTTTTGTTTTTGGTTCAAAATTTTGATCCGAGTAGTTGTTTTTATTGCTTGTCGTTTCATGAAACATGATCTGATCCGGATCAGATCAAACGTCAAGAAATACGTCTAATAACGAAAATGGCAAGAGACTACTAGATACAATTTCAAAAGTTAAATAATTTACTTTCTTATTTGGATTTCTTATGGTGGATTCAGCGAGAAAAATTTGCTAGCTCGTGATCACGAATTATTAAAATTTCGTCAACAATATTTTTACCCCCTTCAAATTTTTGTTTACTTTTTTAAAAGAGCAACCATAAGAAAAAGTAAACAAAAAATTGGAGGGGGTAAAAAATATTACGAAATTTCAATACTTCGTGATCACGAGCTGGCAAATTTTTCTCGCTGAATCCACCATTAACTACAAAATTGTAGTAGATTAAAATGTTTTGAAGTAGATTCCTTTAAAACTGCCAAATTCAAAACAAAAGTTCGGTTATGAGTGCAAAACAAACGAAAGAGCGATACAAATGCATTATTGTGGTTTCGACAGTAATTATGTTATTGCCGGATTCACAATATTGTGTAAAATTATACACCACTTTGGTGTTACAGAATACGAAATTCACAATATTGTCAAATTTCACAATAGCCGTATTTCTTGAGGCATTAGTGATCCGGATCAGATCAAAGTTTACATTGAAAACAACAACAAAATTTTTTATTTTAACAACAAAAATTTAATTTTTGTTGTTGTTTTCAATGTAAACTTTGATATGATCCGGGTCACTAATGCGTCAAGAAATGCGGCTAATATTGTGACAGCATTTATGTGTTCGGGAATAGGGCCCCTGTTATTCACTTATTCACTCAGACGATACTCGCCTATCGGCCCGTGTCGGCAAACTTCATCTTCGTGAATAACAGCTATTTATTATATGCTCGTTGAATAATATACTATTGTATTATTGAATAATGAAAGAAGAGACTACATACTAGATAAACTAGCAGTGAATAATGGATATCATTATAATTGATGAAACAAACGTATAATGAGCATATTATACGTAAGTCGTGAACAAACATACTTAAACGCACTCTATTCGCCCGTTTTTTTTGGTATATCAGATTTCCATATTATGTACCGTGACATTTTGCGATTTATTGTTGTTTATTTTGAAGTTATTATTAATTTTTGAAAACCAAACTTTGAAGATTTTTATATTAAGTTTTCTCCTAAATATAACAATGTCAACGATGTTGAAAATATGGGTGTTCACACGAAGTTAACACTGCAACGCAACATGACAACACCTCGCGTTTAGACGAAATAATAGAAACTGTTGTTACTTATCTATGTATGTATGTGTTTTGTTTATTTATTTTTTGTAGGAGGTGTTTATTGTTTAAAATAAAAATTAGAAGTAAAACCAGTTTACAAACAAAAAAGAAATCGAACCACATTCAAATGTTTTATTATTTTATATTTGTGTTTGTGTGTTGCAACTTGTTCATCACCTAAAATTTACGTTGAAAAAGTGCAACAAGAATATTTTCCCCTCCAGTTAGTTTATAGGCAAAGACGTAAGAAACGAGGAAATGATGTGTTTGCAGTGTTAACTTCGTGTGGACAGCCGGAATCAGTGATAAATAAAACAAAAATCAAAGAAAATATGGATTACGTACGCGTGACAAAAAAAAAAAGGACATCTAGATTTTTCTATGAACGTAATTGTGATTTTATCTTAGTTACACTTTTAATTTTTTTAACATTAGTTGGCACAATACTTGAGAGTAATTTTTCGGAATTGCATTATTTGTATTGTCAGACAAGTTTCCTTTATCTAAAATAAATCAAATTACGTACAGTGTCACGTTGGCTACGTACTTGTGGCATGCATACAAAATATAAAACTTCTTTCAAGCAAAAATAAAAACATACTAAGTTTCATAAAATAAAAAATAAAATAAATTTATTTCAACAATTAAGATGATAAAAATTAAGAAAAAATGTTTATAAAGAAATTGTTTATTTTCATTATGCACTTTGAAATGTAACGATATGGGGTGACCGTTTTCTGGAATTTCAGCCATTTACAGCTGTCGGTCGTTCGGTGTGTATCAAAATTTTTAGAGATTCAAACCAAAATTTCAGAGTGTCAATGTTATTCTGTTTTAAACTATTTTCGTAATCCGATTTCAAGAATACTATTTTAGGCTTTTCCTAATTGTCCTTTGATACTAACTCACAATTCGAAAGTTTTCGTAATAATTCAAGAATAGTACCCCACGTCTTGGAAACAGTTTGGAAATGAAGAACTTCAAGCTTTACTTGATGAAAACCTATGTCAAACTTAACAAGAACTTGGAAAAGAGTTAGGAGGAGGTACTCAATTAGCAATTTCAAATCGATTGCTTAAACTGGGAAAGATCCACAAGGAAGGAAAATGGGTTCCTCAGGAGCTAACCGAAGATAACAAAAATCGCAGAGTTGACAGTTTCAATTTGCTTTCTCACTACAAAAAAAAAAAAAAAAAAAATTCGCACAAAATCATTACTGGAGATTTAAAGTGGATTCTAAATGATAGTCCTAAACGAAAACGGGTTGATCCAGACCAGCCATATCCATCCGTTGCAAAGCCCACAATATCCATGCCAAGAAAGTGTTAATGTATGTCTGTACTTGGAAAGAAATCGTCTACTAGGAACTTCTTGAATCTGGGGGCTATTATGATATTTTTTCGATTTCGTAAAATCCTGGTCAAACCGTCATGGCTGAACGTTATTATCAAGCTCAACTGAACAAATTGGCTGATGCATTAGAGGAAAAAAGACCATTCACGGGCCAAGGAAAGCGATCTGCCATGTTGCTTCATGACAATCAGGGAAATGATTTTCAACTTGGGCTGGGAAGTTCTTCCGCCTTCAGACTACTGTTTGTTCAGATCGATGCAGTCTTATTTGGCTGACCAGCTTTTTTCGAAAGTGATGCCCGAAAATGGTTCGATGAATATTTTGCCTCCAAATAACCAAGCTTCTATCGCGAGGGCATCCAGCCAACTACCCGATAGATGGCAAAGGACGATAGACAGTAATGGTGAATATTTTGATTATTAACGTTTGTAACAAAAATATTTTTAATAAAGATGTATTTGACCAAGAAAGGCTATGTTTCCACTTATATTGATTATAATTGAATCCTAAGATCGGTCTACTTACTATTCTGTAATTTTTCCTCCTTTTACTAATGCGAAAGATATCGCCATAGGATTACAATAACGCGTTATAGATGTTCAAGAAATTATACCATAAATCAATTTGTATTTATTTTAATGAGCCACTCCTTTACATTTTTACAAATAATGACTAATATTCCTTATCTAATTTTGTTTTTTTTAGGTGTCGCGTTGCTGCGGTTTAAAAATTACATCTGAAGGTTATGTAGTAACTCTGGCCAAAAATAATCATCATGTTTTAGTGCTCAATACTCTCTACATTCAGTGATTGACCGCCAGAGCAAGAATTCTCAAACCAAACCGTTAGATTTTAACAATCTCTTTTTTAATATTATATGAAAAAATGGATTTAATTTAAGTCAGGAAATATTATTACATATTTTTTATTAATAATATTTTTTTTTATACAAAATGAAATGAAAATACAAGCATAACCTACTAAAATTGTAAAAGAAAAAACGAAAACTGGCATTACCACCTTTATATTTTATTATGTTAGAACTTACAAATGTAAAAATTAACAAACATTATACAACGAAAAAAAAAATTATAAAACTTTTGCCAAAAAAATACCAAAAATTTAAATATTTTTCTCTTTGAGCTTTTTTGAAGAAAAAATCAATATTTTTTTAATTTTATTGAGTGTAAATTTTTAATATGTATTACTGCTTTAATTGAAAATTTAAATATTACTATATGAGTGTCCCGGTTTTCGTTTTTTTATATTTTTATTTTTTCGTAATGAGTATATTAATTATACAGATTTTTTGTAAAACAAAAAATTTTTTTAAATTTTTCATCTTGTTAATATTTATACGTTAAACACTTCTAATATATACATACATTTATATATAAATATACACATATGTATATATTGTTAATTAATTATCACCATTTTTTTGTGATTATTTTTTTTACATATATTTTTTATCATAAAAAGATGGTGTGATGTTTAATTGTGTGATCGTTTTCTTTATTTTATTTTAATTATTTTATTTTAATTGTTTAATTACATAATATTTTTTTTAATTGTAAGTGTGTGGTTGAATGATACAAAAATATGAAGTGCAGATATTTTATGAGTTTATTTTTAATTTAAAAATTGTACTGAGTTTTTAAAAAAAATTATATGTAAATTAAAAAAAAAAAAAAAAAACTAAAAAAAAAATTTAAAAAAAATACATGAATGATTGTTTTGTTCATTATAACATAATTATTAATAATGCATTTAGATAAAACACATAGTTGAAAACAATCCAAAGGTATATTTGATGATATTTTTTGCCTTAAATTTTACATATATTATACATATTAGTAGTATTTATTGATAAAGCTTTTTTATCTTTAGTATTTATTCTTAAAGGATAAAATCCAAAAATTTAACTGATACAAAATTTAAAGTTTCATATATTTAATCTGATATATAAAGTTCCTCAAAGTTTATTTTATTATTTTTTACATTTAATTAATTTTATCATCGGTGTTTTTTATTTTTTATATATCTTTTTTACAATCATTTGCACAAAAAATTCAAATTTCTCACAATATTTTTTTTTTTTTTATTTTATTTATAATTGTTTAGTATATTACACAAAGGTCTTACCATCTTATGAATTATAAATCTATTTTTATTTTGATAATTTTTTATTATTGTACAATATTAATTGTGATTGATTTTTTAATTATTTATTTAGAATTTAATATTTTTATCTTATAATTATTATTATTTTTTTAATACAAATAGAAAATCAAAAATTGGTATTGATTAAAAATACAATTCAAATATATCTTGTTAAAATACAATACTTAAACTCAGGTTCATTACGATTATTATTTTTTTATTTTTTAGAAAGAGATAAATTAAGTAAATAGAATAAATTAATGTATATTAATATTCCAGAAAATAAATATATATATTATGGTTAAATTCTTTGGGTGAAAGAAATTATCTGACGGATCTACTACTATGGAGAGTTCCGTTTTTTTTTTATTTACGTTAGTCGTTTTACCCTCAGATTACTTTTTTTCCCCCAGAAAGAATTTAACATATGTTAGTTTCATATTTTCTGGATTGATAATAATTTATATACCTTTGATTTTAAATTAGAACATAAAACACAAAATCAGAGTTATGTATTCATTATCTCGAATCTTTATCATACTCGTTTATCTACTAATTAAATGTAATTATTGGAAATTACTATACTATTTTTTTCAATTCAGTAAATAGCATATAAAAACTTAGATTATATATATCTGTGGTCACACAACAAAGAGGCACAAGTCGAGTTATGCACTTACATATTATTTTAAATTCGCATTCTCCATATTCGATTTCATACAGTATCAATTTTTTATAATATTCCGGCAACTACAAACAACCGTAATTACTGTTTAAAAACACTAAAATTCAAAAAACTCGCACGATTTTCAAAGACTCAATTATAAAAACGATTTCCTGAAAAATGCGAATTTTCGAGTTGTGCCCCTTTGTTTTATGAGCACTTATTTATAATACACATATAAATCTAATATTTTTCTGAACATTTAATCTTACATATTGTGTATAAAATGTCTTGTCAACTTATATTTATTACATATCAAGTAGTATGTCAATTTTTATGAAAAATACGATTATATTCTCCCACATTTCTTTAATTATCAAAACAAAAAACGCTAATACATATATAGTGCCATCATTTATTACGATTAATTTTTGATTTTATTTTCGATTACGTTTATTTTGTAAAATATTACTTTTTAGGTTATAAAATGAAATAGCAGTGTGAAATAAAGTACGATAGGTAGATCGAGTTGAATTTGACATTCTAAATTATTGTTGTTCAAAAAGCAATATTTACATTATAAACAAAATATTTTTAGAAATGAAACAAAATATAAAAAATTTAGTGAGTACAATTTTATTTCACAAAACCAACTCAATCTATTCGATTAAATTGTTCTTTAGTTTATAGTTGGCTTTTATTCTTATTTTATAGTATTAAGCATAAAATAATATAATATTAAATTTAAAAAATACCTTTATACTTAAATCTTATGTATAAAAGAATAATGCATCGGCAGTTAATACTTAATCCTCTTTTTAGTAGATCAGTTAAATCAAGGTAGGCAAAAAAAGTCGAATTTTTTTAAATTAAAATAGTTTTTGTAGATCTAAACGATTAAAATTTTTGATCTACTAAAATTAGTTTATTTATTAACTATGTATTTTGATAAAAATCTCTATTTTCATTATTATGTATATTAATACTTATATTTTTAATTATATTTATATATGTAGGGTGTTCCAGAATAACGTGCTTACCGGTTAAGATCGTTGAGAACTGAAAAGTCGATTAGGCCATAAGTCCATCTTTAATCATTAATGAGATAACAACGTTATACTATAAAAATTATTTTGAATTTTAGATTATTTTGAAGGGCGGGCCCGGCCTATTGAGCTATAAAATAAAAAAGTGAAAAATTCTCATTTTTTTGCTAATTATAATAACAAATTTATTATTCAAATAATTGCCAAATTTCTATATGAGGTACATCGTAGTAAAGATTCGAAGTTCTTAACAAATCCTATTACAAAAAGCAAGTTTAGTAAATATTAATGAAAAAGGGGAAATTTAGCGATAAAGTAAAACGTGAAAAATTCTCAGTTTTTGCTAATTATAATAGCAAATTTATTATTCTAAAAATACCTGAACTGCATCGTAAAGATTCGAACTTCTTAACACAAAACGCAAGTTTAATGAATATTAAAGAAAAAGGAAAAATGTACATATCGATGGTTCAAAGGTAAAAGTCACTAACTGCATTTTCGTCGAAAATAATATAAGTACATGTATGACTTTATAATTTACTAAACTTTAGTCTTGTAAAATTATTTTCTATATTTCCTTCATTATGTCTAAGTATAATGAAGGAAATATAGAAAAATAATTTTACAAGACTAAAGATTAGTAAATTATAAAGTCATACATGTACTTATATCATTTTCGACGAAAATGCAGTTAGTGACTTTTACCTTTGAACCATCGATATATTCAAAACAACTAAAGCTTGCAATTTCGCGTGTTCAAAAAACATTTAACTAAACTGCTTGCTTTAAATCTCGGATATCTTAATATGTATGAATAGGAGTTTTTTTCTAAAATGAGAAGAAAACAGATTGAAACTGTTTTTAAAAGAAAGTTTGGTATAATTATTAAAAAGATGTTTTTTCAGTTTGATTGTAATTTTTGAACACCTTCATGTTGGCTTGCTTTATCACGATTTCCGCCGCGAAACAATTTTTACACGATATCGTGATGACAAAAACAAGACGGGTCATTTTTCGTTTGACTTGTTCATTGTGTGGACGGAAGAATCCATGGTAAGAAAACTGCATCGGTCCAAAAAGAACGTATCGATAGATGCCCTGAAAATCTACTATTGGTTTCTATGCAATTTAGATTTCATGACTCCGCACAAAAGGAACAATTTTTTCGCGTTTATAAAAGGGTTTTTTTACTTCCGCGGAGTATATAATCAAGCTGAACATGATTGACCTTCGGTTTGAAAAGGCAACTAATTTATAATAATTCAACGCTTCAGAATCTATCACATCCTGCGTCGGCGGCGGGTGTCAAATTTAAATATATTCACATGTATTTGTTTATTTATTAATTAAAAACCATGGTTTGTGCAAAAATATAAACATTTTTTTAAGAAACATGCAAAATATTCTAATTTCAACACAAAAACTTGCAAAAAAAAGGTGTTTTTCCTTTTATTTGAATATTTTCTATTAAAATTAGGATATTTTTGTATGTTTCTATAAAAAATGATTCAATTTTTGTTCAAATTATGGGTTTTTGAACATGTACTTTTAAATTATACGCCCGCCATCGACGCTCGGGATGATAGAATCTTTATTAGAGTAATTTTGGGTTTTATACAATTCAAAGACTTAATTTTTATAGAATACGATTATCTTGTTTTTAACTAAAGATGGACTTTATGGGGTAAAGGAGTTTGTGTTGGTCAGAATTATGTTCTCTTATCAGAATCTAGAAGGTTAGCGCGTTTTCCTAAGAAGCCCTTTATAGCATTTTGAATTCAAATTCAACAATTTTTAGACTAGATTCATTTCAGATGAAACAACTTTTTCATATCAATTCAATATTCTTCAAATCAAATTAAATTATTTTTAATTCAAATTAAATATTTTTTAATTCAAATTTAACAATCATCCATGTACATAAGTACGTATTTTTAAGCATAACTCATATTCAAACTTTATTTTATTTTATTAACAATAATAGTAATTCGTAATATAAAATATAATTCTATTAAAAATAATTCATCAAATAAAAAATGCAGCATGAATATTTCTTGAAATGGGCTGACTTGAAATTGGCAAGGGCAATTTCATTGTCATGTTTTGGAAATAGTTTGAGCAGTCACGAGTCCGCAAGTGTTATTGGTATGATCGTCTGTCCAATAATTGTAACTATGTGCTACAGGTCTAGATGAAAGAAGCAGTTTGAGTGTACCACAGATATTTCAAGTAGACCATCAGATTAAAAATTCATGCTGAATTTACTTTTGTTTATAATATATTATGATTTATTTTTTATAGAATTATATTTTATATTATGAATCAGAATTATTCAGGTCGATGAATCGAATGCGGGTCGAACACTGTACATAAAAAAATAATCGTAGCTCAAAGTAGCCTGGAAAACTATTATTGATTTTATTTAAGGCTAGAAGCATCAAATTACTGGGCCTGTTTGATAATTCGCGCTGTGCGTTGCATTGCATACTGGTTTCTTTGGCTACTTCGATTTATTTTCTAGTGGTGAAACAAAGAAAAAATTGTACACCGTGAAAATTATCAAACAGACTTGCTCTAAACGTTTTTCTTGACATAAATCGCCGTGTAGCCAAAATCACGTTCTAGTAAAACGGTCTATACATAATTCAGTCAGATAAAATATTTTTCAATAATACATTAGAATGAATCGAAAGTACGGTTTTGATTAATTTGGTGTTTCTAGCCTAATTTGAAACAATTTTTTGCGAATAGCGGATTGAAAACTGCATATAAAAAAAATTGAAAACAATTTTACGAGTATGTATATCATAGTTTCATTGAAATTCCTTTGGATTTTTTACAATTCATCAAAAGAAATTTTTTAGAATCGCGACAAAATTATTGCTGTGTAAAAAAGCTAAAGCTAAAAAACTATCGACAGTAATTTTTTGTGGTAATTTCGCAACAGGGCCGGCCCATATTCTTGAAATTCACCCGAAAAAGTTTCTGATAATTTTCTAGTGAAATACGTCATTTCAGTCGAAAATTTAAATTGTTAAATTCGATCAAAAAAGTCATCCATGATTATCTAGCGAAATACGTCATTTCAGTCGAAAATTTAAATTGTTTTGTACCAAATTCACCGGCGAATTTTTTCGTTGAATTTCAAGAATACCGACCGGTACGGTAAGAAGTTGGAATTAATTTGTTCTAGTCTTTTTCCAAAAATTAATAAAAAAATTCTCGCGTCAAGTTGTTCTGTTGCTAAATTATCAAAAAAGTTACTGTCGACCGTTTTCGAGAATGCGGCATAAGAGAAATATAAATTGCTTGAAAACCAATAGCAGTTTTCCAGGATACTTTAATTTGTAGCAATTGTTTCCTATTTTTTATCTGCAATTTTTGATCCTCGTTCGAATCACTCCCACTTCTGTTTATGAATTATACCTACATACTTACTCTTACTGTAGGGTCATGTGGGCCTTCAGCCACCTAATTAATTAGAATTATACCTAACAATACATACATTATAAATGATGATTGATGAATTTGAAATGAAAATTTTTTAATTTGTATGAATAATATTGAATTTGTTTTGAAAAAACTCTTTGTTGTGAAAAAAGAATATCTAAGTCTAAAAACTGAATTTAACTTCAAAATAATATTCAGAAGGATCCTGTTGCAGTGAACCGTGAACATTCGTTTATAATGAGCATTGTTTTGTCGCTTGAGTTTGTAAGAAACTTTTTTTTTCATTGGGATTAATGAGCAACAATTTCGGTCTGTTGAGCATTCGTTATAAATGGATTCTACTGTATATAGGTTACATACATAATGTATTATATAAATATTTTTAAAGTGTTATATTAAACATTTCTTTCAACAAACAAAAAATTCTTGCCAATGCAATTGACTTATTGTTTTTTTTTTTCACAAAAAAAAAAAAAAAAAATAGTTAGTACCGTTATATATATTTATTATAATGATTATACTAAAAATTAATTTAATTAACCTGTGATAATTAGTTTACAGGATATATGTGTCCTTAGTCGTTGTCATAATTGTTTAAAAATATTAAAATAAAATCACTAATATAATATAAATTATCAGAAATATCAAACTAAAGAAAAAACATTGGTAATAGGCAAATAATGTAAATAAAATTATGAAATCATGACAATAACGAATTTAATATTAATTTTGTTCTTATTTATTTATATATTTATTTTTTCCATTTTAGACTACTATTTAAATTATTTGATTTACTTTATGATTTTTTTTACTAATTTGATATTTCTGATATAAAATTTAAATTACGTAGAAAACAAAAGACATACAAAATGACAACCAAAAAATATTAATATAAATTTAATTGGCATTTTTAGAAGTAGGTGGTAAAATATTTGGTTTAAATTCAGTTATAATTTATGTATTAGAATGAAAGATAAGTTTTAATTTGTTTATATAATAATATTTATACCTATATATTAATAAGCAATGCTGACGAAACACAGATCCAAAATACATTAGTAAACACATGTTTAAAATATTTATGATAAATATGTTGCATTAAAGAAAATTATCAATTTCAAAAGTAAAGATTTTAAATATTAATTGGGATATTTGTTAACTTTTACTTTTTTCTATTTTTTATTGTTAACAAGAACAAAGTTTTAAAAACCTATGATTTTAATCGTTATATGTAAATAATTTGCTCACTTTAATGCTAAATCTATATCGAAATAGCTATACATCAAAAATAAATTATCTATATATATTTACACTTTGCACATTTTAATAAAACGTAAAACCAAAATGACCATCAGAAATATGTACTGAATAATAAATTTAAATCCTAGTACTAGCTATTGAATATTTGTATTTGGTATACCTATATATATATTATATTGTATGCAATTGCGTTTTTAATGTTGTTCTATTTTAAAAAATTGAAATTGCAAATATATATTTAATTTTCTTCTAATAAAATCTATGTATTGAATTGTATCTTCATAAATTTACAAATTATTTTAAAATAACAAAAAAAATTGCGGTATTGTGATAGAATTTTTTGATATTTTTTTTTAAATAAATTACACCCAGTAGAAAACATGTACAAAAATAGATACTCCATATTGCCATTATTTTATTAATTATATTATACAATACACTTACCTATAAAGGCTTTTATTTTTGGCTAAAACTCTTAACATTATAGAATTAAATATACACACCCGTAAAAGACATTCATGTTTCGCAATAAATACATACCATAAAATATAAAATTGGTAGAAAGGAAAAGCATAAAAGTAAATTACTACAGGTTGTACAATTTTAACGCAATTAATTAAGCAGATTTCAGAATAAGCGTGGAAGTTAATTTTTAAAATAACCTGAGTTTCAAATAATAATAAAATACAATACATAGTGGTTTAACATGATATCTCAATATATATTTCCTTGTTACCAGTAAGATAATAATAATTGTTAATTAAACTATAATACTAAAACAAAAATCATGTTAATATTAGCCCTAGATTAATCAATATATTTTGTATTGATCACAAAAATAATTTGTATACTATATAAATTTGTACATGTAATATATATATATTATATAGGGTTTCCCAAAATAACACTCCCCTTCAGATCATGTTAGCGGACTTTTCTGAACAAAAAGCACCTTTTGGTGTATTATGATCATATTTAATTTAAATTAATTATCGAGTATTTACTTAACCAATAACTAAATCAAAACTACTCAAATAAGCATTAGTTAGTTATAAATGAATCGCTTTTTCAAATGAACGGTCAACCATTAGCATAGCTTTTTCTCCCATTTTCTAGAAATGTTTAATTCGCTATTTACTTGAAATTTTGAAGTATAGTTCGTAAAGATTTTTAGATTCTAATGAAGAGATATTTAAAGACAAAAACTAAGAAAATCAACATTTCAAACTGAATTTTGTAATATACAACAATATCGCTTGTATGGTATTCCAGTTGACACAAAAAACGACTGAGCGAAACACAAGTGACAGCAGCTGTCATTTGTCGCTTGGTCAAATTTTTTGGAGCGATGATTTCATAAATTCAATTTATACGTCAAAACAAAATATGAGGAAAAATAGATTTAAAAAACAATAAAATTATAATTTATTTAAATCGCTCCGAAAAATTTGACCAAGCAACAATTCGCAGGGAGTCTTTTTTTTTTGGGTCCACTGGAAAACCACATTAGAAGGTAATCTCAGGTCCATATTTTTATGAAAATGAAGAAAATATTTACATTATTAATACATTTGTTACAGAAAAGTTGGTAACACAATGAAAGAGGAATTTTCGTATTTTTCAGTTTCACTAATATTGTTGATCTCATGATTTTTCATTCAGTTGAATGAAAAAGCAAATAATAATGATTGAGAATTTTGGGTGTTAAGTTATAAATAAAATTCAAAATAAAAATTACTTATGGCGAAACGTAAATTTTTGTTCAAAGTTACGCCCTCTAACTGAACTTAAAGAGTGAGTGCGTTATTATTGGAGATACTGTTTATATTATGTATATAAAATAAATAAAATATTATAACTGATTGACATTAAATAATATAACTATGTATTTTGTTAATATTATGGCAAATGGTTTAAATAATAAATATTTATATACATTAATCTATAAAATAGGAAAATTCTACATATTAAAAAAATATTAAAAAAGAAAAAAAAAATCATTCCATCCAATTATTTTTTGAAATAAGTTTTTATCATTTTTTATATCCTAGATTTTGTTTTTCTTTTTATTATGTAACTTTTATGAATTATATAAATTAATTAAGATAAATCTACAAAATTATGAATCATTTTATAGTGTGAAAATTGTGCTATTGCACAATTTTATATATACATACATACATATATATTATATTATACATGTTTTTTTAAGGAAAAAATAAAATTCAATAATATTATTTGGAATTTATATGTATAAACGACATTTATTTAAATATGTGTCTAGATACATATACCAAGGTACGCCTCACATTTCATGTCTTCCTAGTCACCTTAATGCTATATATATATATATACTGTGGGCGTTCATTTGATATATATTAGACTTTTTGATCAGCTTTATAAATAATTTTTGTTTTTGAAACATTTATTAAAACTGAAGATTATGTTTCAAATGAAGGTAGAAATATCACCATTCTTTAAGTCGCATATTCTAGTTTTACGATGTCCTTGCTATTTACAAAAATTACCAAGCGATTATAATCGAATTTTACCCCCCCAGACTGTCTTGACGCTGTAGCGCAATCGCGCAAAAGTTAAATTATATGAAAATAATACGAATTGACAAAGTCGATGAACGAAGCGGAGCGCATTAGAACAAGTACTAAAATTAAATTATTTTCAATACTGCCCGCAACACCGATTGAAGTGTCATTTTGAGATTTAAAAAATTACAAAATGAGAGACATTCTTGTGAAGCTAATGGTTTACAAATTGAAGTGATACATTTAACAGCATATATGTATGTACAACTTTTAGTTATTAACTAGTTTATAATAGATTTTATACTATGAAGCAAAATTTAAATCGGTCCAAAAAGGAGTTTACAAAATAGAATTTATTGGCATCGAATAGTTTAAAATTATGTATTTAGGGTCATTAAATAGTTTTAGGCCATGTTAGATACTTTTAGTTTTGTTTTAATTTCAAAAATGTGCGTCGAGGTTGTCAGCAAAAATTTTATTTTTACAGTACTAAACTAATTTTTGCGTAACTCCGTGCGTTCCGTCAAGATTGTCTCCACCTTTATAATCAGGAAATAAAATAGCAAATTAAAATAAAATTTTGTATTAATACAAAATATTTTGTAAATATTAAATAAATTTTATGTTAAAACTTAAAAAAACCAACATTAATGCATAATCAACAAAAACGTCAGCTAAAATAGCAGACGAGAAAATTCTTTGCAATGTGGAACGAAATTCCTACATACATACAGTGCTTTTCAAAGTTATAACCGCACCGCTCACAACTGTAGTTCAGTAAAAAAAAGAGAGCACTAATGAAAATGACTGACATTAATGATTGCCCTCTTAAATGCTCTCAAAATATACAAAAGCGTAATTGTACTGATAACGGTACTTTTGTTGTAAAAAATGAAAATATCATAAAAGTGCGTAAAACAGACGTTTCATTATTATAACCGCACATGACTTTTTCAAAAAAATAATAGAAACAACGAGCATCACGGTAAAATTAATAATTTATTTGTCCACCATTATTTTCTACAATTGCGAGAATTCGTCTTGGCATGGACTCTACGTATGGCATCAAAGCTTCATTTGTTAATAACGACCACGCGTTTTTGATGGCAGCTTTTAATTCCTCCACGTTATTAAATTGACGGCTGTTGGCGTAGACTTTTCGGACGAGCCAACCCCAAACGTTCTCAACTGGATTGACATCCGGAGAACGAGCTGGCCAATCCATCAAATTAATGTTATGGTTTAAAAACCAAGCCTTTGTGGAAGCACTCACATGAATTGGTGCATTATCTTGTTGGAAAGTAAGGCAATTTTCAGGAATTCGGCGGATGTATGGCAATAGCTTTGTTTGGAGCACATCCTGGTACTCGATGCTGTTCATCCGGCATGAAGGAAATGCCAGATCAACAGTGCCGTGGCTGCTAAAACCTCCCCAAATCATCACCGAACCACCGCCGAAATTTCTTTTTGAGAAATAGCGCGGTTCTTTACGTAGATCTCTCCAGTATCCGTTTAGGCTATCTGGACCATCAAGATTGAATTTTTTTTCGTCCGAAAAAATCACCTAATGCATGAAAAAAGTTTTAAATTATAGAGTGTGAATAACGAATTTCAATTAATTTTCATTTTACATTGTTCCAGTCTTGGGTGGATCACCTAATGCATGAAAAAAGTTTTAAATTATAGAGTGTGAATAACGAATTTCAATTAATTTTCATTTTACATTGTTCCAGTCTTGGGTAATGCGATCGCGAGCAAAGGCGAGCCGCGCAACCTTATGTTGAGGGTCTAGACGTGGTGCCTTCTGCATGTACTCACGCATAATGTTAGGGCTGTTCTTGATTGCACGCCAAATCGTTGGAACTGATGCAGAAAGATCACATTTTTGTTTGATCGAAGAAATTAAGATCGTTGAGTTGGACGCTGTTCTGCAAATTCTCCTCACATCTCTATCTTGCAGTATCCTTTTTCTTCCAGGATATCATCTGGATCCGTAATTTTCTCGATCCGCTAAGTAATTTCGAACAACCCGGTCGGATCTTTCAATTTTTCTAGCAATTTCCCGCTTTGATATTCCTTGGCTCCAAAAGGCGTCGATTTTACCTTTTTCCCTCTCGGAAAGAGCACTACCACGTGGCATAATTAATAATACTTTCTAATTTCTATAACTATTATTAAAATTTAAGAAAATATAACAAAAAATATAATTTCACCTACCTCAACGACTGCGGTTATAACAATGAAACATCTGTTTTACGCACTTTTATGATATTTTCAATTTTTACAAAAAAATACCGTTATCAGTGCAATTACTCTTTTGTATATTTTGAGAGCATTTAAGAGCACAATCATTAATGTCAGTCATTTTCATTAGTGCTCTCTTATTTTTTCTGAACTACAGTTGTGAGCGGTGCGGTTATAACTTTGAAAAGCACTGTATATCTGGAATTGTCTAATGTTCATTCAAATTTTGCATTGTTTAATAAGCAATTTTGAGAAAGGCCAGAGGTTGACAATTTTCTTTGTTTGTTTTGTTCAAATCTTGAGTATTTAACTGCCTTGAAGAATGGTTGAGCTAAGATTTTAGTTGAATTTTTATTCGTACGTAAATAAGAAAAAATAAAAACAAATCAAGCGAATACGAGTAACAATTCCTTTACCATCATGATAACAGGCCTTTTAGAAAGCTTCGTAATTACATTTGAAACATAATCAATAATTCTGTTACTGAATTACTCAACCGATAAACAATTTTATTGATTTTCATTCTGGGACCCTATTATGAAATGGATCGCATTTTTTGCGATTATGCCGATGCGATTCGCTTCGTATGTGTGTATTATGAAAAGCGATTATCGCAAATCTTTGAAATTTTACTTTGGCAAATCAAAAAAAATTTTATTTTAATTTTGACAATAATAATTTTGAAAATAAGTTTAATATTTCTTAATAAAATACATTTTAATTGTATATTAAATATAAACAGAAAAAAATTATTTATTAACATAATCATTTCACAAATGCGATATCCGACTGTTATAGATTAGTCGCATGTATCAATTTAAATTTCCAAAAATTCACTATAGCTTTTTATAATAAGGCCACCAAGAGCGCATTTTTGCGAAAATGTCGTTTTATAATACCGAAATGCAATATCGCATGAAAATGTGAAATAGCATTTTTTCATAATGGGGCCCTGCATCCAAGTTTTCTGTTCGATTTTACATTAGAAAACATTTGTGTTCAAAACGGCTGTTTTAGTTACTTTTTGAAGTTGTTAATTTGTTTAAATAATTACCAAATTTTTTAAATATCTAAATATTATTTAACTTTAAAATATTTTTTGATAAATTATAATTTAAAACTATAAACACATTTTAACTTACAGTGATGTTTTAAATATTGTACAACATATTCTACAATTTAGTTTTGCCTTTACAAATTTATAAAAATTATAGTTTGTCACAAAACAGACGTCAAACTAACCAAATTGAATAATCATCCCTATTATGATTGTCGAGACAATCGACACGGCTCTTTATTGCGTTTTCGTTTTTTCATTTGACAAAAACAATACGGAAAAGAAAAAGGTAACACTGAGTAGTGTCGATTGTTGATCGACTCGACAATCGTAATAGGGATTTAATCACCGTTAAGTTTTAGGCCCGTTGCACATTTTAGCTAAGCGAGCGAACATAGCTTCGCTTAGCTTAGTTTAGTCGCTTAGCTCACCTCATTGCATATTTTAGTTAATGATTTCGTTCACATAAACATTTTTTTGAGGGTTTTGTGTACCTAATTCATTTATTATGATTTAAGACACAATGCAACAATATAACTAAATAACCTACTACGGGTTAACAATAAAATATAGAAAAATATCAATGTAAATGTGAGCGATGTTACCTGATATAACAAAACAAGGCGAGTACAACTCGAGCTGTGATAGTTTACATCGCTCAAAACAAAAAAAACATAAAAAAAAAAATAGGCCCCTGTCTTAGGTCCAAAATTGTTGTGGGAAAATTACGTTTAAAGTTGAAAAATGTTTAAAGTAACATGGGCTTACAATAATTTAAAATTGTATAACAACTCTTAAGCTACACGGTACGCAGCAAAGATGTTTTGAAAAGGGTGGAAAAATTAAGTTGTTCTATTGAGAAAAAAATAAAACCATTATTTTGGTAGTTACGGCAGTATAATACCATAGACATTCATACTAGATTTCTCATTTCATAGTAACTAAAGGAAAAAAACAAAAACTTCTGATAATTCCAATGTATCGTTGTGTTGTGTATTTTATAAGGCAATGATTTTAGAATGCGTTGCAAATATAATACGTATATTGATGCAATACATCGATAATATTTGAATGGAAAATTTTTGTTCTTATTTTCTGTTTTTAGTCAAATGAGAGATCTATTATGATTGTCTATGATAATACTATGAATTGTTTCCTATTTTTGTATATGTAGTTTTCGATCGGCATTCGATATACTACCGTCAATTCTTTAGCTACCTAATTATCCGTACATTTCCGTTCATTTGGTATCGATACAAACATGCAAGAACATATTTATATTAGTTATACATACGTTTACGTAATACAAATATTCTTTTCAACGATGTTTGACTGTCGGTACGTGTATAGACCATCTAAAAATAAAAACGCTGTTGCATTGTTGAAAACTTTCTATTATTTCATAATAGGGAATTTTTCTATATTTGCATCCCAATTCCCATAGTCGTATCGCTTCAGGTGATGTGGCTATAGCCATTAATGTCATTATCATCTATCATTAAAAGTGGTTTTAAATCTAAGAAACGACTAAGAGAATAAGCAAAATGAAAGGACGTGCTACAGTCATATAATATGAAGTGACAAGACTATGAGAATTGTGGTATATCTAAAATAAATGCTGAGAAGCAAAATCGTGACCGAAAAATTAACACACTAAAATGGAAATTCGTGGTAGCTCACGCACATTTATGCTATGCACTTGTACTTCTTTAGGGGGACTATAGGTACATACATACAATTTATCTTCCTTTTGATATACCTACCTATTCATTTTTCCTGAAATAGATTTTAAATGCTTAATTAAGACAAGTTTTATATCATTTCACACAGTAGATATTTGACGTTTTATCGATTATGCGTTATTATAATAATTAGAAATTTTGTAAATGTTAAATAAATCGAAATAAATAATTAATCAGAAGTTGAGGACTAACTCGTAAAACAAATTTAACCAGCAGAGGGCAACAAAGTTTTCTTTAAAATGAATATTTTTTTAAGTTAAATTTATATTTTTCAAATTCAAATTTAATTGAGATTGAAATTATACAATTTTTACTACTATTAATAATCACAAATTATGTTGCATATTTATTATAATTATATTAAAAATGATTCTTTATTTTGTATTTTAAAACATTACTGACATTTAAATCCAAAATAAACTTTTGGCTACACATCTGAGTTTAAATTAACATTTTGCCTTGTCTCTTTTATATAATTAAAAATTATATAAAAATTTAATTATAATTGCATAAACATAAATATCTGATAAAACAAATTAAGTGGTTTAGAATTTAATAATTAATTATATTGTATTATTGAAAATATAACTAACAAAACAATTCGGTAAATATATGATATATTTTTTTTAGATTGTAGAGGATATGAATATTTATTGTATAACAATTATATTTACAATTTTAATAAATTTTGAATGTGGCTTAATTTAACAAAAATATGTAGGTATTTGAATGTATACATACGTATATTGGTATATACATATATGCAGGGCCTTTCAGAGCTAGCAGGGGGCCTGGGCCAAATTATTAAAATGGGACCCCATAAAAATAAAATAAAACAATCTTAAGTTTATATCACATGAATTCATTTTAGTATTTATTAGAATTTATTAGAAATTATTAGATTGAAGCTTTTCTCGCTTATTAGAAAATTCTCTAATGATTTGCTCAAAATTAATTTTTCTTGCCATGTCGTGGTTAATGTTTAACATTGCCAATCCATTTAACCGTTGTTCTGCCATTGTTGAGCGATGAACTTTTTTTATTCTTTTAAGAACACTGAAACTCCTCTCGGCTGAAGACACAGATGCAGGAATACTTAAAAATATTCTTAAGACAATGATAAGATTCGGAAATAAACCAGCTAAGTTTTACTGAGAATATTTTCTAATAAATTTGTTGGTGTCGGATCTGCATTGAAATTAGCTGCATATATTTTTTTAAGGAATTTTACCTCATCTAGTATCTGGTTTGATAACTCACTCGTGTATTTTGAATGCAAACGGTTTACTGCAGCTTCAATTTTTTCATCAGTCAAATTTGGAAATGACCAAAGAAAACCGAAAAGATTGCAGATATTTTATAAAGATTGAAATTGTCTTTGTAAGCCAGCTATTACGGAATTAACTATTACGTTAAACACATTTATCCTGTAGTATTTTTCAGCATCCGATTGTGTCTTTGCCGTATGGCCCGGCTGGCCCACCCTCTGATTGGCCCTGCATATATGTATTATATACTTTTATATGTGTATTTACATATACTTATATATAAATATATATAATATACATAACAGGTGTATATAAATTTAATATATTTCTGAACAAAAACTCGAAGCCACTTATCAACTAATTTATATTAAAAAAAATTATAAACAAATCAATAAAAAAGAAATATTTCAAATAAGACGAGTCAATACATAATTCACAAATACTAAAGTCCAAATAACAGAAGGGCAAACAAATAGGTTCAATGTTATAGGCTAGAATTAAAATTAATTTAGTTAATTTTAATTTCGTTTACCATTTTGGATTACTATATGTTCGGCAATAAATAATTCATAATTGTAATAAACCATAAAATGATCGATATAAAAACGTAAATTTCCAAATATACTATTTTTTAATTTTATAAACAATATATGTAATTGTGGCCTAAAATCGATTATTTGAATTTATGTAAAAAGCTATATAACATTGAACCTGTACCAACCTTAAAATATTTTACATAATGTATATACATTCTAATAATTTGATAATTTACTTTAAAAATAATAAAGAAATATTAAATAGTAATAAATAAAAACTTTAAAGCAATAATATTTTACCCCATCACTTCAATTACTAATGTGCTTTTTAAATACAAATTATAGAAAAAATATATTTAAAAACAAAAATACAATCAGTATGTTAAACAAAAAAATATTTGACCATAAACGGTTGTGACATTATTTTATTATTAATCTTTTATTTGTATGTTTTATAATTACAAAATTATAACATGTTCATACAAACATTTCAACAACTAACTATTTTTATTATTCAGTAAATGAGCTTATTATACCAACACAACATAAATATGCGCTTTATTATAATTATTTTTTTCGTTTATTTCATTATTAGTTCCTCAGACCAAGGTAATTTTAGAAAATATAAAATGATGAATCTCATTCGTTTTCTATTTTACTAAATGTTTTTAACTTGAAAAGTTATTACATAAGTATCATTCCATATATTATTTATATTGTTATTAATTATATTTTTAAACTGTTATCTAAAAATTATAAAATTAATGCACAACTAGGTAAATTAAAGCAAAAATTATTTGCAAACATAAACATCTTAATTTTTGCCTAAGTTTTGTAAACAAAAACATTTCCTCATAGTCAGTTTTAGTACAAATATTAATTATACATAATAGAAAAAAGTGAAATATCATAGAAAACGCAAAACTACATATAAAATTTATTAAGTAAATTACCTAAATTTAATAATTGATTTGAAAACAAGATGTAAATTTTATAATATAAATAAATATATTTACAGCGTGTCTTAGAATGTCAGCCAGAAACTCCAGATACCTTTTAATAACTTTAAAGCTACTCTACCAAACCTACTCCAAGAAGCGTTGAAATAAATTTTTCAAACGATTGGTTAATGCTAATATGTACGAATTTTATTACTTGTTGAGTACTTATATACTTTCAAAAATGAAAAGGTGAATTTTTTTTAATTTCCGGAGAATTTATTTTCCCAACAAACTACAAAACTCAATTTTGCATTAATTTTTAATGGAAAAACTAAGAAAAAGGAATAATATGGTTATTCGATAAAATTAAAATTTTGTTGTACACCCAACTCTTTTTTTTACACGGTAATTGATTAAAAACGGTTGTTTACTCAGATTTTTTGATATGAGGTTGTTTGAATATGTATGTATTTTTAAAGTTATAGAACATAATGGCCGATTATTACTGCTATGTGTATCCTATATTTTTTACTCGGTTTTGTGTTGACACTATCTCGAAACGTATGTACTGTCTATCAAAAGAGTTGCGTGTACTTGAATTTCTCCGGAAATTATACTTATAAGTGGAATAAGTGTTTAGAAAATGATATGAACCATTATAAACTAACCAATTTTTAAATACAACAAGTTTTATTTAGCGAAAATAGAAGTTCTTTCGCTTGAACTAATTTGCCCTACAAGTTTATAAATGTAAAGTTCCCAATTGTTCGAAAAGTAGATCAAATAGGGTTAGTCAACGCTTATTTGAATTAAAATATTAATTTTTAAGATATGAGTAGAATTTAAAAAACAGTTAGCTCAATAAAGGTGTCGATTAGGATGTTAGTGTTCTTTACTTGTTTAAAATATCAACCCATCTCTCATAGCCATGCCACTTCGTTTTCAGGACTAAAGTCAAGTCTAATCAGTTGTCCTACTGTGTTACTCGTTTGTTACACCTAAAGTCACTGTACGGCAGATATCGCTAGTACCCAATTATCATAGTCGTATCACGTCAGTTTCCATGGTGTTAGTCACGTCATTTCATTTTTGACATTCTCTTAGTCGTTTATTACGACTAAAGTCACTTTATACGACAGATGTCACTTCATTTTTGCAAGTGATAGACGAATACCACAGAATGAAAAGAGCCAATTATTTTATTTTAAAATGTTTTTTAAATATTTTGTGCATTGTTTTAAATATGTTGTTGTTTAAAATAATAATATTGTTGTTATAAAACGATTTTATTTCTAATTTGCCTAATATACGACTATAGTCACGTCACTTGAAATGACACGACTATGGGAATTGGGGTGTAGAATTTGGCAATTGACAGAAGAGCACAACAAAATGAAACAATATTTACTTTATTGTATATTTTTTTATTACTTTATTCTACATTTTTGAAATTATTAATTGAGTAATTTTATACACTTTTTAAATATGTTCTTATTTAAATTAATATTATTAAACAATTGTTAATCGATTTTATTTCTAATTTTGCCTATACAAATATTTCTACTTAGGCACGGCTATTTGAAGTTAGGTGTCTAATAGCATCTATTAGGATCTAAAGTTTCTGACAGATACTCTGCAACATTATGTTTAAATAAATTTCAAATACCATACACATTATATACATATGTGTGTATTCGAAATGGGCCAATAAAAATCACACCTGAAAATGTGTTTCCCAAAATTAAGTTGAACTGGGCGTTTAATGGGGTTCAAATTTTATTTTTTAGTTATGGCTTGATGTGGCCTTCACTAAACCTAAACCCGCTTCTGTCATATCCCTTTCCCATTTCAAAATGACATTCTTTATTATGTGAAATAAATAGTAATAAAGTTTAATAAATTGTATAACTAAAATTTTCAAATGGTTGTAAAACAATGTTTTATTAGACATGGTGCATAACCACATACCATGCATTAGTGAATTGGTTAAACTTTCGATTGCATTTCTCTTCAGGTCGCTAGGATTAACAGTTTTTGAAGAAATAGCATTAAAAAATGGTGCACTTTTTATTGGCGCATGTCTAACATAAATAATATCATCGACCTAACAGTGAAATAACGTATCTGAAAATTCTCGAAAGTTCTTTTTTGATACCAAATGGTTCGTCGTGAGAAACTATGTCTGAATTTTTCCACCTGCGGTGGTTCACCGCAATTGACGTGGGTTCGGGAATTCGGGTGCAGTTTCTCACGACGAACATTTTAGTGTTAAACATGAATCTTCGAAAAAATGTCAGATACGTTATTTCCCTGTTAGGACAACGATATACAGCCACGGACAAAATTATTAGGCACGATACCATACAGTTTGCTTGGTACTGCACCTAATAATTTTGTCCATGGCGTGTATTATAAATAATAATTTATTAAATACTGTATTTACATACATAAATACACAGAATATTATTTTACTTTATTCAAGAAAACATAATTTTTAATTAAAAAACATCTCGTCACGACAACAAAATAAGGTTGATATTGTTAGTTTATATAAATTCTAACTAAAAAGTAACGTTAGTTTATACAATGAAGAAAATTTACAATAATAAAAAAATATATAATATGTAAATATTATGTAAGTAAAATTATAAAGAATTAATTTCTTTGCTCACCAATTATTTAATATAATCAATATTTTATTTGTTTGCAATGATGTATTTTTGAAAACAATATTATTATTTTTCAAAAAAAAAAAATATATAAAGGGCGCAATTTACATATCAATAACATCATTCATAAAAAAATGTTAAGAAGTATGAACCGATTTTTTATTTCAGCACAATTTATATATACATACAAAATATATTTTAGACAAATTTAAAAAACGAAATTTTCTAAAAAAATAGAAGAAAATGTTGACTTATTAAAATAACCAACCGAAAACAACTATTTTAAAATATACTTAGAACCTAAAAACTCAATATTTATTTAGCCATTATTATGTTCAAAATTATTTAAAACTAGTAGAATAACACATAACTTTAATTAAAAATAAGAACTACATTTTTTTTAAGACTGTTTTCTTTTTTAACAATTTGTGTTTTGTATATAGAGTGTCGCAGATTAAATATATTTTAAAATTAACGAACTCTGAGCATAACATAATACGTTGTTAAGCCAAACAGTTTAAGCTTGGAACCAAACGTGTTTCAATAATTTACCTTACACACAGTTTAAGTTGGTACACCTAGTATACCCAGTATACGAGTCAATAAATGAAAAATATTTATATAAGTTTATTTTAATTGTTTCCTTTAAGTTGTACCACCATTTACTTTATTAGTCATATTCTACATATTACGCACAATATTATTTTCTTCCTGTTTTATTTGTACCAGAATAATAAAAATTAATTATAGTTTTTTGAACAAAAAATTAGTTTAAAAAATATATAATAATAATAATAAAATAACTTACAAACGAATACATTTATTGTGTCTTAGTCCATGTCATAATAACGAATTTAAAGGAATAAATTGAAATTAATAAAAAATTATTAAAACAAATATTATATTTACATATTTAAAAAATATTTGTTTCCAAAGATTTTCTTTTAAATTTGTTCCAAAAAATTATTTTTATTCAACAAGCCTCAGAAATTGGATGTTGATATTATATGATTTCATAAAATAAATATTTTTATTTTATTTTGTGCGATATTACAATAATTATATTTACATACATTATTTCATATAAAATAACCTTAAACGAGTTAGTTTTTTATTTTTGGTTTGGTTTATTGTCTTTATTTCCATTGTTCGTTATATTAACAAATTAATTATATTTTTAGTGAATAGTTTGTTTTTAATATTATTTTGTTTTCAAATATTTGTACCTTTTTAATTTAAATTTGCAGTTTTGTTTTTATCATTATATATAATAATATATTTACAAATAATTTTATAAATAAAAATAAGTATTAATTATTTTTTTTTTGTATTTAGTTGTTATTTATTTTACTTTCATTCCAAACTAAGATCAGAATACTAATAAAAGTTAAAATTCTAAAACAAGTGATCCTAATCCTCGGTTAATAAAACTAAAATAATATATTTTTGTATCTCAAAAAATTATCACTGTATATCTCAAAAATTAAAAAAACATCAATTAAGCTTTAAATAATAAAAAACGAGTTTACCTTTTTATTTTTATATAATTTTTGAAAATATGTATTATTTTTACTTTGTTTTGTTATAAAAATAAAATGGATAAATTATAAAAAATAAGATTAAGACCATTTTAAAAATAAAAAATTATAACTTTAATAACAATTCAATAATTAATATTACATTATTATATTTGTATTAAGTGTGCCAGAAAAACAGAAAAAAAAATTAAAAATTTTAAATTAATAATATTACGTATATTTATCAAAAAAAAACTATATATATTATATATAATATATATTAAATTATACACTTATAAAATATTTTAATTATAAATAATATTAATTGCGTGTTATTTTTGAGAACAAAAATGTAATTTAGATTATTAAAAAAAAACATAATAATTTTATTGAAATTGCCTGTATTTTTATCCAGGGTTTATTAAAAAAAAATTATATAAAAAAATTAAAAAAAAAAAAAATATTAAATTAAAATTAAATATACATAATTAATAAAAATAATAATATTAAAACCTTTTTAAACATATATTAATATTAAATTTACTATTATTATTATAAAAATTATAGTCATGTCAAAAATCCATTAATTAAACCAATGAGAAAACATTTTTTGCTGCTTAATCGATCTTTTTCGATAGAAACAAAACTATTAATATACATACAATACATAAATTAAAAATAAATTATTGCAATATTCGTGATACAAATGTTTTTTGTATTGTGGTTCTTTTCCTTTTATTATAATAAATATTATTATTATATATACATAAAACATATACATAATATACATATTATAAAAATTTTATCAATTAAACAGTTTGTTTCATTTTTATGATTTACTTTCTGCAACATCAGTCTACAAGTAGTCAACACTGCAATATATCACTTCCTCGTTTCTTTACCTTTTTTCTTTAAACTATATTGATGGGGAAAATAATTTCGTCGCAATTTTCAACAAAAAATGTACATGAGGAACGAATTGTTACGCACCAAATGAATAACCAAAATATTGTACATATTTTTAATTTCCTTCATCTGCATGTAGATTCCGGTTTTGTGAAATGAATTGGATTGGAACGGAATTTTTATTTTTCTCACACTTCGTTTTCTCGCTGAATAATTTCGTTCCACAAATTTGTATTCTAGTTCTCTTTGCGGGATTATATTTAGTATTAAGTAGTTCTAAATCTAGTAAATATGTCAAAAATGGAAATAATTTGCCATTTTATTTAACACGTTAATCGCCATGTCAGTCGTATGGGTCTGCACTAAGAATTTCTCCATGGGCCATGTCAGTCATATATGTCTGACATACGGGATTTAGTACATAGAAGGCCACGTCAGTCACTCATATCCGACGCAAACGATAAATTTGCTTTATCTTTCAAAAGCTTAGCCTTCTTTGAGCAAAACCTGAAAATTGCTTGGCTTACTACGGAAAAATAAATATAATAGACTTAGTTAATGCTATATTGTTACACTTGAAAAATTATATTTCAATAATTTTTATTTTGATAAAAGAAATTACATTGACTTATAATGTTGCCCAAAACATTCTAAGCAATAAAAGAGGTTTTGTTTGCAGTCTGAGCAATATGTTGAAACTTTTTTCCCTCTTTTTTTGCTGCTTCTCGACCTTCTGGTTCTTTTTATTTGGGCATAACATCCAACGCACATTCTTCTGCTTTTCTTCTTTTTAGAACTAAACATTGTTTTTAGCATATCAGTTGAAGTTTCTCGTTTTTCAGTTATGTCCGAACTTAATCTAATCATATCAGTAACCAAATTTTCACGAAATTGTCATATTGCTTTTCGTAATTATGTAGTATCTAAATTATGTAATAAAATTACCATGGCGCAGAGAAAATTTTGTTGAAATTATTGTGGCGATTAACGTGTTAAATTTTTTTCATGATGCTCATGTTTTCATGCATTTGCAGCGATAATTTTGCGCTTTGTAGAATAATAGAGGAGTTTTTCTTTGACAGGATGGCGTTCATCAAAGTTTCGTGTTGCATAATAAATAGCGTACAGAATTTCATTTCGATGAACAAAGAAGAATCAATGAAGGTTGGCGGACTAAAATTTCTTCCATACCCATAGATCTTAGAACAATTGTTTGTTACATTATATTAAATGAAAATAAAATGTTTTGCTAATAAATATTTTTATTCGTTTATTGTACATAAGTAGTGATTGTTACATTCACCGGCGGCGTTTCTCCACTATAATTTCTTTTCCGTATGTGCTTTAAAATCTGTGCAAAAATATATAAATCATCATCTACCTTCGAGCTAAATCTACACATTGCTCTAAACAACTTAAGGATAAATTCCACGGCACTAATAATTCTATTTCACCGTCAAATTCCACGACGAGAAATTTTGACGTTTCATTCCACAAAAGCGGGATTTATTTTCTCATTTCACTGAACCGGAATGCGAAAATCTCGTTTAGAACAAAATTCCGTTCCACAAAATAATTCCACATAACCGGAATCTACCTACTGCTGTGGTTGAAAACTCGAGGGGGGGGGGGGGGGGGGGGGGTGGTCTATTATAAAAATTTTGCGATATCGTAAAATTTGATCCACGGCGGATATTCCTATTATGAAACTTTCCTTTTGTCCGTAAAATTTAAGACAATAAAGTTTGCCATTTTATGTTATGAACCTACCTCCAAATAAACAATTAAATAAGTTTTAATTAAATTATAATTTTTCCTAAAATACATTATTATAAAATAATTCACTATTTATTTTTTAATGTATTTTACATAATACAATATTAAGGGGACGTACCACCTTCAAAATTGAAAAACAAAAAGTTTTTCAAAGATTTTTTTTAATGGAATAAAAAGAAATATCTTAATGAAACTTTCCATTGACATTTTATTTAACTGAAAGTATAAAAAAAAAATTTTTTTAGATTTTTTTTTGCCCACTGTTGTCTGCTATAACGGTTTTCCAAAAACACTGAAAATTCGCGGCGTGCATCATAACTGCTCTCAGAAACGTATGAAAAAAAAAACGGGGTTTAATTCAGCATTAAATCGCCCTTGGAATGAACTAAAAAAAAAAAAATTGGTTGAAAAATAAAAAAATGGTGGCATTTTTTCGAAAATGCAGCTTTTTTGTCCCCCCCAATTAGTTGTAACTCAAAAAATTGAAAGCCGATTATTCCTTCCGTAGTTCATTCTGAGCAGAAATATATGTATGTAGATCAACGTGTTAAAATTTTAGAACGATTTGATAAGTAGTTTTTTCTCAATCTTGCACGCCAACTTGAAAAACGTCATTTCGAGATAATCGCGTTTAAAGTAAAAAGTTTTTTTTTTGTAATAAACCTTACCAAAATTTAAACTGCGATGCCTGCACCGTACAATAACAATATACCTTCCTCTCAAAAATTTCCCCTCTACTTTTACAGCTGTTATGTGAGAGAATAACGTATTATATTATATATGTATATGCATGTATATATAAGCAGGTGTTACTAAGAGAAAATCAGTGTAGCAATGTAAAATCGTAAAAAAAACGACTTTGGCGCCCTTCGCAATAAATAAAATATAAATAAATTTTTTTTTGAGATTTTCATGTTAAAATCATGTTCTTAAACGTTCATTCTAACATATTCTATCATAAAAAAAATTTCGATTTTTTGAAAATTTGAAGGTGGTACGTCCCCTTAATTATTTATAATGTCTATTCTTCAATGCCTTCGTAAAAACGATATTCGTCACATATAAAGCAGTCGAATTTATTTTGACATTTTGCTTTTCGAAAAATTCGATTTGGTATTTTTTTGGTTCATAATAAGGCGGATTTTACGATTTTCGTATTTTACGAAACAACAAAAAAAATCATAATATGAATATTCGCAGCGGATCGAATTCTACGAAATCGTAAAAATTTCATAATAGACCCCCCGAGTAATAGCCCTATTATGGTTCTCACCTCATCGAAAAATTTAGTCACATTTGCATAGTATTTCTCGGTGAGGTGAGAACCATAATAGGGGTGTAAATCATTCAGGGAACTATTACGAAATGGATCGTATTTTTTGCGAATTTTCTGGATGCAATTCCTTCGTACGTGCGTATTATGAAAAGCAGTTATCGTATATCGCATTTCTTATAAGATTTTTTTAGCAAATAAAAAAACTTTTTAACTAAATAAAATTAATATTTCTAAATAAAATACTGTTACGTTTATGCCTTGTCAATTAAGGTTCGTATCACTGGATTGTGAATAAAACAAAAATTTCAATTTATCACAAACGAATAACACCAAAAATTAATTCAACACAATTTGTTTACAAAAATTCACAAAATCACTTTTTATTATTTTCGCATAATTTTATTGTTTACTTACATATATCGCACTAAACCCCTTAAACCACTTCTTTAATTCCTTTTTAATCTTCACCCTATCTCTTACCAAATACTAATTTTTCAATTCGAATTCGTTTACTCCTTATATACTCAAACCAAACTTCTCGAAATTTGATGATTGTTCCGGTAAGAACAGTTCAGAAACATTTAGAACAGCTTTATCATGGAAAATTCTATTTTAGCACAGTAGAACTTTGCGCTATCAATTAACTTATTCTATTCTACTCTAGGTATCACCGTAACACTACCCCTTACCTAAGCCTGTTCGTCCCGAACAGGACCAAAATCACTTCCTCTGTATAAGGCCAGCCTTTGTAAATGCACCACTTTCGGTTTACCTCGATGTCCCTTTTGTATCCTATAAACTACGTTGTTCATCCTTGTGGTGAGTCTTCACTGGACAAAAAGAAGGTCCTTCCCATGATGGTTGCAGCTTCGGTGATAATCCATTCTTTCATTGCGGGTAGTGAGGCCATACCAATTGTCCTTCCTGGAAGCCTTGGTTATTTGCTCGTATGTCATATCGAGCTTTCATCCGATCACTTGACATCCGTATTTTCCCCTATACAAATTGATTTCTCATTAAGATCTTCTTTCAGCTAGTCTACATAATCCTGTCCACATAAAGCCGCTGATGGAACAGCCCCAAACCTTAAATCTCCAGGTAATCGAAGATTATCTCCAAATATGGTTTTAGCTGGTGTCATTCCGACCGTATCATGTATTGCTGATCGATAGGCCATCAGGAACATTGGTATAATGTCAATCTCAGTCGCGTTGATTTTTCCCCACGACATTTGCTAGATATTCCTCCAATGTACCATTGACTCTTTCCACCGTAACGTCGGACTGTGGTGGCAAAGACGTTGTTCTTGTTTTTTTATACCGAGCATCTGGCATATTTCTTAAAATACCACCGATTCAAAATTCCTTCCTTGATCGGTAAGAATCTCCATCGGAACTTCAAATAGGCTAATTCATTTGCTGACCACGTCCACGGCATCAGCTATTGTTGGCGTCTCCTGATTGAAAATGGGGTAAACCTCTGGCCATTTACTGAAATAATCCATTAACACTAGCACGTATTTATTGCCTCTCTCGGTGGTCGCAAATGGCCCCGCTACATTCATTGCAATTCTCTCCGTGTCAGTCCCTTCAGCGCCGCACATCGGTCACATTTTTGGCTCCATTCGATCGCCGACTGTCTACATCCTGCCCAGTAGAATCGCTGACGTACCTGAGCCATCCTTTCCTGATCATTTCGTCAGTCCACTCCCTCTTAGGCAGCACTTGCGTAGGCCTAACATCGATGATGCCTTCCTTTTCTTCAATATGACCACAATGCTTGCATTCTACTGGACATGATCGTCTTGATAATGCGTCGGTATTTCCGTGGCGCTTCCCTTTCGATGTTCGATCTGGGAATTAATCGTAGCTTTGGAGACGTTCGATCCAGCGTGCTACCCGTCGCTCTGGATTCTTGAATTGTAACAGCCACCGTAAAGTACCGTGATCCGTTCGTAAATGGAATTTTTGGCCAAAGAGGTGCTTATGGAAGGCCTTCGGGAACCATGCTTTGTCGGAAAGGAATGTTTTCAAGTGGTGTAAACAGTTCAAAGAAGGTCGTGAAAGTGTTGAAGGTCATGTTGACAGTTTTCATCGGTCGTCGATAATGCACCTTTTCATACTGCACTCGTTCTTGTGACTTTTTCGCCAAAAATTCGATCCATATCGTTCCACAACCACCATATTTGTCTGATTTAGCACCGTGTGACTTCTATTCCCGAAACTCAAAAGACCACTGCGGGGGAAATTATTTTGAGACTATAGAAGAGATAAAACGTGAATCGCTACGCGCTCTGAAGGCTATGCCGGAAGGCGACTTTAATTCTTGTTTCAAAAATTCGAAAATACGTTGGCATAAGTGTATTGTGTCGGGAGGGGATTACTTTGAAGGCGACGAAATATATTTGGAAGAATTAATAAATATTTTTTGAAATAAATAAAAACTGGTTTTACTTTTTGGACACAGTAGTATATGAGATTCTTCTTATAAATTGTACTACAAAACAGCCTTGACTAGTGATGCAGAGTTTTATATTTTGAATTTAGCACTAAAAAGGGATTACCAAAAAATTTTGCTTTTGTAGAGTTACTGCCGTTATACTCAAGTGGGCGACCGGAAGGCAGAGCAGTAACGAATTACATTTATTTGAATTAGGTAATGAAAACACCGTTTTCCAAGTAACAGTATCTTGTATTTTAATTACATAAATTCTAAGTAACTGTAATTTGTATTTAAATTACATAAGTTTTTGTAATTTATGGTTTATATTTTTACAAGGCTCATTTAAAATTGGTTCTAGAGCCATCAAAACCTTATGTTAATAATCGTTATTTTAATGATATGTTTTTTCACTAAACGAATTTTTACAAATCAAATTTTTCAATTTACAAATGTAAAGTAATTGTAATTTGTATTTTGCCCAGCCTTGGCTCCCATATATTCCACCTGTTTATCATGGATATTTTCAAAACTTAAAAAAATCGGATCAACTTGTTGAGGAGTAAAATGAAATCCAAACCTATCAAATTCATTATAACTTTCTCTTTGTAATTACTGGATATCATTTATAATGTAAAATTCCCTTTAATGAATAAAATCAATATGAAATGATGGTATAAGTCATTTTTATTTAAAAAAAATTATTTTGAAAGTGGAATAAGTCATTTCCAGTACAAAAAACTCGTATTTTACCAAGCCTTTTTATAAAAGTAGTAAGTATAGTAATATCATAAATGCAAACACTTTAAACAAAAGTTGTATTGATTTTTTTCATAACATGAAAACACAAATGTTTAATTATCTCAATATTAAGAAAACATGATTTATTCCACTTTCAAAATAAACGGCTCATATAACTGTGAAGGTTTCTATTCTAATATTATTCTACCTGCCCGTATAATCAAATAATTTACAACTCTACAGTTAATAAACTTTTCTTTTTTTTTTTTTTGAAATGGTGAATTTTGTCTGCACTTGGAACTCTTTTTAATACATATAATAAATCATTCATTCATATAATAAAATAAATAAAAAATAATTTTAACAATAATTATAATACTGTTGTGCCTATTTGCAACATTTGAGCCGTTTATTTTGAAAGTGGAATAAGTCACATTTTCAAAAAATCAAGTAAATGATAACAATTTAGGTAAATGACAGTATAATATTTCTAACGGTAAATGATTTATTGTGCAAAAAAATAAGAAAATTCAAAATCCCATATGTTTTCATTTATTGTTTTTCTATTCTTTCATTATTTCGTTTCAACAAAAACATGACTTATTCCACTTTCAAAATAAACGGCTCATTTAATACAAAGTACAAATAACATTTAATAGAAATATAATACAGTTGTGCCTATTTGCAGCATTTAACATTTAAGGGTTTAATATTTTTATTCGATTTACATTAAACAATTTACATAATACCCAAAATGTCTATAATACTTGTATGGACGTGTATGGACATCGTTTCATGTACTCTGTGCGATAACCAATTTTACTATGATTGCAGTGGGATTGATCATGCTGCGATCAATTCAATTAGAAAGTATTCATAGGTATGTGCTATTTTGGGAACTGCTGTATACCATCGGTCACGAAAAAAACATGTCCATTTTTTTGGAGAAAATTGACTTGGTTAAGGACAGGGCCGCCGAAAATTTGGACTTAAAAAATATTGATTCGGAGGTTGCTGGAAATCGCAAATTAATCAATGCTTTGATAAATAGGTTTGATGACACCACTAAGCCTTTATTGACAAAAGTTGTTCAGTCTGGCTCCAACTCCAATGAGGTTAGTGTGAAGTTTATGACAAATTGGCAAAAAACCTTACAACGCAACCTTAAAAGCAAGTATTATACTTTTAGCACAATCTACTAAGAAGATGACATCACATATTTTGTTATTTTTACACAAAACTGTGTAGCTTACACATACTAATTCGAAAAAAAAAATTAATTTTATATTCCCCCAATGGCTGGAAACTAAATAACTGTGTTGAGTTATGTTAAAGCTCGAACATTATATTAAATTGTTACGCAGAAAACTGTTTTTAGTATATATTCAAAATTCATTTTTTTTTTTTGTTAATTTTTATAAAGCATTAAAATTTAAAACTGTAAATATTTCAGCCGATTACACAAGTAAATTAAAACATTTATTAACCAATGGCAGGCCATCGTATATATTGTTCCCTGAATCTAAGTATGCCACCGCATTGGTAGGCATCTAGTGGATAATAGAAAGTGCTCGTCATAATAACGCGATCCTCAAGAAACCTGTGGTCGATTTCACATTTAGACATACACTAAAATTTGTGTAGTGTATTTTCAACGGCCAATGACAGGCCATCGTAGAGATTGTTCCCCTGAATCTGAGTATGCCACCACATTGGTAGGCATTTAGTGGATAATAGAAAGTGATCGTCATATTAATGCGACCCTCAACAAACCGGTGGTCGATTCGACATACATACACTAAAATTTGTGTAGTGTATTTTCAACGGCCAATGACAGGCCATCGTAGAGATTGTTCCCTGGATCTGAGTAAGCCACCACATTGGTAGGCATTTAGTGGATAATAGAAAGTGATCGTCATATTAACGCTCTACAGCGTGAAGTTCTACAGGAATCGCTCTAAACGATGCGATGATGATTGGACCATTAATACAATCATCTCTTTCGGATATATTATTGCCGTTTAGAACACACAAATTTGTAGTACCGTAAAATGGGGTGAATAGAAACAGCGGGGTGAATAGAAACAAAATTTTAAAAAATAATTAACTTGATAATTTTTCATAATACATAATAAAAAAAAAGCAACGTTAATTTTTTAAGTTGGTGATGAGTGCAAAAATAGAAATAATAGGGATTTTTGGTGGAACACCAGCAGTTTTAAAGAATATATTGGTAAATATAAATCAACATTTTTTGTTTCGATAAATGCTCTAAAAAACTTTGTATGTAATTGAGCCATCGTTGGAGTAATATCAGAGAAAATTCATGTAAGTTGTTCAATTATGTCTTCTTTTTACTTCTGTAGTTAAAATTGTAATTAACTTTTACCGTTTTTCCTAAATTTTACCATTTTGTAGTTTAGTCATTGAGTACTATATAAGAGCAGTCTTTTCAGTGCAAAAAAATGTCATTCGAAATTGCAAAACGTATTATTTTATAATGGTTTAATTAAAGCGAGAAATATATACATGCAAATATATATTTCTTTCCTTTTTCGCATTCTTCAAAAAAATATAAAACAAAAAATAACAAAATAGTAGAATAAAAAAAATTCATGAATGAAACACAAAAAAGGTCATTAGTTTGGTAATTTTGTTTGTATATTCTTACGTTTATCATGTGTTTCTTTTGTAGTTTTATACAACGTTTTCGATAGAGTTAGCATAACACGCGGTTGTGATATCCCGGTGAATACAAAATTCACCTACACCATCCATACGTTATACGTAGCCCGGCAAATAAATCAATAGCCGAAAAGCCAATAAGGCTAAAGGGAACACGAACCGCGTGTCCCATTTGCTTGTATAGACACAAATACCGTTTCTTTTGGTCGAAAAAAAGACACCAGTGGCCATGATGTATGGGCCCATCCGACGTAAAATTTGAATACTTTGTTTCATCCTTAGCTACCACACGGACTGTGGGAATTACGTGATTTGTTTAGGATTAAGAATTCATCTATTTAAATGTTTCTCTTTTATTGTTTAATTCATCATAATTTATTTAATATCAATTTTTTTATTCTTAAAGTAGCTTTTATCAGTGATTTCATTATTTTGTTTTAAATTGAATATTTAACTTGTGTAACAACTTCGACGGTGGATATTAAAGTTAATCTCGCCGATCCAGAAGACTAAAATTAATTAGTCTACTTTCGTACAATATGACGATTTTGGGTGGATACTTGAGCGCTCTGGTCTTCAATCAAAAGTGGTAAGTGATTTATGGTTATTTTTTTTTATGTTTATTAATATCTACTTATAATTACCGAATACACAAAGCATAGCTATTCAATTTAATTTAGAGTTTATAATAAGCTATTCAGTGTTTGTTTACGTGTTTTGTTTAAAATTCTTATTTATTAATAAATTCACATTTGACATAAATCTGTGATAATGTATTAGTGGTATTTATTATTTTTTTTTTTGGATTGAGAGTTGTAAGAAGAAGACGTGATGACGATCGGTGCATAATTGGAATCAATTTTCCGCATAGTTCTTACCCTGCCCCAACTGATGTGCTTTGTCCAGGTTGAAAAACAAATAGGGCGTATCTTCCCTAAACCCAAAATGATACTAGATTACATACACTATCGAGAGCTCATCTAGAGGAAAGTTATGCAGATAAGGAATTAATGGATTCTTTCATATTAATGGTAAACTTAAGTGAGAATATGTCGGATAGGAGATTTAAGGAAATAATCGAAGAAACGGATAAAGATGAGGAAATGAAATCATTGAAAAACCTTATACGTAATGGATGGCCAGAATATAATCATGTACCTGAAATTGTGAAGGCATATTCAACCTACAGACATGAAATTTATGAGCACAAAGGAATAATATGGAGAAACAATTGTGTAATTATACCACAAAAATTACGAAAAGATATGCTTAGAAAATTGCATTATAGCCACATGGGAGTAGAAAAAACAAAGCTCCGAGCCAAAGAATTAATATTTTGGCCGGGGTTGAGCAAACAAATTATTGATATGATTTCAAATTGCAACACTTGCATAAAATACCAACGTTCACTTCAAAAGGAAGAAATTGTTCAAATAAATACACAAACTGGACCATGGCTCGTTGGAACGGATATCTTCTATTTCAAAAATAACTATTATTTAATAATAGTAGATTATTAATTGGCATTATTGGAAAACTTGTTAGCTTCAACAACAATAAATAAAATAAAATCAATATTTGCAAGATATGGTATTCCATATGTAGTAAGGAGCGACGGAGGTCCTCAATATAATAATTTTGCATTTAAGGAATTTTCAAAAATTTACGACTTTCAGCATATTATGTCAAGCCCTTATTATCCTAAAAGTAATGGATTAGCTGAAAGATACATTCAAACTATAAAACGTATACTTAAAAAAGCCGATGAAGATGGAAGAGATCATTATTTAGCTTTATTAGAATATAGAAATACATACACCAATCTCAAAAGACATAAGCTCGCCAAACAAGATAATGTTTGGTAGACAAACTAGAAGTATTCTGCCGATAATTATAAAGGACAATAATGAAAATACAAACCAAAGAAAGCCTGATGAAAATAAGGCAAGAGCAAAATATCATATGAATTCAAAATATTATTATAATACTCATGCAAGAAATTTAAAAAAATTTAATGTAGGTGATCAAGTTAGAGTTCAGGGTACTGATAGAATATGGGATCAATCTGCTAAAGTAATAAAAACAAATGAAGAAAATCCTAGACAATACATTTTATTAAAAGAGAATGGAAAGGTTGTAAATAGAAATAGAATTCAGATAAGGAAAGATAGTAACTATAAAAAATTTGTTGTAAAACCCGAACAATATGATTTAAATTTAAATAACACAAATAATCAAAATGATATTATTGATAATGAAATGATAGATGATAAAACTGATGTAAACAATGAAGACCTTGTAAAGCATAATGATAGTACGAAACCAAAACGAACAATTAAACCACCGTCATATTTAAATGACTATGTCCGTTATTAATAAAGTCTCATGCTATCAATATGCTATTTAGTATTAAATTTAAATACTGTTAAGATCATAACATTTAATTAAAAATATGTTTGAAAATTATTATTTAGATAAGTTATAATTATATTGAAATAATATTTAAAAAAAAAAAAAAAAGAAAGATGTCATAGTTAAGTTCAGATTGTCAGATTTGTGTCAGAGATGACTTGTAAAGATAGAAAACATGTAAAGGGACATTGGGCAAAGTAGTGGTTAACTGGGTAGTGTTTAAGAGAAGGTTAAAGAAAGAACAGGGACATTAATATTAGTTGGCAAATATATTAATGAAAAATATAAATAAAAGATAAGAATTTTAAATAAATAAATATAAAAGTATTTTAATTAAAGTGTAAATTAAATAAGGAAACCCAAATATAACAGCTTTAACACCAGCTCACTTTTTGATTGGAGCGCCCATAACCAGTATACCGGGACCGTACGACGAAAATTCCCCAGTTAAATTAATAAAGATGTGGGGGGCCATTCAACAATGAACATTTATATTTTGGAAGCGTTTCAGTAAAGAATATTTACAAAACCTACAGCAACGAAATAAATGGCAAATTATCCAAAACAATTTAAAAATTGGCGATGTGGTACTTCGCAAGAAACAATTTTTACATCCTTGCAAGTGGGTTATCGGCCGCATAAAAGCGGTTCATCCTTGCGAAGATGTTCACATTAGAGTTGTGACAATTAAGACGGCAAACAGCGAATATAAACGACCACTAAATAAAGTGCTTTTACTGTTATATTTCCAGATAAAGATGTTTAAAGGTAGTACCTTTAAGGCCGGGAGAATGTTGATGAACGCTGAAATTAAACACAAATTAATAAATGTTATTTTATTGTAATTTAATTTAAAACTGAGCTTGCTCACAATAATCAGTATCACAATTGTTATTATTATTGTTTTTTAGCAAATTATTATTTTGACACAAATATTCAATGATTCTAAAACTTTTTATTATAACTCAATAGATTGAATGGTAGGCAACTTCATTGTGATTTTTTGTGTTAAGGAAAACAAATTAAACGTCAAAATATTGTGTCAAGTAAATTTCAATTTACATATTTATAAAACTAAGTAGGGGGTACAGCCCGTCCTAGGACGGAAACAATTTATATAAAATGTATTTGTCCAGCGGGCCAGAGGCCGCTGCTACAATCACCATTTGACAATTTGATATTTTTCTAGCCGCTAGTTTTTAGCCGAGTAGGAATAACTGGAGATTAAAGGCCTTTAATTACTATTGTACCTTAAATAGACCTTAAACCGAAGAGTAAGGCTTTTTAAGGAAGTATTTACATACATATGTTGGGGCATCACACAAAAAACCCTACAGACCGACAAACAACGGGAGCTGTGCGTTTATTCACAAAAAAATTCGGGGTGGGCTGTGTGATCTACTTGGCCGTAGCTGTTTTGCGTGATAACGTTCATAAGATGTTGTATTAATTATTTTAATTTAATATAAATTATCTGCCACAGTTTCTTTACGCACAAATAAATGAGAGATGCTCTCTCTACAATGTTCTCAACTATTGGAAATCGCTATTGTGCAGATTTTAATTCCGATTAAAATGTATGTGGAGGTTAATTTTCTTAATTTAAAATAAATAATCTGCAACAGTTTCTTTACTCACAAATTGAGATTAGAATTGCTCCGATCAGAGGAGGCGTTCTCTCGCTACAATGGCTTGCCTCGCCGCCTGATGACGTCATTGCAATAATATGGTGCGTGAGGCATGAAGCTTAAGAACCAACCTAAGAAATCATACATTTAAATTAAAGGAAATGCTTATACCAAAGGCAAAATATCGTGTCAATTTTTTGAATATGTGGTGTAAGACGTTATCTTATCATGTCAAAAAAAAAACAACGAGCGAGTTCACCCTCAACTCGCAAAAGATTTATGTGAAAACTTTTATGTATAAATATCTATTGAATCATTTCAAGCCATTTCGATGAGACCGAGAAACCCCTGCATAAGGACGGCTGATGTTCGCTCAGTGTATAAGCTAAGTTACATTTTTGGTTCAAAAAGTCAATAAGTTATTCGATTTTGAATTTGGAGGACGAACCTACTGACATTAATTTAGGATGAGCAAAGTACAGTTCTGTTAAGTTAATCACCTAAACCTGACATCTACGCTTTAAAATATATCATTACCTACTCATACACTGCAATCTTGTTCAAGAGTCCATAATAGTGAATGGTCACGGCAAACCCGCTGAACAAAGCAAATACGCATCGTTTTGTCATTGATCAATTTAAAATAAATTAACTAATGCGGCTCTATTAGGGCGAAAATGTTGACCGTAAATTCATAGCAATTATAAAGGCGGTAGGGCAAAACACTAATAACAAAGCGTACCGATTAAACAATTTTAAAATTATTATTTTATTATGCGTACAATGTAGGTATAAATGCAATTTTCACAGCTCGCTATTTCCATTTAATTTTTTTGAGTCACTTAAGGCATTGCCCCGCATGCAAAACGGAAAACCGGCATTTAAAACCGTCAAACTCAATTTTTGGCTAAGTTGCTTCACTTTGCAATATGAAAATTATTAACAAAGAGTTCTAATCTATAAGTTCCACCTTATTCTAAGAATATTTTATTAAAATTAATTTAATTTCATTCAAAATCCCCAATTTTATGTTTTGCCGGCCGTCAAGCAAAAATCGTCAAAATATAAAATTGGAGTTTTTGAATGAAATTAAATCAATTTTAATAAAAATTTTTACGAATAAGGTCGAACTTTAGATTCGAACTATTTTTTAATTATTTTCATATTGAAAAACAAACAATTTTGTCAATTATTTGATTTGACGGTTTGAAATGCCGGTTTGCCGTTTGTGCATTACACTACACAAGCATAATTTGTGGTCCTTTTGCTTGTAATTTTCATTTTCAAAACACTTGCTGCTGCGGATATATAGAAAATATTTTTACAACAAAATAAATTAAAGTAGGCGGATTTTTTTTAATTTTTTTTTTGTATTCGGATCACGATATTTTTAAAATGCCGGATGATGTTGTATATTGCATGTGTATGCGTAGATTTTGCGTTGATTTTACGTGTTATTTATTTATTGTTCTTGTCGATATATACACATACATGAAATATTTTTTGTTCGGCTTTTTTGTTTCCGTAACCCGAGTTCTATACAATTTTTTACTTACTCCTGCCGCTAAAGATGTTTTCACATCAAAAATATAAATTGGAAATACAAAACTAAAATGCCTTGAGCACAATCCCAGGCCTTACCCGCTCTAGTCCAATACGTTACTACTAAGCCACATTCACCATAATAAAATTTATTTAATTTTCATTGTAATTTTATTTCAAACATAGCATGCTATGAAGTTTATGACAGGAAAAAATAATTTTACAGAAAAATTTTCATAGCTTACTGCAACTCATAATATAAAAGTTTATAAATAATTTGTTGTAATGTTCGCATACATTTAGGCGCAATATAAACGCATACCACGTATTTTATTGTGTAATTACTGTAATAACTACAAAGCGGAATATTTAATTTAAAGTAAAATATTTGGTTATTACATGAATACTAAAAACATAATAAGAAAAAATACAAAAAACGAGTGAGAATCGGAACCGAAGACCTTTATCGCTCTAGTCCAGTGCTTTACCACTATGCCACAAACTATATCAAAATTCGCTTTTAATTTGCATTGTTAAATTGTTCTATTATTTCAAAGCGTTCTACAGTGTCCCTAGCTAAATATATATTATTAATTTTTTTCAGAATCATTTGTTTCGTGAGGAATCTACTTGCAGGGGGTACTGTGGCGCCTCCACATAGTCGACACCACAACAATCGATATTTAAAACAAATGGAATGCACCTATTGATACAGTACCAAAAATATCGATTAGCGTACGTACGAGTAAAAATAAAAATTAATTTTAATAATGGTCAGTCATTCAAGAAGATCGGTACGAGCTACAAGCACACCTACATAAAATTTAATGAAATAAATAAAATAAAAATGAAATTATTGTATTTTTTTTTTCGCTGGCGCTACATCCCATAGAGGGATTTGGCCGCTTCGTTATGAAGTTTCGTAATAATTTTTTAACTGATAATGAGTGATTAATTCATTGATCCAACATTAACCAGCCGTGATTTTTTCATCACCATGGGAAAAACAATCATGGGAATTGAATCCTGGACCTCCGAAGCTTAAAGAAAGCATGCTAACTGGTGTGCCACCGGGGCGATTGTATTGTATATATCAAAATGTAATATAATAATTAAACAATAAGTGAACCTAAATGTTATTACCTGTTTAATTAATAAAACATAATTATTTAAATTTTGTGTACATATTTATTTGTTGACGTGAATAAGAACACAGTACGTATAATAAGTGTTGCTCCATGCGATGTTACAGTCAAAACCGCAAGTAGTGATAAATGAGTATAAACAAGTAGGTAAATACAATTACATACTTAATAACAAAAGCAAACCTGGGCGTTGGCCAGACAGAATACATACACGTCTCAAGCCGAGGCAACAGTCACTTTACAAGTTTTTGAATTACAATAATTCCTAATCCTAATTTCCTATATATATCGCCCCAAGCAAATGAGAGTATGATAAGTCAAACATGTCATCTTTCAGAAAAGGAGTTTGAATTTTTTTACTTTGGAGAAATGTATAGCAGAAAAGAAAATGAGAGTATATTTTGTTGTTTTTAACCATCAGGGATGATTTCGATTTTTACTAAAAATTGCAATAATATAAAATCATATTCAGAGAATTCAATTATGTATACGATTATTTGAGAGTATGATATAGTCACTTAAGATATTATGTACTCTCATTTGCGTGGGACGATATACATATTGTTTTCTATTATTTTTTTCTTTTTCATATATTTTTTGTTTATCATATATATAATGGTACTTTCCTTAAAACTAATCTACCACTATTTGGGCACTTTCTGTTCGCCACATCAACCCCACATGGACTTTTGTAAGCATGCTGGTACCGCGGATTCTCTTCGCCACCATGTTGGTATCGCGGATTTTCTTGCGCCGCGACCGCACTCTGCGCCGCCACTGTGGGTTGCGCACACTCCAACAAACTACCTTCTTTATACATCACCTGATGCACACGTCACATGATCCTTTTGCTGCACAGAATCTCTGCTGACATTCTATTTTGACACTGCATTGTTGGAACCGACAAATGCCGTAATATGTTCCATTTATTATATAGATGGTACGGGGTTTAATTTTATCCCGATTTTGATAAAGGCTGCAAAGAGTTTAAAAGTGTAAATTGGTTTTTATATACCAATACCATACATTGACGAATCGAGGAGGAATTGACATCAAGTCCAAAGGAGTTCTGGAATTTCATGAAAAGTAAGAGAAAAGTGGCTGGTTTTTCGTCACCTATGTCTTACCAGAACTCCGTCACTAGTCAACGGTCGGAGATCTGCAATTTGTTTGCTAGTTTTTTTGCCTCTCCATACGAACCAGCTACGAGGTCCTCTATGTCTATAAATGCTCTCAGTTCCGTGAACTTTAATTATTTTAAATTTACTGAGCAGGAAGTTCGTGATTGCTTGCTTAATCTTGATGTTAATAAGGGCGTTGGTCACGATGGTATTCCGCCGATCCTTATTAAGCAATATGCCGAGAGTTTGTCCCGTCCAATTACCTTCATGTTTAACGAAAGTTTCCGTAGTGGTTTTTTTCCAGATTCTTGGAAAATTTTCTGTATCCATCCCATTTTCAAGGCGGGTAGAAGAAACTATTTAATTAACTATCGGGTATTTTTTTTTTTTATATTTATTTTATTACGACTGAGACTGCGCTCATCTAGCAATTTTTCTTTCAAATACAAATTTTTATATATCTAGTAAAACTCACGTTTGTTGGGGTGTAACCCACTGGTTAGCACCATAATCAATTAAAACCTATTTACTAATTTTAGTTTGGTAAGTTCACTAGGTCAAGTGGCCTCGTTCTTTGGAGTCTTCTTTCAACGACAGGGTTATCTATCATATGGCGAATATAGGGGTTTCCATGTTCCTGGAGCCTTATTTCGTGTTTTGCGGCATGCATTTTTATTTCCTCTTTGATGTATTCAAAGAGTCCCTGTGAAGGTCTTCATTTCTTGCGTACCACGGAGCATTGACGATGCTACAAAGAACGTTGTTTTGAAACGTCTGTATCATTTTGGCGTTTGTTTACTTGGTACATCCGCAGAGTTGTATACCGTAGGTCCATATCGGCTTCAAAATTTGCCGATATAGCAGCAGCTTATTGTGAATTGTAAGCTCAGAGGCTCTACCTATGAGCCAATACATTTTTCTGAACTTTATGTTAAGTTCTTTTTTTTTCTTTTTGACATGCTCTCTCCACTTGAGCTTGGCATCGAGGATCATGCCAAGGTATTTAGTTGTATTTGCATATGGCACGAGTCGCGAGTTAATTTCTATAGGTAGGTGCTAAGCCTTTTGATAAGTAAAGTTAATATGCGTGGATTTTGTCTCATTAAGTTTGATTCGCCAACGCTTTGTCCAGTTACAAACCGCATTGGTCTGCCATAATTGCTGTGTCATCTGCAAAAGTGGCTATGGTTCCTTCATTTGTGGTTGGTATGTCCCTTGTATATGTATAGTAAATACAGGATTGGTCCTAAGACACTCCCCTGCGGGACACCGGCAGAGATTTTCTTTAGCTCAGAGTATTCATCCTCATATTTCACTCGAAAGTATCTATTGGATAAATAAGATCTTAGTATGGCATAGAATTGTCTTGGTAGATCTCTATGCAGCTTGTATTCCAGACCACTGTGCCAGACTTTATCGAATGCTTGCGCGACGTCCAGGAATATGCTTGAGCATACTTTTTTACGTTCAAATGTTCTTTCCATTATGTTGGTGATTCTATGGACCTGTTCAATTGTAGAATGGTTTTCTCTGAATCCAAATTGATGTGGAGGAATTAGTTGTCGATCCTCAATTATTGGTTTAAGTCTCTTTAGTAATAATTTTTCAAAGAGTTTTGACATAATTGGCAGCAGAGAAATTGGCCTGTAAGATTTTTTATCGGTAGGTGGTTTATCAGGTTTTTGTATCATGATTACTTCTGCTATTTTCCATTGATGTGGAACATATTTTAACCGAAAGGTCGCATTGATTATGTGTAGTAGCTTACGAAATCCTTTGTCTGGTAGAGCTCTGATAATTTGGCAAGTAATCAAGTCATACCCTGGGGCTTTTTTAACATTCATGTTACTTTTCACTTCTTCTTTTAATTCTTTGAGAGTTACTGGCCGTATTTCAAACTCATCCAGCTTGTGAATAGGTATTATATTTTCATTGGCAGTTTGTCTTGGTAGTGGTTGGAAGGTTACCTGGAGATACTCCGCAAATAGATCAGCCTTCTCTTTGTGACCTCTTGCCCAGGTCCCATCATCCTTTTTAAGTGGAGGCACTTGCATTTTGGGTCTTTTGAGTCCCTTCGTCGCCTTCCACAGTGAGTAATCAGAGTTTTTTTCATCAGTTAGGCTAACTAGATATCTGTTGATTGATTCATTTTTAACTTCTTTAAGAAGGGATTTGAGAGCTGCGGCCAGAGTGCACGCGATAAGCGAAGCGAGGCGAGAAGCGATGCGATTTCGCGTGAGCCACGAAGCGAATGCTGTCCAAAGTGGATGCGATAGAAGCGATTTATAAAGTTGAATACAAGTTTTTTAATATGAAAATATTTTGAATTTCTGTGCCTTGTATTTGTATTTTAATTATTAAATATTTTGCTATCATCGTTATAGAAAGATTTGGTTTTAATTTACAAAATATTAACTTCAAATTCAAATATTTATTAATTTTTTATTTAATTATCTATTACATATTAATAATATTACTGTTATTAATATTTATTATTATTAGTAAAACTTCTCTAAAACTTTTAAAATAATAAAAAAATAAAAAATATTGCACACAATTAAAGAACAGTATGCAAATGTACATAAAATCGCGCGAGAACGAGCGACAAAACTCAACATGTTCAGTTTTATCGCTTCTCGCTTTGAAACTCGCATTCACTCGCACCTCGCACCGCTTTAACTGCGGACAGTTCTATTTAAATATACGTGTGCAGTTTTGTCGCACGTCATCGCTTCTCGCATCGCTTCTCGCCTCGCATCGCTTATCGCGCGCACTCTGGCCGCAGCCTTACACAAATTGTTAAGAATTGTTTTGTTCTCCGGTGTTCGATTAATTTGCCAGGTTTTACGAGCTCGTCGTTTTTCTCTTACCAACTCTCTAACTTCCATTGGGTAGGATATGTTAAGCGTCTTCTTATTTTGCAAAATGGGAGTGCTTGCCAATGCAGCATAGTGAATTATTTCATTGAGTTGTTCCAATTCGTCTTCCAACTGTCGAGAATTCCTTATCGGTACCTGGAGATTGATTTTGTCCTCCATTATTTCACGAAAGAGATCCCAGTTTGTTTTTGAATTTGTTAATCTGGGTGCACTTTCCCTGTGAATTACAGTTTCACTGACTGTCATGATAACCGGTGAGTGATCCGATACTAGAGAATTGCTATTTTCAATGTGAATATAGTTCTGAGATATACCTCTTGCTACATAAAAGTCGATTAGGTCCGGTATCTTAGCTTTGTCACTGGGCCAGTATGTTGGGGAACCACCAGAGTAAAATTCACATTTTGATGTTTGCCCTGCTTTAAACAATTCTTTACCCTTTGACGTCGTAAGTCTAGATCCCCAATAGGTGTTTTTTGCATTAAAGTCTCCTCCAATAATAAAATCATGTCCTAGCGATTTAAATAGTTTAATGTAGTCCTCCCTTTTCAAGTTATGCCGGGGAGGACAGTATATTGCGGAGACAGTAAGCTGTCTGTGTTTAATGAGAATCCTAACAGTGGTGACTTGCATTGTTTCTTCTTCGATTTCTGTTTCTACATGGTGTTTTATATTTTCTTTTATTAGTAATGCTGAACCACCTCTTGCCCTTTCCGCTGGATGAATGGAATGATATAAGTTATAACCCCGGATTTTAACAACGAAGATTTAACAAAATGGCTTTCGGATATTAGAAAAATGTCGATTTTTTCTGTATTTAAAAATATTTCTATTTCTGGATTATGTTGCATAAGTCCATTCGCATTCCAGATTGCTATTCTGAAAGTTGTGTTCTTACTTAACATTTTTTATCGGATTGCGTTGTGGGAGTTGCATTTTCATCAGTTGATCAAATATCATGTTGTTCAGGTTACTTTGGTCATCTAGCCGCTTTGTAATAGCATCGATGCTGTTCATAATGTTTTCCATAATTCGATTATTTTCAGAGCCCATATATTTGGTTGAACCCGAGCCTTTCACTACCTGAGCAAATATTCTTCTTTGCCCTGCGTTGCTTGGTTGTGGATTTTGATCCATCTGATTTGATGGTTGAATCCTTAGAATTTCTTGATTTTCCGATTGATTTCGTGATTTATCTCTTAATTTTTGTAGGTGTTTAGCAACCTCACAGCCCGATAATTGGCCGGAAGTTTGCCTTTATAATTTATACACTTAGCTGGTACATCTCTCCCTATTGTACATGCCTGGGTAAAATGTTTACCTGAGCATTTTACACATCCCGGATCCCGGCTGAAATATTTTTGGGTGTGATTAAATCCCTGACATTTCTTGCATTGGAGTATGCGTGTAGTGGTTCTCCTCATTGGTTCAATTTTTACCTTCATGTGAAGAATTGCTTTTATACGATAAATATTTTGAACATTCTCTGAGTTATCAAATACTAGCATAAAAAGAGGGAGTCCCCTTTTATTGAAAGTTGGGTTTCCTTCTTGGTTTTCTATTCTCTCTTTTTTAATCATATTCACTGCATCTAGTATTTGAAAGCCTTTATTTTTTAAGTCTTCCATTATTTCTTCGCTTGAGCAAGTGTGATGCAAACCTCTTGCCATAACTTTTATCGGTCGAGCCTGTTTGTCCTCATAGGTAAACCACTGATACTTTCCAGCATTCAGCTTCATAGATAATGTTCTATAGGTTTCTGAGTCCAGAGTATTAATTTTCCAAACGTCGTTGTTTAGCGCTGTTACCTTATATTCTTTGTCAGTAACCGATTTCATCAGTGACTGAATTTTTGGGTAACTGGTTACTCCCACGATATTTATTGGTGGGGGTGGATTTTCTTTCGGTTGCACCAGTTTTGGTGCAATGTTCTTGGTAGATTTACTACCTTTCGGTTGATTGACCTCGGGTTGGACAACTTCCGGTTCGGTACTTGTAGTTCCGCTAACATTTAGTTGAGCTACTATCGGGAATTGCCATTCTTTCCGTCATACTGAAATTATTTGAATCTATGGTTCACAGGGTCTTATCTTTCCATACTAAATCGTTAATATCTTCTGCTCAGCACGGGTTTTATCCAGGCAGCTCTACAGTGACTAATCTGGTTTCCTTTTGAGACAAATTATTTAATAGTTTAAACTCCAGACAGCAACTAGACGTTGGTTATACTGATTTTGCGATAGATTTTGATAAGATCGACCACTCGCTCCTTGTCACCAAATTAAATAATATAAATTGTCAGTTCATCCCAGTGGGTGCATTCTTACCTTTCCGACCGCTGGCAATCCGTTAGAATTTTGATTCTAGTTCCCAGCTATTTCGCGCGACATCTGGCGGACCTCAATGTAATTATATTAGTCTATTTTTATTTACATTGTTTATGAACGATATTTTTGACTGCTTCGAATTTGGCCGCTGCCTCCTATTCGCCGATGATATGAAAATGTTTGCCCGGGTCAACAGCGTGTCCGATTGCGTGAAGCTGCAAGATGATTTGGACAGATTTTGTAGTCGGTCAATTTGTAATAGACTGGGTCTCAGCGTGAGTAAGTGTAAGACGTTTTCATTTTATCGTATCCGGTCACTTCTGTTCCTTCAATATTGTTTGTATAATAAGGATGTTGATATAGCGGAGTTCACATCCGATCTGGACATAATTTTTTAGCCGATGCCACCTTTACCAGACGCATATTACCACCATTATATGTACCTAAGGCATATATTATGTTGGGATTCATTAAGCGGAACTGTAAGGACTTTACCGACCCGATTAGTCTAACATCACTGATGTACGTTTCTTTTGTTTGTTCGAATTATGGAATATGCATCGCTAGTATGGTCACATTCTTATTAATGTCATTCGGATAGAATAAAGAGTGTTCAGAAGCAGTTTGTTTTATACGCACTTCGATGTCTACCGTCTGCGCGGTCTGTTGAATATGTTCTTCCACCTTACCAAAATCGCTGTAATTTGTTGAACCTATATGCACCGGTTAGATTGTCGACATGCTGTAGCTTCGGCATTGTTCATTTTCGACATTCACAGTTCTCGTATCGATTGTATCGAGCTGCTTGCACGCTTAAATATCTACGCTCCAGCAATTACGGTCTTTCGGAACCAATTCTAAGGGCATCGCGTGAGTTTAATTCAGTGTTTGATGTTTTTAATTTTCTTATGTCAAGAGCCTCGTTTAAGAAAGCTTTATTTAAATTTTTATGTAATAAGAACTAAATTGTTGGCCGTTTTTTGTCTATCTTTTAATTCCTTTTGTATTGTTTAATTTTATAATTTTTTAACATGTTTGTATTGCCGATTGTGAACACTGTAAACATTTTTTACATGAAATAAATAAATAAATTATTCACTAAAATTTTGATAGTTTTATGTTAAAAGAGTGCTCAAAATAGAAACATTTTCACACTATGTTTTAATAACTTTAACTTTGTTATTGCAAATGAAACTCTTTTGTTATGTTTGTTTGTATGTTTCATTTGCTAAGGTCGACTAGCACTTATAGCTGTATATGGTCCAGCTAACTGTTTAAATAAACGGTTAATCCAAGCTTCTAGAAAGAAACATGGACGTCCCGAGTACAACTATTTACTTTCACTGAGTCGCACTTTGTGATAAATCCGATTAGCACAGATATTATGGACCTTATACATATAAAAATGCAGTATCCGGAACTACTATCTATTTTATTAAGCTGTAAATTGTGATACCCTCGCTCATTTACACGATATAACGGGCCTTATACGATAATGCGCAGTACCCGGGACCACCAGCTTAATAAAGATGTTCACTCTGCAAGATCTATATTGCGATACGACTCAAAAAAACTCTTTTGTTAAAAATTGGATTTGGCAATTTCAAATGCCGGTGGACATTACTTGCATGTGGCAATGACTTTAATTTAGATTTCTTTTTTTGAGTAGGTTAGTAGGCTAGTGCTGTATTTGGCGTTTAAATTGTGTGTATATAATATCTTGTAATTTTTTTTGCCTAAATTAAAAAGTTTAGCTATTTTATTTTAAATTCTACTAATTAAAAGTAAGTACACTAATTTAAAATAAATGTTTGAAACATTTACATTTACATATATCATTAATTTGTAAATTATGGTAATAGGTAATATCATTAAAAATAGAATCAATCATCATAATAAATGGATACTCCACTAAAAGTATTTAACTACATTTTGCAATCATGTATCTGGTTCATAAATAAATGTAAGGATTGAGTCACATTATCATAATAGGTATCTGTAATCTCTAAAAATAGTTTTATAACATTTAAAATAATATAGAATTTCTTGTTGTTGTTGTTGTTATTTTCGTTTGTTCAGGTCGACTAGCACTTAATATAGAATTTTCTTATATCGTTTTCCAGTTACAACAAAGAGTAGAAAAAAGACAAAAGAATGGCAAAATGTCAGTTTTTAACATGTTTATTGTCGTTTTCGATGGACCAAAAAAAAATATATGTTTTAACTAAACTCGACATGTAGAAAATGATTGAGTTTGGTTTTTTTGTTACTGAGTTTAATTTTTTTGGTCAATTGAAAATGAAATTAGTAGAGTGCAGTTTGATATTTCAACAATTTCGATAGAATAATTTAGAGTAGAATAGTGTGTAATGCCTAATACCACTGACAGACTAGGGATTAGCTAAGCGCGATTAGTGAAACGAGATTAGCTAATCCACCACAAATCCATATGCGTTGACAGACTAGGGATTAGTTTCTTGCAGAGAAATAAAATATTATGATGGTGATTCGCTGAAATATAGCGAGTAAATCAGCTGCACTCATTTTTTAATTCAATATTTGTAAGATTTATACATTAAAACTTTAAAACACACTAGATTTTCTTTTTCCTCGAAATTTATTCAGCACAAATTTTTTAAAATGTCATTGATTTTATAACTTCTATCGTAAATTCACGCCACATACATTTTCAGCAATGTTTAAATAATTATTTCACATTGTAGTGCCACTTGTACCAACACTAAACCCAATACAACGAGATAAGCTCGAAAATTTTCAAGGATTAGTGCACTAATCTCGATTAGTGACTAATACCACTGACAGACTAGGGATTAGCTAAGCGCGATTAGTGAAACGAGATTAGCTAATCCACCACAAATCCATATGCGTTGACAGACTAGGGATTAGTTTCTTGCAGAGAAATAAAATATTTTTATGGTGATTCGCTGAAATATAGCTAGTAAATCAGCTGAACTCATTTTTTAATTCAATATTTCTAAGATTTATACATTAAAACATACTAGATTTACTTTTTCCTCAAAATTTATTCAGCATAAATTGTTTAAGATGTCATTGATTTTATCACTTCTATCGTAAATTCACGCCACTTGCATTTTCAGCAATGTTTAAATAATTATTTTACATTGTAGTGCCTTCGTGTAGTGCCTTTGTACTGCGTTTTACCATCACTAAACCCAATACGACGAGATAAGCTCGAAAATTTTCAGAGATTAGTGCACTAATCTCGATTAGTCACTAATCCTCAAATAAAACGAGATTAGCTAATCTTCAACTTGACACACTCCAGCTAATCTCGAAAAAATCACTAATCGCGCTTAGCTAATCCCTAGTCTGTCAAGGGTATAAGACAGACACAGAGTTAATCGCGATTTTCAGTTGTCATTTTTGTCAAAAATCACGTTGTGGAAACAAAATAATCCGGTTTAGATGAAAATTGTGTAATGACAGACGACTGTCATTACCCGCTAAACAATTTAAGCGAATTCGCAAAATACGTCGCATAAGCGTACTATTAACGTATCAATTTTTTGCTTTGCACTAATCCATTCTCAAACTTAAATAAAATATAATATTATGTAGTACAAAATATATCTCGCAAACAAATTTAATTATCATGAGGTAGAAACGACATAAATGATTCGTTTTTGCTACAACTAAACGTAACGTTTACGAAGAATTGTATGAGCAAAGTTTCGTAAACGTAACACTAAATTCCTCTAAAAAAATTAATGGAATAATATAAAGAAACGATAACCATTTAGTTTTGAGTTTTCGATCGTCATTACGTATTTTTTGTGTAATTTTTTGTTTTAAATAAATAACTAAGCAAATAATTAATGTCCCAATTTGATTTAGAAAAATATAATTTATGACCTAATATTTCTTAGAATAAAAACAAAAATACTTAAGAAACTATAAGTTTTTTAGAAAAGGAAAATTGCAAATCAAAAATTGCATTAAATCCATATCGATAAAAATGTTACGTTATTATTTTACTAATTACGTGACGTAAATGCTCCACCTCAAGCGAACTGTTTACGAACTACTAATACATTGATAACTCCTCGCAAAAAGTCTAATTATCATAGGACGGGAACGACATAACTGCTTCGTTATTGCAACACCTTGTTACTTTTACGAAGAGTTGTATGAGCAAAATTCTTCGCTACTTAGTGTTACGTAAATGTAACACCTTGTTTGACGGGTACACAATCTTCACAAAAAACTGGATTATTTCGTTTTCACAACGCGATTTTTGATAATCGGGATAGATGAAAATCGCGATTAACTTTATGTCTATCTACCGTATAACTGGAAAAAGACATTCATAAGTATTTTATTTAATTATATTAAAACGATTTATGTATTTGTTTCTTAAAATAAAAATGATCTTTAAAACAAAACAATAAATTTAATAAAAAAAAGTAAAAGGAGATTCGTTCAAATATATTTTACTAATGTCGCATAATTATCTGAATGTTCTTCAACGAATAATCTAAAATAAAAATAGCGAATTGGTGTACGAATTATTCTTTCATTTTGTTGTTGATTTTTAACTCTGCATATATTTTTCGAATAGAGTTTTGAACTCCCCGTGTAATCAGGCATCACAAAAAAGCTACAAAAATTGCACATAAAATGGTGATTGGTGAAAAAATATTGTAGTCTTACTTTGGCAATTTTACAACAATTACCGTCTTACAGAGCATTCACAATGCAAAAACTTTTTACTTTTGACTTACAGGTTTGTACGAATTTCCAACATAACGAACAAAAACTTTTCTTCGTTAAGTTAGAAATTCATGCAAACCTGTTGTAAGTCAAAAGTAAAAAGTTTTTCATTGTAAATGCTCTATTACTTTGGTAAAAGTTATTCCTATCCGGATAGGCATGAAATTTTGCCCAAAGTAAGAGCAATTCTTCTTCAGAATAATTTTTTATTTTTACTTTCAACAGTTGGTACCAAGCTCTAAAATATAATTTATTATTTAGAATTTTAACAAACATTAAATAGTGATAATAAATTATTATTATTATTTTTTTTTCGCTGGCGCTACATCCCATGGAGGGATTTGGCCGCTTCATTTTGAAGTTTCGTAATCATTTTGTTAACGGATAATGAGTGATTAATTCATTGATCCTACCCTTAAAACAGCCGTGATTTTTTCATCACCCGCCGGGAATCGAGAACCCGGGACCTCCGGAGCGTAAAACCATGTGCCACCGGGGCGGCATAATAAATTATTGAATAAAGTATCATAATTCCAAATGATAATTAACAAAATTTAAAATTCTGATTTATCGAAAAATTGTTGATTAATGATTTATAATGATTGAAAATTGTTATTTAATACCAACTCATAAAACTAAATATAAGTATTATATTTACTCTCGTGGTAAACACTAATGTAGTCTTACTTTGGCAATTTTACAACAACATGCCGTGTATTTTCATTCCGGAATGAAGAGTTTCATTCCGAGAGCAAAATGCTCTTCTTCTCATAGTTGTAGTGTTTACTACTAGAGTAAATATATTACATAATATTTAGTTTTATGAGTTGGTATTAAATAACAATTTTAAATTTTTCGATAAATCAGAATTTTAAAATTTGTTAATTATCATTTATAATTATTATACTTTATTCAATAATTTGTCATCACTATTTTATATTTGTTAAAATTCTAAATAATAAATTATATTTTAGAGCTTGGTACCAACTGTTGAAAGTAAAAACAAAAAATTATTCTGAAGAAGAATTGTTCTTACTTTGGGCAAAATTTCATTCCTATCCGGATAGGAATAACTTTTACCAAAGTAAGACGGCATAAAACTACGTGAAGAGAATTTTTCTATACCTACTTCTCAGTGAAATGAAACTCTTCATTCCGGAATGAAAATATGTACACGGCATTGTTCATGACACAAAAATCCTCTACAGATAAGCTCAATAGCGTACGTTCATTCACTGTGTTCCATTGGAAACAATTTGCTACTGCTAAGTACTTAAGAGTAGATGTTCAATGGAACGCAAGTTTTCGTTACAGTAGTAAAACATAACCTCAATTTAAATAAAACTACTAGATTTTGACAAAAATACATTGTTCCATTAATAATAGTAAGTAATAACACGTTAAACAACAAAATAATTAAAATATTTTTGCGATTTAAAAATTGCCGTGTCGCATCACAAACATAAACAAAAACAATTTTTTTTAACCCTAATACAACCAACATATTTTTGTTATGTCAGTAAATTCAAATTCTAATCAAATAATTTAGCAAATTTTTTCAAAGAATGCCAAGTACGTTGTATGGAATGTATGGAAATGTTTTAAAATAAAATACACACAAATTTATAACTGCTGTTTTCCAAACGGATACTTATTTGTGGAACCTGTCTAATTCAAATAACCCTCCAGACCAGGCGTAACATAAACGTACAGTTTATGAAGACTTCGCTCTACTGAGGTGTTCGTAAACTGTACACTAAAACAGTACGGATATGGTTCGTAAGGTGTACTTTTATCACATGAGAAGTGAAACAAATTTGCGAAGACTTTTGTATGTATTGGTGTGTATAAAACTGTTCATAATGTGTATCAAAACCAAAAACATATATAATTCCAAGACGAACTATTCAAAATTTAAAGGTACAAAGTGACCACTGGTTATAGTGTTGGTTGTGTACATATAGACTTTCAATAATAAAATTAACCAACACTAATATAATTTGTTTTGGTATTAGAAAACAAAAATTACATTAGAAACAACAACAATTTACATCACGGCAACGCCGTATAATAATATCGAATAAAACAAGACCTATTTATGTGTATGTTTGAACAACAAAATAAATTACAACAACAATCAGCATATTTTCAATTTTGTTGAGAAAAATTTGTAATGTATGGATGTAAACATTTGGATATTTTTTTTTCTCTAGAATATAAGTCGAGAATTATTTTTTCGATTTAATTTATAGGTTTTATGTTGTTAATTCTCCTGTTTTTCTGTTAACATAAATAGTATTTTATTTGTTCGAGCTTGAATTAAATAATTCAAATTACGTTTTGAATTACTTAATTTTTCTGGTTAGTGCAATTTTTGTTGTAATTTACAAAAGTACTAAAGTAGTTTTTAGCGTACAAAATACGCTAAATATTTGTTCTTCATTCGTTATTCGAGATAAATGTTTGAAGACAATGACTCGCTTGGCCTTTACCTAAACATGTCAGTGTAATAAATAATTAAATTTATTTAGTTTTAATGAAATAATTTAATTAATTGTACACCAGAAAACAAGATGTCATATGTTTGTCGTACAGATGTTTTCGATAATGCACTGTGCGTGCGTAGTGTGTTAAGTGTTTGACAGGAAAAAGATTTAACCTATCTTTATAACACTAGTAGACCAAAAAGTAGCACATTTCATTGTTTTAAAAAACACAATAATCGTACATATTTAAATGCTTTAAACACGTTAAATATAAAAGTATTAAGGCACAATTCAATTTTCAACATCAAGACATCTTTTAAATTTATAATATCTTAATTATTTTTTTATTAAATTCAAAAATGAATTGAACTACATAGTACAATATTTTTGTCAAGAGTGTAAAAATAAAAAGTAAATATGTATTTGTATGAAAATAAATGTCAAATAATATACAACGTTGCCGTCGTCATTTAGTTACCAATACTACCTTCAGTGGTCGTTTTCATTCAATAACAAACTATAATTCGTCTTGGAATTATAGATGTTTTTGATCAAAACCAACAAAAATGTTTATACAAGCCGTGCCATTCGCTCTTTACACCGATCCTCTCTCAGAAATTGTGCTCTATGAGTTGATATTGGTATGTCACAAAACCAACAAAAATGTTAACAATAATTTAGGCATTTGTGTTAGTTTTGTGTATATATATTTTCTGATTTATTTTATACATTACTAATACTAAGCTATAGGGTACAATTTTTATAGCTTAAGTGTTTGCTTGGCACGGCTTGTATAAACATTTTTGTTGGTTTTGTGTGTATGTTTAAACGTTACATTTACGAACTTCTTAATCATAACATTTATGAGCCATCTGTGTGTAAAAATTTACGTAAAGTTCAGAATGCGTCCCCAGATATAATTTTAAATCGAAATTAGTTATTAAATAATAAATACAAACAAATTGAGTTTTAAATTAAATTTATTTTTATTGTATACTTTTCAAGCGTACATGTAATTCATTTTTATATTCTGGTTTCTTTTTAATGTAGGTATATAATATACATATTCACTAATAATATATAAAGTATTTCTTTAATCTTTTTGTTTTAACATTTTAAAAGATTAATAAACAAGGCAATAAATGTAATTGCAAAATTAAAAAAAAATAAAATGTTTAAAAATTCACACAATTATAACAATATTAATAACAATTATAACAATATACAAAATTAAAAATGTTACAATTACAAATTAAATTATAAATTACCAAACAAATTGCTCACTAGTTTAACTTTATACGCAGTTGTTGTGGTGTTGGTTTATGTTTATATTTTAATTAATACAAATATAATGTATTTATATGTAAAAACCACAAACACAAATAACATAAATTTAAATTCAGATAATTAAAATAAAATTATCCCAAGAATAATAAATTTAATAATAATAAATTAAAAAAAAAATCGCTGTGCAGTAAATATTGCGCATTTTTGTTCTTTTGATGCAGCTGTCAAAATAAGTAAGCTAAATCAATTGGAATGACTTTACTTACTTATTTAAAATGGCGGCCAAATAAGTCAATAAGTATCAAATAAGTATCGTTTGGAAAACCGCCTAAATTAACATTATTTTGAGAATCGTTGCATTTACCAAATGAGCCAAAAAGGCAAACGTTGGTTGGATTAGGGTTAAAAAATTACATTCCACACAACCAAAACTGGTATAGAGCTATTGGAATTTTTTGAACTAAAATCGCTCTACCGATAATTTTATGCGTAACTACTTCTCAACTACACCATCATTTGAGCATGAGTAGTTGCGAATAGATACAAGTATAGTGAAATTAATATCTCAGCGAAACTCATTTTTTCATCGTTGTGCGCAGCCAACAGTGAAGTAGCTAAAATAAATTAAAAATTCAGGGAAGGGTCGGCTGAATAATAGTTTTAAAAACAAAAAAAATTTTAAATAAAGATATGTGAAATTTGATTCCAATACATAATGTAATTTATATTGGAAAATATTAAAAATTCTCATTATTTTATAGGTAAATTCTAAAATAACATGTGAAATTAAAAAAATATAAAAAAATATTAACAACACCACTGGATATGTAACGTTATACCCATTTAAGGTACGAACTAAGTAGGCACATTTAGAAAGAAATGTCAATTTTCGTGTTAAAGCAAAACAATAACAAAACTCGATTTTAAATTTCAATTTGTTCGAGGCAAGCTAATGACATTAAAATTATCTTAAATGTTATCAAAAGGTCTAGTGCTAGTGTATTATCTAAATTAAAATTACATTAATTATTGTGAATAAATTTGAGGAAAAACATAATTCAAAATAGACAAATTCTAACCTCAAAATGTAAACAAATTAGCCTAAATACATCGCTGTGTTTACGCCATTTGTTTTGATGCGCGAGAGCTGTCAGAATTTCGCCGAGATATTATTTTCACTATACTTATGAGTAGTTTACTAACGCCAATGGAACACGCTTTATGAAAACTAAAATATTGAAACCAATTATTTTTATGTGAAAAGATAGAATACAAAAAAAAAAAATAAAAAAAACAACAAATAATAAGCATTTTTTGGAACAGTTGAAATAAGACTAAACAAAATTAAACAACTTGGCTTCACCAAAATATACAATAGTAGCGACAACGTATTCATATTGAGCTTATTTGTAGAAGGTTGTTGTGTCATGGCATTGTTGTTGTAAAATTGCCAAAGTAATGTCGTTTTCCACTTACACACTACTCTACTCTAAAGCTACTCCAATCCGCCATCTTGAAATCCGTCGAAATTGGCGGAGTAGCAAACTACTCTAACTAATACATTTACATCTACATTGCATTGCATTGCAAAGTTGATTTATTTATTGTTATGCTGTGGTTTTTAAAATAATTGTTCACAATTTTATTAATTTTTATTTATAAATTCACCGTTTTATTATTTTTGTAATTTTGGTGTTACAAAGTTAAGTTCATGTTTTAATCTAACACGAGTTACATTTTTATTTCTCTTATATACTATCTTATAATTTTACTCGCGCTATATCTACTTATTTTCTTTCTTTCCCTTTATTCTTATATACTATAATTGCGTTACTCGCGTTATCTATTATTTCTTTATTTTCTTTTTAAGATATATATGATCATCATTTATTTTGTTATTGAAATTATTGACGTTATTGTTTTGGAAAATATTATTTTTAAATAGATAATATATTTTAACTATTTTTATGTTTACAGATGGATCAAGTTATTTTATTAAATCTTCCTGGGAACAATTTTATATTTATATTAAACAATATTTCTTATCTAAGATATTTTTATATTATGTCTATTTATATGTGCTATTATAACACCTCCCATCTTATTAAGATAAATGATGATTTCTTTTACATAATTTAAGGGAATCATTATTTATTTCAAGGTAAAAATCCTTCATTTACACTACCTGATTTAATTGACGGCCTTTGCCTAATCGAAACTCTATCCAATTCAATTTCAATATCATCTTCATTTTCTTCTTTATCACTATTATCTTTATAATATGTTACTTGTTGACAAATTGGTTTTTTCTGTTTTTTATTGAAACACTTATTAAATAAATTAAAGGTATTTCCACCTTTTACACATTTACATGTTATAAAAACAATAATTATAACTAAAACTATTCCTGTTATTCCAAAAATACTATTTTTAACAGGAGAAGGAACCTTTTTTAATTGTCTCGAAATATAGCTTTCTTGATTATTTAACTCTATAGATAAGTCATTTAATTTATTTAATTCATTTTTCTTAATTTTATCAACTTTTGGAATAGGTATTACTTCTTCAATTTTAATATTTAAACAACAATTTTCTAATCCAAAATGGTATACATCATTATTATTTTTAGTTTCATTAATATTTTTATTTGTTTCAATTTCAATATCTACTGTACTAAATTTACAATTATTTTCTAAGTAAATTATAGCTATATTATTTAAAAATCCTTCTTCTTCAATATTATTACAATTACATTTATATTTCATTTTTTCTGATGTCACAAATATATATTTTAAATAACTTAATTTATGAAAAACTTCAATTTGATTTGGTATTAATTTTAAATTACAAAATTTATTAGTTCTTTTCATAAAAACATTTACTTCACAAATTTCATGTTTAAGGGTACTTTCCAAAATTAATTCAGGACAAATAAAATATACATTATTTTCATTAATTAATTTATTACATTCATTTAAATTATTTTTTAAAGCAAAATTATCTTTACTTTTACTTATTAATAACATTTTATTTTCTTCAGAATATTCTATTATTGACCATTGGTCATTTACCTTAAATGGTAATGCTAAAATTTCATATGTTTCTATATTTATTTCTTTAATTATAGGTACGGATAATACAATATTTATTACACCATCCTTTTCAAAAGCTTTGACTTTAACTTCTTTAATTAAAATATGATAACTTTCTAAACTTGGAGTATATAGTAACTTTTCTTGATTTGTACTATTTTTTAGAATTTCAATAAATTTTTCTGGGGTTATAATAATTGGATGAATAGTTCCTGCTTGAAGGAATAATATTGCATCTACTACTTTTTCTAGTTCCAATTCAAATTGGAATAATCTACTTAATATTGTATACTGTAAACTTCTTAAATAATTTATAATAGCTTGTTTTCTATTAGATTCATTAACGATAAGTAATATTTCGTTAAACTTTGTTACAATTTCATTATTTTTATTTTCTAAAATGTGATACTGATTTGTTAAATCTGATTTTGTTCATTTAAACTTTTCATTATTTTTACTTCTTCTTTTAAACCGTTTTGAATAAACTCCTGATTTTCTTTAACTGTTCTCATGACATTATCATAATATTCTGCGTCTTCATTATCCATTGTACCAAACAATCCTTTAAGACCTGTACCAACTATATTTATTAAACCTCTTTTGATCCTATATTTTCGTGTACCTAATAAAGAATGTATTACATCTATTTTACTTATTAATTTCCTATAATTTAAAACTGCTTCGTCCACAAAATCGTTGCACTCCTTTACATAGTCTAAACATGCCCTATTGACATTATTTAATTGATGTTCTATCACATTTATTGATGTTTCAATTTCATCGATATTTATTTTATTTATTATTGAAATGTGTCCATCCAAAATTTTCGTTAGTCCCAAATATTTATAATACAATCCATTATGATTTTCTATATTTTCGATGTAGATGGAACATTCTGTTCTCGACCTATAAATGGTTTTATATGTGATTTATTATATTTAACTCGTTTATTATTTTTTAAAACTAAAACATTATATTTATCTACAAATACTACTTTATATGGACCTCTATAAACACTATCTAATTTTCCTTTAAATTCATTTCTTACAAGTACATAATCTCCTATTAAATAATTATGTTGTTTTCCTAAATTCCTATCATATCGATTTTTTGATTTTTCTTTTTGAAGTTGTAACTTATTTCTTGCTTTAATTTCCATACCTACCAGATGTTTTTGTAGATCTTCGGCGTAATCGTTGATTGTCTCTAGTATCTCGAAATCTATTTCGCTTGGTTTGTTGACCTTTCTACCAAATATTAATTCATAAGGAGTAAATCCTGTTGAACTATGAGTTGTTATATTGTAGCAAAAACTAGCATATTTCATATGCTCATCCCATTTTTTGTCATTTTCTAAATTTTTCCCAACTAATTTCAAATATTCATTTAATCTGGCATGTGCCCTTTCTACACTACCGTTTGACTGAGGGTGTGCTACACTAGTGGTTATATGTTTAAAACCAAATAATTGCGAAATTTCCTTCATCAAGGAATTACAAAATTCTGAACCGTTGTCAGATAATATGATTTTGGGAAGACCGAAGTTTAATATCCAACCTTCAACTAAATTTCTAGCTATAGTTTCCATCGATTTATTATTAATAGGAATAAATTTTATATATTTTGATAAATCATCTTGTATTGTTAAACCGTACAAATTTTTATTTTTTGTCTCCTTATACGGACCTACTACATCTATTGCAATTTTTTCTAAGCAATGATTCGCATTACTTACTATTTTCATTGGATTCCTATGCGGATGTCTATCTATTTTTTCTGTTTGACATGCTTCACATTTATTAATAAAATCTATAACATCTCTATTTAAACTTTTCCAATTATATTTTTGTCTTATTCTACTTATAGTACCTTTTTGACCTGAATGTCCTCCTATTAACCCATTATGGTTTTCTTCAATTATTTTCATTCTTAAATTCAAATCGTCTATTTCTTCTACTTGATTTTCATTAAAACTTTCCTCATTTTCTTTATTATTTAAAACTTCATCAACATTTTCTATATTCTCACTTTCTTTAGAATTCTCATCTATTTCATCTTCACCAAAGATTTCTCTTAAGTTTTTCTCTATTGCTCTGTGTTCTAGTTCACTAATAAAAATATTCCTACTTAACTCATCAGCTACTTTATTATCTTTTCCTTTTTTATATTCAATTTTATAATTATACTCCTCTAATTTCAGTCTCCATCGAACAAGTCTCGAACCTGGATCTTTAACATTAAATAACCATTGTAAAGGTCTATGATCCGTTCGTATTATAAAATTTCTACCATAAACATACGGACGAAATTGTTTAACTGCCCATACTATCCCTAAACATTCTTTTTCTGTGGTGGAATAATTTTTTTCTGCGCCATTTAATGTTCTACTAACGAACTGTATTGGAAGATCTTTACCTTCAATATTTTGACTTAAAACTGCGCCTAAACCATTATTACTGGCGTCAGTTGTGATTATAAAATCTTTTTCATAATTTGGATACTGTAATATAGTGAAATTAATTAATTCCTCTTTTAATTTTTCGAACGCATCCTGTTGTTCTGTATCCCATTTAAAAACTGTATTCTTTTTCAATAATTTATTTATTGGACTTGCTGTTATGCTAAAATTTTTAATAAATTTCCTATAATAGCCTATCATTCCTAAGAATGATTTAATTTCTTTAACACAAGTGGGTGGTTTAAATTTATTAATTGCTTCAATTTTATTCTTATCTGGTTCTATACCTTCATTAGTTATAACATGACCTAAATAACTAACTTCTTTTCTTAAAAATTCAGATTTATCTAGCTGTATTTTAAGGTTAGCTCTCTTTAATTGATCTAATACCTTAACTAATTTTTCATTATGTTCTTCTAAATTTTTACCATACACGACAATATCGTCTAAATAGACAAAACATTTTATTCCTTGCAAACCTGATAATACCGTATTCATCATCCGTTGGAAACAAGCTGGGGCATTTTTCAGTCCGAATGGCATTCTTGTAAATTCAAAATGACCATATGGGGTACTAAATGCTGTTTTTTCAATATCTTCCTCAGCTACCGGAATTTGATGAAATCCTGATGTTAAATCTAACGTCGTGAAATATTTCGATTTTCCTAACTGATCTAAAATTTCTGAAATATTTGGTATTGGATAGCTATCTGATATAGTAATTTCATTTAATTTTCTGAAATCTATTACCATTCTCCACTTGATTTTGCCAGATGCATCTTTCTTTTTGGGTACCACCCATAAAGGTGAGTTCCACGGGGATTGACTATCTCTAATAATTCCATCTTTTTTTAGTTTTTGTACTTGTTTATTTACCTCTTCTTCATGAATTTTAGGATACCTATACGATTTTGTAAATATTGGTGAGCTATCACTAGTTCTAATTTTATGTTCGATCACATTTGTTGTTGATAAACTCTCTCCTTCTACACTGAATATTTCTTCATAATTCCTAATTATTTTTATTAATTCTTTCTTCTCTTCTTCATTTAGATGTTCTAACCTAACCATCTTTATTATTTCATTAAATTTGCTATATTTTTCGCATTTAAAAACATTTATTTTATCCTCATAATTTTCACTTCTATTTACTTTTTCACTATTACTAAATTTTTTGTTTTCCTCTACGTATTTATTTTTTTCTTCTACCATTTCATTTTTACTATCACTTGATTCTGGATTGATAATGTTGAAATCCTCTAAAGGCATTCCAACTAATTTAAAATCTATTTTATTTTCAAAATCTTCTATATTGCACATTCTAATCCATGCAAAATTTTCATTGTTTCTTTCAACAATACACCCTGGGATAAGAATACCATGCTTATTGCATTTTTCTATTATTACATCTTTATTTTCACTATCGGATTCTACCTTAATTAGCCTAAACACTTCCGTTCTAGGTCTTACAAAATCTATTTTCTTTTTAAACTGCAACTCAATTTCTTCAGCTACGTTCTCTAGAGAATCGCACTGATAATTGATATTAAAATGATTTTCTCGCAAGAAATCACTTCCTATTATTCCATCGTAGAAATCCATACTATTTTCATTAATAACGTGAAAATTTATTCTATGGTAAATTTTACTATTACCCTTAATATTATTCAAGAAATGAATACGAATAGCACAACTGCCAAGGCTACTACTTGTGCTACGACCTATTCCCTGAAAATTTATAATCCCGGTTTCTTTAAAATCTTCTTCAAATATACAATTACTTTTTATTAAACATACAGAAGCACCTGTATCCACTAACATTTTAAATATTTTATTTTTATAATTTACTAATACGTAGGGAATTTCTAGATTAGCTGGATCAGACACCCTAAAAAAATCTAATCCTTTCTGCGAAAATTTTATTTTATCCATCGATTTTTGGATATCTTCAACCTTTTTTTCTTCACTTTTTCCACTATTTTCACTTTTGTTTACACAATTTTGGTTACTATTATTTCGATAATTGTAACTTCGATTCTTATTTTTATTAAAATAACACACGTTTGACTTGTGTCCCATTTTACCACAAGTGTAACATTTTACCTGAGTCATATTAATCCTCACGGTATTCCTATTGGAGTAATCTCTCCTAGGATTCCTAAAATTATCAAAATTGTTTATTGATAATCGGCTTTCTTCTTCTACAGCAAAGCTGGTCGCTTCACTGAGATTTATAGGTCTTAGCGTATTACAATATGTGCCTATTTTTTCATTTAACCCATTGATAAATGAACTTAAAATATTTGTTTTAATATATGAACTTTTCCCATTCCAATCCTCTTCTTTTGTCTCGCCCTTTGCATTTTGTAGCATTCTACGTTGCAAAGTTTCGCACCTTTGTGTAAACTGAATTACACTTTCGCTTTGCCTTTGTTTCAGCGAAATTAACTCCCTATGGAGTTGTAAATTTGAATATTTTTCCCTAAAAATTACATTTAATTCTTCTTTTAAATTTTCCCATGAATCGATTTTTTTGTTCATTAAAATTATGGAAGCATTTCCACTAATTTTAGATTTTATATATGCCAATAGGATCGGTTTTTGCTCCTTTGTGGCAAGATCAACTGCATTTTGGCAGTTTTGAATAAATGTGAAGGCTTCTTCAGCCTCACTTTTGAAATTCGAGATGAATTGAAATAATGTTTTTATATCTATTTTTTCCATTTTTTTTTTTTATCTGTTTCTCTCTTTTTATTTTTATAAACGAAATTATTATATACTCCTTTTTTTTTTATTTACTTTACTTTTACACTCAACAGTCAAAACTTTTCGAAAATAGGACTTATATTATGAATGTTACTTTAAAAATAGGGATTTTTATTTTATATATATAAATTGTGAGAAAAAAAACAATAAAAATAACTTACAAAAATAATATGATGTTGATGACGATGATGATTGTTGATTCCATTTCCGTTGAAGTATGGGGAACCCGTCGAAACTGCTGCTCTCACTTAATCGGCTTCTTTGATGAAAATATTTGTTGTTTTTTTTTTGTTTTATTTTTTGTTTGTTAATATTTAGCACTTTTTGCTAATATTTAACACTTTATTAAATTGTAAAACTTTAAACTTTTTTTTTATTATTAAGAATATTTAACATTTATCTTGTTAATATTTCTTATTTTTTTATTAATATTTAACACTTTATTTGTTAATATTTAATACTTTTATTTTGTTAATATTTAACACTTTTATTTTGTTAATATTTAACACTTTTATTTTGTTAATATTTAACACTTTAATTTTGTTAATATTTAACACTTTAACCACTGATTTTTTTTTTATATTATGTACGATTTATTTTTCGTATTTTTCCGCTGCCACCATTTTTAATGTTATGCTGTGGTTTTTAAAATAATTGTTCACAATTTTATTAATTTTTATTTATAAATTCACCGTTTTATTATTTTTGTAATTTTGGTGTTACAAAGTTAAGTTCATGTTTTAATCTAACACGAGTTACATTTTTATTTCTCTTATATACTATCTTATAATTTTACTCGCGCTATATCTACTTATTTTCTTTCTTTCCCTTTATTCTTATATACTATAATTGCGTTACTCGCGTTATCTATTATTTCTTTATTTTCTTTTTAAGATATATATGATCATCATTTATTTTGTTATTGAAATTATTGACGTTATTGTTTTGGAAAATATTATTTTTAAATAGATAATATATTTTAACTATTTTTATGTTTACAGATGGATCAAGTTATTTTATTAAATCTTCCTGGGAACAATTTTATATTTATATTAAACAATATTTCTTATCTAAGATATTTTTATATTATGTCTATTTATATGTGCTATTATAACATTATTGTCAAAATAGTAATTTGACAATTAATACGTATATTCACACACCATTACAAAAACGCAAAGTCATTTAAAAAGATTTTTTTATATGTTCCACTTACAATGTCAAAAAACTGTCTTTTTGACAGCTCTTTCTACTCCTTTTCTACTCTTTCACTACTCTTTTTTGTAACTGGAAAACGACATAAGACTACTATAATTGATTTTGCCGTCAAGACAAGTCTTATGAATGAGGGCTATTATACAACTCATTGGAACTATCAGATAGTTGAATTTTCCTTATGTCGTTTTCCACTTACATACTACGTCTAAATTGACGGAGTAGCAAACTACTCTAACTAATACATTTACATCTACATTGCATTGCATTGTAAAGTTGACGTATTATTTGTCAAAATAGGAATTTGACAATTAATATGTATATTCATATACCCATACAAAAATCAAAGCCATGTACAAATATTTTTTTGTATGTTCCACTTAAAATGTTAAAAATCTGTCTTTTTGACAGCTCTTTCTACTCCTTTTCTACTCTTTCGTTACTCTTTGTTGTAACTGGAAAACGACATTAGTTACGCTGTATAATATCGGTTATTTGCGTTGCTAAGTAGTCTTTCGCGAAACACAACTTGTTGTGGTACACTACTGTATGTATTTGAATTATGAGTGTACCACTCAAAAACATCTATAATTCCAAGACGAATTATAGTTTGTTATTGAATGAAAACGACCACTGAAGGTAGTATTGGTAAATAAATGACGACGGCAACGTTGTATATTATTTGACATTTATTTTCATACAAATACATATTTACTTTTTATTTTTACACTCTTGACAAAAATATTGTATTAGTTCAAATTCATTTTTGAATTTAATAAAAAAATAATTAAGATAATATAAATTTACAAGATGTCTTGATGTTAAAAATTGAATTGTGCCTTAATACTTTTATATTTAACGTGTTTAAAGCATTTAAATATGTACGATTATTGTGTTTTCTGAAACAATGAAATGTGCTACTTTTTGGTCTACTAGTGTTATAAAGGTAGGTTAAATCTTTTTCCTGTCAAACACTTAACATAGTAACACACTACGCACAGTGCATTATCGAAAACATCTGAACGACAAAATGACATCTTGTTTTCTGGTGTACAATTAATTAAATTATTTCATTAAAACTAAATAAATTTAATTATTTATTATACTGACATGTTTAGGTAAAGGGCAAGCGAATCATTGTCTTCAAACATTTATCTCGAATAACGAATGACGAACAAATATTTAGCGTATTTTGTACGCTAAAAACTACTTTAGTACTTTTGTAAATTACAACAACAATTGCACTAACCAGAAAAATTAATTAATTCAAAACGTAATTTGAATTATTTAATTCAAGCTCAAACAAATAAAATACTATTTATGTTAACAGAAAAACAGGAGAATTAACAACATAAAACCTATAAATTAAATCGAAAAAATAATTCTCGACTTATATTCTAGAGAAGAAAAAAATATCCAAATGTTTACATCCATACATTACAAATTTTTCTCAACAAAATTGAAAATATGCTGATTGTTGTTGTAATTTATTTTGTTGTTCAAACATACACATAAATAGGCTTTGTTTTATTCGATATTATTATACGGCGTTGCCGTGATGTAAATTGTTGTTGTTTCTAATGTATTTTTTGTTTTCTAATACCAAAACAAATTATATTAGTGTTGGTTAATTTTATTATTGAAAGTCTATATGTACACAACCAACACTATAACCCGTGGTCACTTTGTACCTTTAAATTTTGAATAGTTCGTCTTGGAATTATAGATGTTTTTGGTACCACTGCAGTAAGTAGCGTCATAGAAGACACACGTATAATTATAGTAATCCATATATTAACTGCTACCTAATAAATAAAATATAATTTATAATTTATGTGAGTGTTTTAATTCAAGTATCCATTAAACACATCAACTTTATAACATGGTGTCAGATTGTGGTGTCGTATAATTTTTTTTTGCATAAACATTTATTAAAAATAAGATTATTTATTTTTGAGGTTATAATTTCGCATCGAAATATCGCGTACACATACCTTAAAAAAAAAATATATAAAAATGGCGGATATGAAAGTTCTTTTGGATTTCCTTAAAATTCAAGCTGAATCAATAAAAGAGCTAACAAAGGAGCTGAAAAATCTTAAAATAAATACGACTCAATCGACTGCAACATCGTTAAATAATAATCCTCCTAATATTCCTTGGCCAAGCCCACTTGATTTCGCAGGGGACATTCGTGAAAATATTGAAGTCTTCGAGACCACGTGGAATAATTACTGCATTGCCACAGGTATGGATAAATGGGGAGAAGACAAGCAAACTCAAAGAGCTAGTCTGATGTTGTCAGCAATTGGAACCGGAGCAATGAAAAAATATATGGATTTCGGATTGACATCCCAAGACAAAATGTCCGACTCAGAAGCTTTAAAAAAAATTAAAAATTGCATTTTATCCAAATCAAATGTAATTTATGATCGATATTTATTCAATTCGTGTAATCAACTACAAAATGAAACTTTCGATCAATATTTAATTAGATTGCAAAAGTTATTAAAATATTGTGATTATCGCGACATTGAAATGTTAAACGAACTTCTTCGTGATAAAATAGTTGTTGGGATCTCGAATGACCATCTGAAACGGAAATTAATGGAGATTCCTAACCTTACTTTAGATAAAGTAATTGACTGCTGCAAAATATCAGAAGTGACACAAAGTCGAGTCTCATCGATGAAAACTTTTGAGGATTTGTCTACAACAGTCGCACAAGTTCCAGTCAATAAAATTCGCTCGTTTAAAGATAGCAATATTAAAAGTAATAAAAAAAGAAAATGTAAATTCTGCGCAAAATATCATGAATTTAAAAAAGGAATCTGTTCTGCACTGGGACAAATATGTTCGTTTTGCAATGGAAAAAATCACTTTGAAGCTGCATGCCGAAAAAAATTGAATAAACGTCAAAATAAAAATCGTGTGAATGAGACAAATATAGAAAAAGAAGTGCCTAGTGATAACGAAAGTGAACATATAGTAATCGCAAAAATAGAGGACGACACAAACAAACCTTCAAATAACATGGTCACGGCGCGTTTACATCTACAATTTGGACAAAATTGGAGAAACGTCGATTGTATGATCGATACAGGATCAAATTCGTGTTTAATTGGTGAAAATCAATATAAAAATTATTGTAATGATAAATATTTAAAAATAGAGAAATCTACACGGGGTCTTATCGATTTTATTGGAAATCCAATCGAATCAATCGGCGAAGTTCAAGCTTCAAGTTAAGTGTAAATTGGAGAATCAATCATATATATATATTGATATTTCAATTAATCAAACGCGATAACATTCCGTTGCTGTCGTCGACTGCGAGTGCTGCTTTAGGTCTTATACAATATAGTGAACTTATCAAGCAAATTCCAATAAATATCAAGAAACCTCAAGTAATTCGTCTTGTAAAATCTCAATCATCGAACATCGAAGAAGCAGAAAACATCGTAAAGAAATATGATGACATTTTTGCTGGATATGGTCTACTTCCTGGAGAGGTCGATCTAGAAGTCGATGAAAATGTGAAGCCGGTCATTCAGCGTCCTCGCCGCATACCAATAGCGTATAGAGATCGTCTTAAACAAGAACTGGATAAGCTTGAGAATTCTAGGATCATTCGAAAAATAGAGAAAAAAATCGATAATCTGAAAATAAGTGATGAACGAATAGATAATATCCGTAACGAAACCATGAAGGATGCAACACTGCAAACCTTGAAAAGGATTATCATTAATGGTTGGCCTAAATATATTCGAGATGTGCCGGATGAAATAAAAATATATTACAAGTTTAAAAACGATCTGTCAACCACCGAGGAACTTCTGCTGATGGAAGATCGTATATTAATTCCACAATCACTTCGCAAATTAATGTTAGACAAAGTCCATCTTACACATAACGGAATGGAGGTCACATTGAAGTTAGCACGTCAAAGTCTTTTTTGGCCCGGAATGACAACACAAATTAAGCAAAAAATTAAAGAATGTGCAATTTGTGCTAAATATGCAGATTCTCAACATAAGCCACCAATGTTGTCACATAACATACCGAACTATCCATTTCAATTCGTATCAATGGATATATTTACCATATCGAGCAATGGAAAGAATTTGATATTTTTAGTAACAGTTGATCACTACAGTGATTATTTCGAACTAGATATTTTAAAGGACATGTCCACAAAGTCAACAATTGAAGCTTGCAAACAAAACTTTGCAAGCCACGGTATTCCACAGCGTATATTGACTGACAACGGTACAAACTTTGCAAGTGAAGAATTTCGAAAATTCATTACAAAATGCGGTTGTTCACAAATAACATCTGCACCTCATCATCAGCAAAGTAATGGAAAAGCGGAAGCCGCAGTTAAAATAGCAAAGAAGTTGATTAAGAAATCATATGAAAGCGGAGAAGAATTATGGTCTGTTTTATTACACTGGAGAAACATACCAAATAATCTACAGTCAAGTCCATCGCAACGCCTCTTTTCCAGAGCTACAAGGACAACGATACCAATGCTCTGTAAGTCTTTAAAACCTAAAATTGTTGAAAATGTCGAACACAATATATAACGTAATCGCAGTCGTAGTAAATTGTATTACGATTCTAAATCAAGGCAACTGCCAACTTTATTAATTGGACAGCCAGTATTTGCTCAAATAAATCCCGAAGTTAACAAATTATGGTCGAGTGGTTTCATTCAACAAAAATTAACAGATAGATCTTACCTAGTTAATGTTAATGGTGCAAATTATCGAAGGTATCTAGTTCACATCAAACCTAATCATCAAAGTCTAGATTCATCACCCAGTATTACTGCAAAGCAATATACCAGTCAAAATACTACTGAACTAATGCCACAAACACCACCGATTATGAGACAAAAAACAGATGATTTACAACCATCAACCACTGCCGATGATCTACAACAAGAAAGCGTAGAAGATCAACCATCACCTTCTACACCGGTCAACAATATTCCATTTCAACGTAAAAGAAATATTAAATTACCAAGGAGATTCAATGATTTTATAATGGATTAAAGTAACGTAATGAAGTCTCCTTGCAATTTGAATTTTATGCATTTAAAAAAAATGTCTTTAAATTTTCAATAGTAGTTTAAACATAACATGTATTAATGCTGTTAGGTTAAATATGGAATTGTTAATTTAATTTAAAAAAAAAAAAAAAAAAACAAGAAGGATGTTGTGGTACACTACTGTATGTATTTGAATTATGAGTGTACCACTGTAGTAAGTAGCGTCATAGAAGACATACGTATAATTATAGTAATCCATATATTAACTGCTACCTAATAAATAAAATATAATTTATAATTTATGTGAGTGTTTTAATTCAAGTACACATCAACTTTATAACACAACTAGTGATGTTTCGACCGCAAACAAATTAATCATATCTTCCATGAATATAAACAAACAATTAAAGGCGGGTTTTGAGTTGCAGTCGTTCGTTCGTTCTTTCGTTATGAAATTTTTTTTAATCCAATCAAAGGAACACGAACAAAAAATAACGTCATTTTCAAGGAATACTACGATTAATAAAAAAAAAAATTCAGAACGAAAAACGAACGAACGAAAACGAACGAAAACGAACGAAAACCCGCCTTAATATTTTTGATATTTGACATGGTTGATTCGTTGTATACCCTACCTCTCCACCTGACATACATATACTATACCACTACCATTAGCATTTCTATAAACAAAAATATTAAAAATGGCTGCGGGTGAGGTAAACGTGCGATATGTCATTCGGTGCGAATAAACTGGAATTTATGTTTCATAAGCATTAATTGTCTCTATACAATTGAATTAGTTTCATAATTTCCTCCTTTTCGTTAATTTTGAAAATATTTATTATTAAAACTTAATATATATTGGCATTAAGATTCAACACACGGAGAATTACACTTGCCATTACTTTGAATTGTGAATGTTGTATATGAAATTATTATAACATCGAGTTTTGCCAAATTATTATAACTTGCTGGTATAATTTATTGGTATTTTATAACATTTGGTGTCTCCACTAGCAAAAGAGTAAATATTAATGGTATAACTCAATGGTAGATTGCAGGTGGAGAGGCCGGGATAGTCTTACTTAACATATCCAACTCGAGCTTCGAAAATCATCTGAATATACAGTTGCGGACTCGATGTGTTACCTAAGAAACACAACTCCACCTGCGGTGTCGTTGTGTTTCCTAAGCAACACATCTCGTCCTATCAACTGTATATTCGATTATTTTCGAACCTCTTGTTGTATAAAGTGATAATACAACCATAGACATAAAAAGAAAAACCTGAAACAAAATAGTTTCCCATGTTTATTCCCATATAAAATTCTGTCCTTTTCGTGTAAGCAGTTGGAGAGAGAGAATCTATTAACTTTTATGCTCTTTCTTTTTTCTAAACAAACCATTTAGTTTTTATTGTGGTTTTGCGTAGTTTCGTGACAGTTAAAAATTATCAAATAAAACAAAACAATTACAAAAATTGTATACATTATACATGTAATTAATTATTATTTGTGGAAAACTATTAAAAAAAATTTATGAAAAATGAAGTGATTAATCAGAAAATGTGCTAGCAATACTCGCAACAAATTACCGGGAATTTCATTTAATCGAGAAGTTTTATTCTGGTTTACATAAAACGAAATTAAAATTGTTGTTGGTTTCTAGCCATCTTACGATTTGTAAATAAATTTACCATTTTTTTTTTTTGCCAGGTGCGAACTAAAAGTGTAAAATAATTACGCGTTTTTAGAAAAGTTATTTTTAATAATAAAATTAATTTTATTAAAAAATAAATTTTATTAAAAAATTGAACTAAATAATAACTATCCGTGTATTAGCAACTAAAATAAAAACATTTTTTAAACTTTAATTGCGTTATTTTAAGCAACCCATTTTATTGAATAAAATTTTAAATATGGCCCTGTTCTATTTTATCTGTATCCCTTTTTCCCACCGCTTTGCTTACGCTTGACGTTTGTTGTTTCTGCTCTATACCTTTTAACTCTATGGATTCAACTCGGTGCATAAACGTAGTTTTTCAATAATACAGTGCATGAAATATACGTCAAGTTGTCAAATCATAATCAGCTGATTTTTATTTCTTATCTTATTTTTAATTGGTGAATGTTGTGTTTTGTGTAGTGTATTCGACGAAGAAATAATAAATTACTTATACATAGAAAGTAGAATATAATATTTATTTTCATATTTCAGTCGTGTGAAAAATTGGCATTTGGTTTAGTGATTATTGTAAATTTATAATTAATGTTTGTGTTTTTTGTTTGTTATGTTAGTCGTCTGTAAATAATCATAATTTGCTCAAGCTAGGTAGCTAGTTGGTCTTGTAATTAACTTTTAGAAATTACAAAGATTTACCAAAATTATTAATTTCTTTAAATGTGCAAAAATTCAAGCTATTATTTAAATAAATTTATATGAATTAAACGAAGTTGCATTTATTGAAATTACAGACTGGCTAGTTTTTTTCAATATGAGTTCAAAAAATTTGACCCAATTTCGAAATTGTCGAATATTGAGAGATCATAAAATAATACATGAAGACATTTGGGTCCGCGAAGGCAAAATTTGCAATCCAGAAAAAATATTTTTCGACGAAAAAATTTATGCACATGAACAAATTGACTGCGGCAATGCCATTATCGCGCCTGGGTTTATTGACCTACAAATAAATGGTGAGTGAAAAATATTATTGTATACGAAAATATTTAAAACCACAATACAAACACGATGAATTAACTGAATGTAAATAATTGGGCTTATCATTTTTATTATTATAACAAACACATGCAAATTTTGCGATATTTTCAATAAATACAGGTTCATTGACCGGCTTTAGTATTATGTAGATTGAGATTTCGATATTCAAAATTTTGATATTCATTTTAGTTGGGCAGTAGTGTACATATCAGCTTAACAAACCTGTTACATACATCAGGGGTTTATTATCATCTAAAGAAACACCATTGTGTTAAATAACATAAGCATAATAATCTAGGTTTAAGGGCTGCTGGACGAGACTCTAAATTTAAATTTACGCTAATTTGCTTATGACGAAAAACTAAAGCGTCAGCAAAAATTTAAAATTTTTTTGGAAAACATACAAAATATCTGAGGTATCGTTTAAAAAGCGGTTAAGGATGCTGCATTTTTGCAGATAATTTGCGGTAATTATCCGCAATTTCAACCAACCAAAATCACTCTAAAGCCGCGTACACATTGAGCGAACGAACAGCGAACAGCGAATGAACACCAAATAGCGAATGTTTGTTCGTTCATTGACGATTTGGAGTATGTATCATACACACATCAAGATCAAACGAACGGAAAGCGAATTTGACATAATATGTCATGTTCGCTGTTCGTTTGCAAAATTAATTGGTGAACAAGAGTATGGATGTATTTTAAAAGAAAAATTGTATTATTTTTTAATGAAAAGTTATAATAAAACAAAAAAAAAAATTAAATTTTAAGATATTGAATTTTAAAAATCGTTTGTGACTTTTACCTTACTCGACAAGAAAAAACTTATTTGTGTTCGTCGTTCGTTGTATTGTTTTTGCGTTTTTATCATCCATACTGAACATCAATTTGATCCCCATAGGGATAGATATAAACACCTAAATGCTGATATACATAATGTGCGCGTAATTTTTTGTTATTATGAAATGTCATTTAATGATAGCACGCTTAATTTTTAAATTTTCTGGTAGGTGGGCGTTTTCGAACATTTAGCCCCGATTTTATGAACGAGGATAAATGATTAATCCTCTGATTTAGCGTAGTTTGCCTTGTATGAAACAATGCAAACTACGCTAAATTAGAGGATTAATCATTTATCCTCGTTCATAAAATCAGGCCTTACAATCGTCAATAATTGACGATTGGAACATCACGGATTCCACCTAGTGGAGCATTTTTAAACTGAGCTAGCTGATAATTTGAGGTATGAAATTGTTGTAATTGCATGTAATTCCAATTTTGAACTGTTAACACAATTTTTACTTGCCAGATTGCTAATGATTGTAAATATGTAATTCCAATTTTGAATTATAAAAACAATTTTTAATCCAGTGGCCCTATTCTGGTAATTCCCGGGGAATAGAAATTTTAAATTTTCTTGCAGTATTATTTACTTTTCCCCAAAGTGTATTCTGGTGTCAGGGAAAAGAAATAATTGAGGAACAATTATTCCCAATTACAGCAGTTTTGACGTTTGTTCTTCCATACTTATTTTATGAAAGAATTGATGGGGAATACATTTTTTAACGAAAATGTTTGTTGAAATTAATAAATAATCATATTAATATTGTTTGTAAGACGTGTCCTTCACAGATCTTTACTTATTTTATACCCCTATTATGGTTCTCACCTCACCGAGAATTACGTCATAAATGTGACTTGAACTCACGGCGATGATATTTTGGTATTATGATTGTCGCCGTGAGTGAGAGTAATGTCAAAATAGCTCGCCTAAAATTTCTCGGTGACTAGTGCAATTTTTTATAAGGAATAAAGAAATAATGAAAATAGAAACACTAAATTTTTTTTTTACAGGCAAAATATTTTAATTAATATTTGCTAATTAAATATTGAATAAAAATCAATTTTGTATTTTTTTTTTTAAAATCGCATTTTAAAATATTTTTATTAACAACAAAATGCGTATGTAAGTTATCAAACATTTTTGTTCCGTCAAGCTTCATTCGTCACAGAAAACTAAATCCACATTGCATTTGCCTGTTTGCACTATTTATTAACAATTTTAACCGGTAAAACATCTAATTAATGCTCATAAAATTACAAAATTAATCACAATAAATGTAAATGTGTTCAAAAAAACTATTAGACAATTAGACATACGTCAAAAAATAAAAAATTACTGTGCTGGTAAACTTCAAAACGAATGGAAATTGTCATAATTAACAAAACCAAAAACATCAGCCGCGCACAACTCTCAACAAAATAAAAGTGAGAACCATAATACCAAAATTGAACTCACGCGACTTTTCAAGTCACGGCGACTCGTCGGTGAGGTGAGAACCATAATAGGGGTGGAGAACACGTATGTATAACTAAATTTATTTCCCCTGTATATTTATTTCCCAATTGCCAGAATGGAAATGGGGAATAAAAACTTGGAAAAATTTATCTCGGAAATAACTGCTGTAAAAACAAAATATTCTCGGGAATTACCAGAATAGGGCCACTGATTGCTAAATTTTTTACGTCGCATTTGTGGCAAGTCTGATTTTGTCAGGTGCATCATTTTAACTTTTTTCCTCTAGAGGCGCTTTCTCTACTTTTACAATCGTCAATTGACGATTGGAGCATCACGGATTCCACTTAGTGGAACATTTTTAAACTGAGCTACCTGATAATTTGACGTTCGAAATTATTGTAAACAATTCCAATTTTGAACTGTAAATACAATTTTTATTTACCGAATTGCTAACAATTGTAAATAATTCTGATTTTGGATTTTAAAAACAATTTTTAATTACCGCATTGCTAAATTGTCTTTCGTCGCATTTGTGACAAATGTCATTTTATCATGTACATCATTTTAACTTGTTTCCTCGAGAGGCGCTTTCTCTACTTTTACAATCGTCAAAGACACATGTAGTCTTACTTTAGCAATTTTACAACAACAATGCCGTGTATTTTCATTCTGGAATGAAGAGATTCATTCCGCTGAGAAGTTGGAATAGCAAAATTCTCTTCTTCTCCTAGTTGTAGTGTTTACCACTAGAGTAAAACTATTACATATATTTAGTTTTATGAGTTGGTATTAAATAACAATTTTCAATTTTTCGATAAATCAGAATTTTAAATTTTGTTAATTATCATTTAGAATTATTATACTTTATGCAATAATTTGTCATCACTATTTTATATTTGTTAAAATTCTAAATAATAAATTAAATTTTAGAGCTTGGTACCAACTGTTGAAAGTAAAAAAAAAAATTATTCTGAAGTAGAATTGCTCTTACTTTGGGCAAAATTTCATTCCTATCCGGATAGGAATAACTTTTGCCAAAGTAAGACGGCAACAATTGCCGTCTTACTTTGGTAAAAGTTATTCCTATCCGGATAGGAATGAAATTTTGCCCAAAGTAAGAGCAATTCTTCTTCAGAATAATTTCTTTTTTACTTTCAACAGTTGGTACTAAGCTCTAAAATATAATTTATTATTTAGAATTTTAAGAAACATTAAATAGTCATAACAAATTATTGAATAAAGTATAATTAATTCTAAATGATAATTAACAAAATTTAAAATTCTTATTTATCGAAAAATTGATAATTGTTATTTAATACCAACTCATAAAACTAAATATATTTAACACTTTCGAGGACATGACGGTATATACCGTCATCGAAAATATGTTGCTTTGGGGCATGAGAGTAAACACAGTCAAAAAAATAGCACTTTTATGTCCTAGCAAAACGTATTGCGATTTTAATTTGGACCCTTTAATTTATAAAACTTTTTTCGTAATTTTGTTTTGTTTAATATTTTTTTTGATTTCAACGATCACAAAACGGCATGACGGTATATACCGTCATGTCCTAAACGAAAGTTTCTTTTTGTAGGCATTTGCCGTCATGTCCGCTAAATTGTTAATATATTTACTCTAGTGGTAAACACTGCAACTAGGTGAAGAAGAGAATTTTTCTATACCTTCTTCTCAGCGGAATGAAACTCTTCATTCCGGAATGAAAATACACGGCATTGTTGTCGTAAAATTGCCAAAGTAAGACTACAAATATATTTCTACTGCTGTGTTCCATTGGCCTGAGTAAACTACTCACAAGTACTTGTATCTACTCGCAACTACTCATGCTCAAACGATGGTGTAGTTGAGAAGTAGTTACACACAAAATTTACGGCAGAGGGATTTTAGTTTAAAAAATTCTAATAGATGATTCTATACCCATTTTGTTTGCGTGGAATGCCATTTTTTTAACCCTAATCAACCAAGGTGTGCCTTTTGGCTCATTTGATAAATGCATCGATTTTCAAAATAATGTTAATTTAGTTATAAACTTGTATGGATTTTATTTTGAAACATTTGCATAGAACGTACTTGGCATTCTTTGCAAAAATTTATTAAGTTATTTGATTAAAATTTGAATTTACTGACAACAAAAATATGGTGGTTGGATTAGGATTAAAAAAAAAATTTTGTTTTTGTTTGTGATACGTCACGGCAATTTTTAAATAGCAAAAATATTTTAATTATTTTGTTGTTTAATGATTAATTATTATTAATGGAACAACGTGTTTTTTAATCAAAATCTACCAGTTTTATTTAAATTGAGGTTATGTTTTACTACTATCACGAAAATTCGCGTTCCATTGGACATCTACTCACAAGTACTTGCAAGTAGCAAATTGTTTCCAATGGAACACTACATATATATAAAACTTCATATTGACGATGGGGCATGCTATATGAAATTTATTTTGTCTTTATTTCACTAGAGGCGACAGCGTCGCTCAAGTATTTTTAATAATTAATTATTTAATTTTTATTAATTATACAATTTCTTACTCAAATATGAATTTATTGTACAAAATATAATACTAAGCAACGTATTAGAACTATATAAATACATTAAAATTGAAAAATTGTTTCATCTTAATTTTGTATCGTACAACAAATCAAGAGAAAATACTTGACCGACGGTGCTGCCTTTAGAAAAAAGCATCAAATATTTTTACTATAAGCATGCCCATTGTAAACGAAGAGAAAGCGCCTCTCGAGGAAAAAAGTTAAAATGATCCACTGACAAAATTACACTTGTCACAAACGCGATGAAAGAAAATTTAGGGCCAAATCGACAAACCAAAATTAATTAACAATAACAACTGAGACTAAGGCCCCTATTCACAAAATGCAAATTAGCTCTATAACCGTAAAATTTCCGATTAGTACTAAAATGGTATTCATGAAATGTAACTAGACTCTATAAACGAAAATTATGCTCTGTAAGTTTACAGTGACAAATTTTTTGACGTAAAGCTACAAATCTTGATTTTATTAGTTCATAACTCGGCAGAGTAACCATTTCTCGTCATGATTTTTTCAGGAAGTACTACTCTCGATAGCATCTATTTACCTGCAAGAATTCAAGATGATTTATTTTGTAGTTTTTGAGATGTTCACTAAAAATTGTCTATTAGGATTTCTTTGTGTTCTTTACGAATCAATATAGTACGTATCCTTGATGGTGTCTGTAATTCTTATCAAAATAACTTTTTTCTTCAGAATTTTGGTGAAGGTTTGTGGAACTGAAAATCAGTCCAAAAAACAACATCTGAACTCATATAACTACACATTTGAAAAAGTGTTCAAATTCTTGTGAGATTTCTTAGCCCCCATGACAATGGTCTATGGGACGCCATAATGCCAAGGAACGCCTTGCTACCGGTAATCCTCTACGCTCTTTACTAAAGTCAAAATAAATAATTTACACATGCCAACAAACTGAAGGTACAAAGTGATCACCCCATTTATCGTATTTGAGTGTGAAATGTTAGGCTACCGGATTACAAAAGATGGCCGCCAAAATTTAAAAATAAATATACGCATGTATGCATTATTTTTTTTACGAAGCCGGGATTTAGTTTACGAAAAAGGCTACGTCGGATCCTATTCTGTGCAAAAATAGTTTACTTACCTGTCTATCAGGTAACCTGCAAAAAATCTCATAAATGTACATTCTTTTTTCATTTGACTTTCAAGACAGAATGATTTGTTATGATTCGTTATTTGACATTTCGATTTATCAAAGGCTACTATTTTTCTTACGGCAGCGAATTCAAATGTATTTATTTACAGTGGCGAAGTTCTTACAGTTTGTGAATACCAATTTTTAGTACTCTGTAACTTTTGCTCTATAAACAATTTCCGTAAAGTTACAGCTATAGAATTTTTACATTTTGTGAATAGGGGTCTTAATTGTCTCTTTTCGTAATTTTAAACCTCAATAAAATCACAGATCAAAGTGTAGATTGAAGTTGTAGTCGTGGATATCGGCGACTACAAACAGTGAATACAATTGACGTTTAAAGGCCGGTACGCTGTTTTATTACTTATTATTATTAATTATAATTAATTATAATATAATTAAATCTACCAGTTTTATTTAAATTGAGGTTATGTTTTACTACTATCACGAAAATTCGCGTTCCATTGGACATCTACTCACAAGTACTTGCAAGTAGCTAATTGTTTCCAATGGAACACTACATATATATAAAACTTCATATTGACGATTGTAAACGAAGAGAAAGCGCCTCTCGAGGAAAAAAGTTAAAATGGTCCACTGACAAAATTACACTTGTCACAAACGCGATGAAAGAAAAGGATCCCGCACTTTTTGTATGGAAAATGGCCCTCGGTCAAACTCTCTGAAACTTTGGATTCTAGTAGACCTTAACCTGTTGATCAAAAGTCTCAATGGTCGCTAAGTCCTAAAAATTCATGTTTTTGAGATATACCCCTTATAAGTTGGGATTATCGCCCTTTTTTAACATAGCTACTACATATGTCTAATTACATCATAGAAAAATAACGAAGAGAACAGGGGTGACATGTTCTACCATCACTTTCGATTCGTTTTCGATAGTGTTGTGTCTCTTGAAACAAGAACAAAATTGTACGCTATTTTCTTCTTTCATTACAATTTTTTTATTGCGATCTCAGCCTTCTGTATACATTTCCTTTTCTTCACATCGATAAAATATCGCAAACAAAATTTTCTGGGATAAAGAGTGATGAATGAAAGTAGAAATAGAATGTTGTTTTATTTGAGCAAGCTGAGATAGCTTTAGAAAAAGAATAATTGAAAAAGCGAAATAGACTACAATTTTGTTCTTGTTACAAGAGACAAAACACTATCGAAAACGAATCGAAAGTGATGGTAGAACATGTCACCCCAGAAACTAAACAAAAATAGTGAAGCAAATTCAAAAACCAAGATGGCCGAAAAATTCATGATGGCCGACAAATTCTTTGGTTTTTTTCTCAGTAGCGTCGCATATTACTTTAGGTTTTATGCAAAGTAATAATTTATGTAAATGAGGTAGGGTAAATATATTAAAAGGAGCGTAATTAATATACAAAAGTTATTGTTATAAGTGAACCAACATAATTATAATAATAATACTTATGTGTGTTGTGTAAAAAATGGTTTACAGTTACTATAATGTACATAAAAATACCTATTTAAACATAGCTAAAGTATTAAAACTTTTAAAACTTGTAATAAAGTCATATGGAATGCAAGATTTGACTTCAACAAATTTAAAAACAATCAATACACTTGTAATAAATTTTCTCATATGTGATTTCGTTCATTAGACTCCCCTAATATTGAATATAACGGGACGCCTATGTTTTTTTTTGGTCAAAATAAGATTTTTGTGTGAATGAAACTTGAAATTTTTACTTTAATTACAATTTTATGAAATAAATTTTATTTAATTTTGTATTTTGAACATTTTAAAACCTAGTGAATTTACTATTGTGTACAAAATAAGTGTAAAAAATTCGAAAATATTTAAAATGATTGTGTACAAGTGTTATAAATATTTGTAAACAAATAAAAATTTATTTACCGGTGAAATGTAATCCCTTTTTTCTCTCAATTTTAACTTTATATCTGGTATTTCTGCACTTACACACACAACACTTAGGCCCGTTGTACATTTCAGCTAAGCTAAGCTAAGCGATGTGAGCTAAATTCTTTTCTGAAGGTTGTAAACATAAAATTTTTAAAGGAAGATATTAAGTCAACAGTGTATTTGTATATAGGTGTAGTTATCAGCTAAAAAGTACAAAGAGGTGAGCTTAGCGAGCTATCTAACCTAACGAAAACTGTATTTCTCGCTTAGCTTAGCTGAAATGTGCAACGGGCCTTATGAATGATTTTAATAAATAAATTTATTTTTTGAAAGTACTCTTTAACTTTTTATTCAAGAAATGCCTTATAAACTTTAAAAAACTAAAACCTCAAATGGCGAAATTTCTCTAACCAATATGGCGTTGGTAAATATAGAAAGAGAAAAAACAAAAAAACTGGCTTCAATTGTTTTTATGATTTTATATGGGATTTTTGTTTTATCTTCTATCCTTTTGTTTATTATCTGTGGTTTACATAAGTGTGTGTGTGTGTCTGTTTATTGTGTTTATGTATTTATTAAAATTATTATTTATGCACATTTTTACACATAAACCAATACATTCATCACAAGTCAAGTTTTTTAGATGAATATCGAAAAAAAACCGCATTACAAAAACAATTTTAGCACAATCCAAATAAACAAATCCATAGAAGTATATTTCACTGAATTTTTTTTGCTAAAATAGCAAGCCTGTTAAATCAGTGTGAGTCACGTGTACGAAATAAACCAATCAAAATAACATTACACTGATAATTTCCCAGGGATGTTTTCAGTGTAATGTTATTTTGATTGGTATATTTTGTACACGTGACTTGAAATTGACCGATTTAATAGGCTTGCTATTTTAGAAAAACATACTCTGGCTACTAGATGAAAAGAATTTATAGTTTTATTTTACAATAAATACTGTTTCAAAATGACCCTTTCATAGAACAATTTACAATTTAGCAGCCTTACTACTAGAATAAAATAAAATTGCAAACAATTTTCTCGTCGAATACCCCTCGAGCATTGATAAATACCTCATAATTTTATTATATTTCCCTCAAACCAGTAAAAATGGATTATTAGTATAGATAATATAAGTGTTCAGAGATTTGTCTTCAGTTAAAGTGACGAAAGATTGTCTTAAATTTAAATTAATAAAATTAATTTGAATAATTAAATCAATTAAAGTAGAGGTACGATTTGTGTATAACAATCGCATGCTAGATATCCTTTTTGGTGTATAAATTTGCGGCTAAGGCGCTATTTCGGAACATTTAAATAATTGTATCTATACATGTAAAAATGAATTCTTGATCCAGGGCTGACTTCCGGATTGGAGCATGTCACTAATTTCATATAACCCCTTTCCTAAAGACATTCCCGTCAAAAAAATCTTAAAAAATTGAAATTTGAGAAACAATTTGTACCACAGCCCCTAGACCTCGGGGTCCAGCCCCTTCAAAAGTATCGTGGGCTTGGTCCTGAACATGCAACATATACATGGTAAAAATTTCATGGCGATGGGTAAAGCGACTAAGGCGTTATTTCAGAACAATCAAATAATTGTATCTTTACATGTAAAAATGAATTTTTGATCCAGGGGCGGACCCCCCGAATTTGAACATGTCTCTTATTTCATATAACCCCTTTCCAAAACTCATTCTCGTAAAAAAATTTAAATTTTTGAAAAAATTTGTACCATGGCCCCTAGACCCCGGGGTCCAGCCCCTTTCACAATATCGTAAGATTGGTCCTGAACATGCAACATTTGCATGGTAAACATTTCATGGCGATCGGTTGAGCGACTGAGAAGTAATTTTGAAATAATCAAATATTAAAATTAATTTTTGATCCAGGGCTGGGCCCCTCGGATTCCAACATGTCAGTAATTTCATATAACCAGCCCCATAAACTCATTTTCGTGGAAAAATTTAAAGAAAATTAAAATTTTCGAAAAAATTTGTACCGCAGCCCTTAGACCCCGGGGTCCAGCCCCTTCCAAACTATCGTAAGGTTGGTTCTGGATATGTAACTTGTACATGGTAAAAATTTCATGGCAATCGGTTGAGCGGCTGAGACGCCCATTCGGAACAGACAAACAGGAATTCATTTTTATATATATACTAGCTGAGTTACCCGGCGTTGCACGGGAGGTATATAATTCAAATACCTTGATTGCTATGCAAGAATTCTCTCTTTACATCGCTGTATTTGAAAGCAGGAGTTGTATTTTCGAATATTTTGTAGAAAATGTCTGGATAACTCAGTAGTTCCGGAGACATAAGCTAGAAGAGGTTCAGGTGGATCATCCAGAGGAGGCAAATTCACTTTTCCATTTGAACAACACATTCCAGGCGATTCATTGTGAAACTTTAAAGCATGACAATACAAACAAATGTTTTCCATTTGCCCAATTGAAACATTGTAATCATAGTCTTTCTCGTAATTGAATGCTGCTAACTTTCAATCACCTCTAAAAGTTTCTATTAATCGTTCATATCGTAACCGATCGACTTCCAGCCGGGCCTCACGATGTTCAATGGTTTCAGTAGCTTTAGAAGAAGACATCCTGCTTCGAACATTTTCAAGCCGTGTTTCACGCTGTTCAGTTGTTTCATCAGCTCTTGAAGAAGACATCCTGCTTCGAACGTTTGCAAGTCGTGTTTCGCGCTGTTCAGTTGTTTCATTAGTTCTAGAAGAAGACGTACTGCTTCGATCATTTTCAAGTCGTGCTTCACGCTGTTCGCTTGATTCAACCACCCTTGCGGCTCTAATCTTCTTCGACTTTGCAGTTACCTGCCCACAGCCCAATTGATCTTTTTTTCGGTGGCATTTTTAAGCAAAAATGAAAGGTGTAGCTAATTAATCAGGAATGACTGGCATTCAAAACAGAAATTAGTATTAATTTATCAAAACGATTTTAATGTTCCCTTCGATATGTTTTACCGCGAACTGTGTTTGAAAATGTCTTTACGGAATTTTTTTTAAGCAAAACCAAATGTTATCTACAATCAAAAAGTAATCATAGATTAACACGTTTATAAACTGAAAACTTAAATCTAATAAGAATGTATATTCACTTGAAATAATATTTAATACCTGGAAAATAATCACCAACAATTATTTTATTGCAATATAGCTAACTAATCGAGATCAACGGCATCTGAAACACAAATTAATATTAATTTATTCAAAACGATTAAAACTACGTGCACTTCGATACGTTTTAGCGCGAACTGTGGTTGAAAATGACATTTCGAAAAACAAAAGAAGTTTTTTCAAACTAAGGCAATTTTACACGTACAATAATTTGAATCCAAGGATGTTTCTTGTAAAAGATGCTATTTTCAAATATAAAACGCTAAGTAGTACTTTTCAAAGTAAATCAGTTTATACGTACAATATTTTTTAGTAGATACTTTTCCTAGAATTGATTTTATGAAACGATCATTGATTATTTAAGTAATAAACTAAATAAAGTAATAAACTATATGCGTTTAGTATGAAACTACTATTTTCATTAAAAGCCGCCGGTCGCAATAGTGGATTGAAATAGAATGTTAATTATTTCTGAAGTTATGTGGAAATTAGAACTCGCTGACTATGGTACATTTCAAAACAGGATATGATAAATAGGATATCACTAAACAGTACATGTCAAACCAGTAAAAATGGATTATTAGTATGGATAATATAAGTGTTCAGAGATTTGTCTTCAGTTAAAGTGATGAAAGATTGTCTTAAATTTAAATTAATAAAATTAATTTGAATAATTAAATCAATTATAGTACAGGTATGATTTGTGTATAACAATCGCACGCTAGATATCCTTTTTGGTGTATAAATTTGCGGCTAAGGCGCTATTTCGGAACATTTAAATAATTGTATTTATACATGTAAAAATGAATTCTTGATCCAGGGCAGACTTTCGGATTGGAGCATGTCACTAATTTCATATAACCCCTTTCTTAAAGTCATTCCCGTCAAAAAAATCTTAAAAAAATTGAAATTTGAGAAAAAATTTGTACCACAGCCCCTAGACCCCGGGGTCCAGCCCCTTCAAAAGTATCGTGGGCTTGGTCCATTGAACATGCAACATATACATGGTAAAAATTTCATGGCGATCGGTAAAGCGGCTAAGGCGTTATTTCAAAACAATCAAATAATTGTATCTTTAAATGAATTTTTGATCCAGGGGCGGACCCCCCGAATTCGAACATGTCTCTTATTTCATATAACCCCTTTCCAAAACTCATTCTCGTAAAAAAATTTAAATTTTTGAAAAAATTTGTACCATGGCCCCTAGACCCCGGGGTCCAGCCCCTTTCACAATATCGTAAGATTGGTCCTGAACATGCAACATTTGCATGGTAAACATTTCATGGCGATCGGTTGAGCGACTGAGAAGTAATTTTGAAATAATCAAATATTAAAATTAATTTTTGATCCAGGGCTAGGCCCCTCGGATTCGAGCATGTCAGTAATTTCATATAACCAGCCCCATAAACTCATTTTCGTGAAAAAATTTAAAGAAAATTAAAATTTTCGAAAAAATTTGTACCGCAGCCCCTAGACCCCGGGGTCCAGCCCCTTCCAAAATATCGTAAGGTTGGTTCTGGATATGCAACTTGTACATGGTAAAAATTTCATGGCGATCGGTTGAGCGGCTGAGGCGCCCATTCGGAACAAACAAACAGGAATTCATTTTTATATATATAGATAGATATAGATAACATTAATTCTACAAATCGAAAGTATAGTGGCACACGGTCCAATCGTTAGCATAAAGATGTAGCATTAGCATTACCTATATAAATTATATATAATTGCCGTTTTACTTTGGTAATTTTACAACAACAATGCCGTGTATTTTCATTCAGGAATGAATAGTTTCAAACCAAGTTTTTGTTGGTATAGAATTATTCTAGTAATAATTTTAATTTTTTTTCTGTTTTTTATTTAATTTTTAATGTCAATTGATAAAGAAAATTATTTTCGGTTTTTATTTTGAGCATAATTTGCATTTTTATTTACCAACAACTATTTCAGTGACCAAAGTAAGACGGCAAATATATAACCTAATTTCTGACTTATAATATTTCCAGAGAATAGTTACGATTTATAGTACAGATTAGAGCCCTGCGCGGATACATTTTTTCGTATCCGCATCCGATCCGCATCCGCTGAAAAAAACAAAAATTTATCCGCATCCGCACTCGCTAAAAATTCTCATATCCGCATCCGCACTCATCCGCATCCGCAAAATGAAAAATATTAGAATAATTTTTATTTTTATTACACCCATCGGTTTGAAATGTATTTACATACTTATGTCGAGTTCTTTCAGACTAAAAAAACTGTCTCGAGTTACAGAACTAAATCATTTTCTACTATGGCGAGTTCCGTTTTTTTTATTCAAGATCAGTTTTTTTAGCCTGAAAGAATTCGACATTAGATTGACAGCGGATATGCGGATAAAATTAACTATCCGCATAATGCGGATAAACATTACTGATCCGCATCCGATCCGCATCCGCACAATTTTGTTGCGGATATATCCGCTTTTAACCGCGGATAGCGGATAAATGCGGATATCCGCGGATAATACTATCCGATGCAGGGCTCTAGTACAGATACTTACTCTTCTATAAAGATACTTTACTCGATACGCTCTCAGAATTTCTCATATATGTTTATTTAATCTATACGCACAAAACAATGTCTAACAAGAAGGAATAATTTGTTAATCGACAATTGAATCGAAAGATTGTTAACACAACAATGAAAATATGTTAAACAAGTTTGGACGACATCGAACCCACTGAACAACCATGTAATGGGTGAAAGTAAAACTCAAAATTAATTTGATTAATACAATTTCAAAAAAATTTCTTTATTTTTATGTTTTAATATTACATTGCACCTTCATTATTAAAATAATCGGAACAGCTATAGCAGAGCATACCATTTTTCGCGCATGCGCAATTTTTGCAAGCGCCATTGTTTATAATGTGGAATTAAGGTATACTACATTTTGGATTGAGTCTTGGCTAAAAAAAACGCTTACTATTTGACAGCAAATACCTTATTTAGTTTGAGTCTTGGGTTTAAAACACTTATTTTGGGATGTGTATTTACTAAAATAAATTTTGAAAACTTAGTATGCTTGTTGTTTTTAGATAAACAAAAACCGTCTGTTTTCATAAAAATGAACTAACTTTTGACATTTGCGTAGAAATTTGATTTATAGCAAATGCCAATTTCAATAATTATTGTTAATCTTTATTTATAATTGTTGCCGGATGAATTTAAGCAAATGATGAGGCCCATCGTCACGGCCTATTTGTGTTATTATATGTTGTACTATTTGTGGTATTGTATGTTGTGTTATTGGATGTTGATTGTTGCTAGTAAAAATGTCCAAGACGATTTAAATCAATTTGATGGGCCACGCGGAGAGCACGTTCTATTAATTCTGCTAAATAATATGTGAAATCACATGTGACAACGAGTCTAGGCTATATTATCCCACGCAATTCATCACGGATTAATTCATCCCGCACATTGTATCCCCGTTATCAATTCAACCCGCACAATTCATTCCCTGAAATTCAAATCTAACGCAACTCGGAGGGCTAAGCGGGGGGTCGCTGCGCTCCCTCCCGCTTAACTCTCTCTCTCACGGGCTCGCGGGAGGTCGCTAAAATATTCTGGAAAATGGAGATCCCTAATTTAACTTAGGAGCCAGGATAAGCAAACATGTCGCACTGCGTGCCGCACGTAGGAGCGGATTATATAGAATCTATTAATGACATTATAACAATTTCCTGTCCATTTTGTTCTCTATTCTGTCTATTCTGAGATAAATAAATTGAAGAAAAATTACATCGAGTAACTTAACTTAGGATTGTAGAAACTAACGGCTTCCGTAATTCTCACGGGCACGCGGAAGGTCGCTGCGCTCCCTCCCGCTTAACTCTCTCTCTCACGGGCTCGCGGGAGGTCGCTAAAATATTCTGGAAAATGGAGATCCCTAATTTAACTTAGGAGCCAGGATAAGCAAACATGTCGCACTGCGTGCCGCACGTAGGAGCGGATTATATAGAATCTATTAATGACACTGGAATATTTTATATCGATCCCCCATCAAATATTAAATAATACAAAATCGATTATATTTAATTTTTTGTCTCGATTTTTTTTTTTTTTTTACTACTAAAAATTATTTTTTTCTATTCCAAAATATTATATTTGTTTAAAATAATCAAAATAATTATTTTGTAAATCTAAATATCCCCAAGTTCCATTAATTTCCTTTAAAAATCGGGTTAGAATTCCATTTCCATTGTACCTACCTATCAAATTTCATCTTACTCGTTTCCAAAATAACCAAATTCCATTAATTTCCTCTGAAAATCAGTTAAGAATCCCATTTCCATCTTTCCAAAATAACCAAATTCCATTAATTTCCTCTGAAAATCGGTTAAAAATCCCATTTCCATTGTACCTATCAAATTTCATCTTACTCGTTTCCAAAATAACCAAATTCCATTAATTTCTTCTGAAAATCGATTAAGAATCCCATTTCCATCGTACCTGTAGAATTTCATCATAATCTTATTCAAAATTACCAAATTCCATTAATTTCATCAGACAATCTTTTCCATCGTACCAAAATATCCGAAAAATAATGCATTACATACTAATAAAAGTAATGCATTACCTGCAGTTAACAAAAAAAACACAATTTTTTTTTTGGAAAAGTGGCATTTTTATTTAGTTCATATTATTGCTACATTTTAAAATATTACAAATTTTAGTTTTAAAAATTAGCACTTTATTAAATATGGAGCTATTTTCAAGTTGAAAATATTTCTACCATTATAAAAATTGGCGCTGTGTGACATGGTATGCTCTGCTATAGCTTAGCCAAATAATCTGTTAATTCTTTTCTGACAAGTTCGCCAGCTTTAGAATTTTTTGGAAAACAAAACGAAAGCACCGACATCATTAAATAATTAATTTTTGGGGCACAAGATATAATTTCAATTTCACCGATTTTCTTTATTTTTTTTATAAGAAAAACACAACCATTTAAAATATTGCGGAAACACTTGAATTAAAAAAACATTTTTGGACACAAACGTTATTTTCACTGGTTTTTCATTTAAAAAAAAAACAAAAACAGCGTTTTGTTTATTAGAAAATAAACTTTAACAAATAAATGGGACACAAATTTTTGTTATTTGTTAGCTAGCTATGCATTTTTTTAATAAAAAACAGAGCCAACATGATGATGGCGACATCACTTTATTATTAAAAAAAAAAATTTACTATACGCTACGCGGCTACGATGTACGAAATATGTTTACATATACATAGACAAATAATTCAAAAGAATCACGTTTCAAGAAAGCAAGTGTAAAATGAAATTGATTTCTTGAAAGCAGAGAAACGTAATGCAAGAAAGCAAGTGTATGGACCATTCATATGTCAAATAAACGCCAAGAAAAATTTAGGGAAAAATATATTTATAAAATAATAAAATACTTAATTAAATAATTAGAAATATCATAAAACTGTGATTTTTTAACTCGGATTCGACTCCGATTTTTTTTTGTGTCAACTGGAAAACCACAAGGCCGGTACGCTGCTGAAGTAAAATGAAACTTCTCATATTATTAAAATTTTTTAAAAAACGAATTAAACGAACATTTGGAAGGAAAAAAATCCTGTCAAATAACTCATATGGATTTAGGAAGGAAATCAACATGATGGACTATTTCGTAAATCTATTTGGTGAAATAACAAAAGCGAAGAACAACTGGAAATCCCAAATTTTGATAACGACAGATATATCAAAAGCATTCGACCATGTCAATAAAAATAAGTTAATACAGGAACTGATAAATATCGAAGCACCAAATCACATAACTAATTGGATACATCAATTCCTTACAAACAGAATAATCATATACAACAATGGAACATCGACAGTGAAACATATAACCAACAAGGGAATTCCTCAAGCAAGCTGTCTAAGCCCGTGCTTATTCAACATATACACACACAAAATACACAACATACAACAAGAAAATACAACAATATACCAATTCGCAGACGACATAGCCATATTAGTAAAAGGAAAGGATGAAGAAGAAACAAATAAAAGCTGACATAATCCTAAAAAAACTTAAAGAAATTCTAACACAACGAGATCTTAAAATAAACTCCAATAAATGTAACTACATGAGACTTTTTAAAAATAAACCCTCGGATTTTGAGCTAAAAATAGACAACGTCACAATAAAAGAAGAAAAAGCAATAAAGCTTCTAGGAATCACATTCAACAACAAATTATCACTCCTGCCGCACTACAAAAAACTAGATAAAGAAATAGTCGGAGCTACAAACTTACTAAAAATGATCACACACAAAAATGGAGGAGCACACCCAGATACCATATTAAACATTACAAAGCAATAATACAGACAAGAACAAAATACGCAGACATCATCACACCGATAAACATCAAAAGCACATTAAGAATACAACAAACAATCATAAACAACAATCTGAGAATATGCACCGGAATGCTGAAAACCACCCCAATCCCAACGCTCTTAGCGGAATCTGCCACGCTGCCAGCGGAACTGGACAACAAAATAACCACACTTAAATTCATAGCCAAGCACGTTCACAAAAACAGCGACATCGGAAATAGATTAAAAAACAACGATATAACCGGGAAAATACAAGAGCTATACAATGAATATACATAATTTCCTTTCCAACATGGCACAACCAAATAATAAAATAATAAAGACGGCACCAAATATAAAAATATATGAAGTAATCAACAGCCACGTGGGGAATACACGTAATCACATTGGCGTTATGTCTAATTACTTAGAACTACTCAACAAGTACCAAGAGTACCATAAAATATACACGATGGTTCACTTAACAGAAACCAAGGAGGCATTGGCATATATTTTAAAAACTTGAGAGCAGAATACAAAATTAAATTAAAAACAAAGCCACGATTAAAACCATAGAAATCATCGCCATCAAGACAGCCATAGAAAACGCAATAGCAATGGGACTCGAGAAAATAATAATATTCACTGACTCCAGAAGCAGCTGTTTATCGCTCAAAAAAGCCAACAATGAACATAAATTCAAATACCATGAGAAGGAAATAATAGACATAGCTAGATATAAGAACATCACAATCAATATTCAGTGAATCCCCGGACATGCAGGAATAATGGGTAACAAGAAAGCCGACGAATTAGCGAGAGGAGCAATAGAAGAGCCAGATACAATAATAGACAACCCAATAACAATAGAGGATACACACCAAATAATTGAGGAAACTATAAGGGAAGAATGGATTTCGAAATACCTGGACAACAACAGTGGGGAAATACAACAAACAAATAAATACCGTACCTCCTAGAAAAACATGGTACCATAATATACATTTAACCCCATACAACAGTAAACAAATAAATAGATTAAGATCAGGCTACGGTAAAAACAAAAAATTCAAATTCAACATGGGACTGGAAGACAACAGCTTATGTAACACACGCAACGCAGTTGAAGACAACGAACACATAATCGAGAAATGCATAAAACACAACAACATAAGACAAAAATATAGATTATTGCAAAATACGAAGCTAATAGATATTTTAAAATCAGGAGATATACAAAATTACAAATTAATATGCGAATTCCTAAAAGAAATAGATTATAACTTATAGATTAGAACACTTTAAAATAAGATTCACAAATTCTGTTATACAAATTCTGTTATAATTAGAACAAATTTTTGACATTTATAAAAACACGAATGTAAACTCATTCATTATAATATCGATAGGTCGTGTGGATTAATAAATTGTAACCTTAGCAAAAGAAATAAAAAAAAAACTTTTCATATAAAATTGACACAAGCGAAAACGAAAATGGAAATTTCACCGCTGAATTTCACTTTGCCATACACAGTTTAACTAGCAAAATGGGAGTTTTCGTATTAGAATACAGATGTCTCTATTTTATCTCTATACATTTCATGTGGTATTCGCCTTTTAACGCAAAGTGGCTGACATCTGGTGGACTATATTGAAACTAGAGTTAAAGGTGAACAGCAATAAAAAAAATACATAATTGGACAATTTTGTTATTGATTTCGGTTCAAAATAATCATTTGTTGCACATAAAAGTTATATTTATTTATTCAGCGACAAATAATTAAAAAATAGCACACATACAAATAAACGCTGAATTGCTGTTCACCTTTAACTAGTGGCGATCGTAGCGCCTCTTGCGGCCCTTTAAAGGTGAATAGACCAGTGATCGCAAATACGAGGCACGCGTGCCAAACTTGGTACGTTTAAAAATTGGCCCGGCACACCAAAAAACTTTAGAACACTCAAAAATCGTAGTAATTTAAAAAAAAATGAAACTTCTTTAGAACTTTGATATAAGGTTGATTTACATATGCGACGAGCGACGTGTGACAAGTGGAAATAAACGTGACGCTTTTTTGACAACAATTTACATTTATGACGAGATCCGCCACGCACACTTTATAAAATTTTTGGGGCTACTTCAAAAATTAACTTACTAAAGAAAGAAACATTGTAACATAATAATGTTGTATTTTTTTTATGAATAAAAAAACTAAAAGCAAAAAACAAAAAGAAAATTGAAAACAATTGTTTACGTGTAACTTTGTTCTCTTTTATTTAATTTGTTTTTTTAGTTTTTGTTTTTGTACAAATCCCTTTATTTTGTTTTGTTTTTTTATCACGTCATACGGAGCTGCGCAGAAAAAGACGATTTTGAAATGTATCAGTTTATCGTGCCATATTTAGTGTTATTCATTTTAATTGGGACAATTTAAACGGGCATACAAGAAAAAATTTTTGGCAACAAACATTAGCATCAAAAATAATAAATTGGCGACAAATATAATATTTTGGAACAGAAAAAAATTATTTTTAGTAGTAAAAAAAAAAGAAAAATTCGTGACAAAAATTAAATTTAATCGATACCTATTATTTAATATTTAATGGGGGATCGATATAAAATATTGCAGTGCCATTAATATATTCTATATAATCCGCTCCTACGTGCGGCACGCAGTGCGACATGTTTGCTTATCCCGGCTCCTACGTCCCTCGAAGTTCAAATCTAAAGCCCCTCGGAGGGCTAAGCGGGGGGGAGCGAAGCGACCTCCCGCGTGCCCGTGAGAGTTACCGAAGCCGTTAGCCTCTACAATTCTAAGTTAAATTAGGGATCTCCATTTTCCAGAATATTTTAAAACTAATTACGATTTTTTAATTTTTAATTTATTTATTTATAAATTTGTTGCCAGTTAATTATTTTTGTCGCCCAAAATGTTTATTTGTGCGATATAATTCTTTTAAAATAATTAATTAAAAAAATTTACCTTTTTTCAAAATTTAACTTGCCGCATGAGAAAATGAGTAAAAAAGATAAGCGGTAAGTTAATTTTTGAAGTAGCCCCTTTTTATATTTTAGTTTTTGTTCTTCAAAAAAGCTTCTTCAAAGCCTACTACATATTTTGTTTTATACAATACATACAAAAAATGTGTATGTGTTTGTGCGACAGTGACGGAAAAGATAAAATTAAACCATCTCTCGACGTGTGGCGTGTGCCGTGTGACGAATGTCAAAATATTCGCCTCTGATTGGCTAGAAGCTCCCGTCACACGTCGCATATGTAAATCAACCTTAAAGGCGGGTTTTGAAATTTTTTTTAATCCAATCAAAGGAACACGAACGAAAAATAACGTCATTTTCAAGGAATACGATTGATTAAAAAAAAATTCAGAACGAAAGAACGAACGAACGAATGCAACTCAAAACCCGCCTTAACTATTGAAATACTGAAGAAATAGGAAAACACGAAATTAATTTGGTCATACAACCACCTATGGAATGAATGAGAAGTATTTTCGGGAAATATGGAAACTCGAAAAAAAATTACTAAGTGATAATTGAAATTATTTTTGTTAGACACCGATATGTTACAAAATGGTCGAGTTTAACGATTTTTTGATTGGTAAAACTCTTGCTATGTCATCAATTGAAACCCATACGGTACACAATTTATTTACATAAATTTCAATTCGCGGAACTGGATAGAATTAATGCTCCAGCGGAAAATAACATAATCTGAAAATATGAAGGAAACATGACACTTTATATAATTTTCATTCACTCAGATGAACATTAATAAAAATTTATTATCAGGAGTACAAATTGAAAATGCGGGTTTTTTCTATTTTTGAACGTTTATTCTGAAAAAATGGTAACAAATGAATTATTCAAAGTATTGTCCATCGCTAGCCACAACTTTTTCCCATCTTTCTGGCAATTTACGGATACCGTCGCGAAAAAATTCGGCCGGCTTGGCTGCTATCCAGTCATCGACCCATTTTTGGGCTTCTTCGTAAGAATGGAAGCGCTGGTCAGCTAGGCCATGTGTCATCGATCGGAAAAGGTGGTAATCGGAAGGAGCAATGTCTGGGCTATACGGCGGGTGGGGTAAGACTTCCCATTTCAGCGTTTGTAGGTATGTTTTGACCGGCGCTGCAACATGTGGCCGAGCGTTGTCATGTTGCAAAATTACTTTGTCGTGTCTTTGCTCGAATTGTGGCCGTTTTTCTTTGAGTGCGCGGCTCAAACGCATCAATTGAGTTCGGTATAGTGCTCCTGTGATGGTTTCGTTCGATTTCAATAGCTCATAATACACCACACCCAGCTGGTCCCACCAAATACAGAGCATGAGCTTGGCGCCGTGAATATTTGGTTTGGCCGTCGATGATGATGCATGGCCGGGGTAACCATATGATTTTTTGCGCTTCGGGTTATCGTAACGGATCCACTTTTCATCACCAGTGACAATGCGATGCAAAAAACCCTTCCGTTTTTGCCGTTCGAGCAGCAGTTCGCATGCAAAAAAACGGCGCTCGACGTCTCTCGGCTTCAGCTCATACGGCACCCAATGTCCTTGCTTTTGGATCATTCCGAGGGCTTTTATACGATGGGAAATGGCTTGTTGTGTCACTCCCAATGAATCTGCGAGCTCTTGTTGAGTTTGACACGAGTCTTCATTGAGTATTGCCTCCAATTCAGCATTCTCAAACTTTTTCACTTGGCCCGGCCGCTCTTTGTCCTCAACGTCAAAATCACCACTTCTAAACCGCACAAACCATCTCTCGCACGTTGAAACCGATGGAACATGACTCGGATAAGTCTCGGAGACCAATCGATGTGCTTCAGCAGCACTTTTCTTCAAATTAAAGAAGTAAATTAAAACTTCCCGCAAATGCTGTTTTGTTGGCACGAAACTCGACATATTGAGAGCTCAAAAAAACTATGAATTTGACACTGCGACAAATTGACACATACTGAAAATTAAAGCTATAAGACGTAGCTTTGACATGAACATAGTCACAGTACTGCCTGATGCGTATAGCGTTAGTAACGCCATCTGTTATCAATCCCGCATTTTCAATTTGTACCCCTGATACTTTAAATTGAATTCCTAGTATTTAGATTAACTTAAACCTTTCATTTTAAATTTGTTAAATCGCATCTTATTGTTTCCTTACTTATTTTTCTGTTATTTGCAGCCCTTTAACTTTGTTCTTAATTTTACATTTCACATGCGCTATACGAATATTAAATACATTTAAGGAAAAATTAACGACATACCCGGTGATTCTTGTTGACGAGAAGGAATTTTTACTCGTGATTACACAAAGGTTAAAAAGTTCCTGATTAATTTTATTTTGTCTACAATTTCTGTTAGCTTTCTTAATTTAAGAAAGTTTTAATTTAATTTTTTGCCTTATTAAATTCCGGAAGTTAATTTTCACACAATTGTGTGTATCATTCATTTTATATTGTTTATCAAATAATATATTTTAAAAACAAACTTGGAATTGAGATCATTATTATATTTAAAGTCAAACCAAATTCCTTAAGGTTAATTTTTTGGCCTTTTTTGTTAATAAAAAAGATTAGTTTTGTTTTTAGTTCATTTTTCGGTTGTTTGACTTTGTATTTTAATATTCTGTTTTACAAATTTATAATAAAACATTACATTTTTTTTTTAATAGGAGGATTTGGGGTAGATTTTTCTTACGATATAAACTCAGTAGAAGATGGCATCAACAAAGTAGCCTTTGCTTTGTTAGAACATGGTGTGACGTCATTTTGTCCAACTCTGGTTACATCATCATCAGAAACTTACCATAAAGTTTTACCAAAAATCAAAAAAAGGAATGGTGGTAAAAATGGCTCTACAATATTAGGCGTACATATTGAAGGCCCATTTATTAGTAAAGAAAAAAAGGGAGCACACCAACCTGAATATATTTGTAAAATTGAAAATGTAATTTTTTAATATAAAATATTAATTTTATATTTTAATTGTATATCGTATTTGTAGGGTTTCCAATCGGTAATTGATATGTATGGATCGTTAGAAAACGTCTGTATTATCACCCTTGCTCCAGAACAAATTGATTCACTCTTCGTAATTGAAGAGCTTGTAAAACGTGGTATAACGGTTTCGGTAGGACATTCCGCTGCGCATCTTTCTACTGGTGAAGAAGCAGTCAAATACGGAGCTGTACTTATAACTCATTTATTTAATGCAATGTTGCCATTCCATCATCGTGATCCAGGCCTTGTTGGATTATTAGCGTCAGATAAATTGCCTGCTGGAAGAACCATTTATTTTGGGCTAATATCTGATGGTGTTCATACACATCCCGCCGCTCTAAGAATAGCATATAGGGTTCACCCCGAAGGTAATATTTGTATTGCTAACATGACAAACATTTATTAATTTTACACATCTTTAGGTTTAATACTAGTTACAGATGCGATATCAGCTTTGGGCCTGGAAGAAGGTACTCACCGAATAGGACAAATGGAAATTGAAATAAGGGAAAAACGAGCATATATAGCAGGCACTAATACACTTTGTGGAAGTATAGCACCATTAGATGAATGCATTCGTTTTTTCAAAACCGCTTCAAGATGTTCAATCGAATATGCTTTAGAAGCCGCTTCATTACATCCGGCTAAATGTATTGGAATTTCGAACAAAAAAGGAACGCTTAATTATGGATCTGATGCAGATTTTGTTATTATCGATGATGATATTCATATATTGTCTACTTGGATTGCAGGTCAATGTGTTTATAAAACAAAAAACGTTCCATCTGTGACGCCAGCATAATAGATTAGTCAAATTTTTTTATAAGATACATCAATAAATTTATAAATTTATATATTTTTTACACACATAGGAGGAATTTTAATTAAAATTTGGTTAGATAAAAGATTCTTACAAAAATATATTTAATGTCTTAATGGCTAAAATTATACACCTTATTAATTTTGTAAAAATTTTTATTTACGAAACTTTATAAAAAACCATGATGCCAAATTTTAGGTTTTTTGAACCATTTTCAAGGCAATAAATTTAATTACAAACTAAAAAATATAAAAAATTCTCAAATTATTAACTATAAACTTTAACAATTATGTATAATTATAGTAAATAGAGAAACAATTTTTTGCATAACAATAAAAAAACTATTTTTTCGAAAATACATTTTTTTTTCATAAAATGTTGGTACGTGTATTTGTTTACAGTTAGCGTATTTAATAAATATTTTTTTACTTTTAATAGACCTTTTTCCCTAAAAAAGACAAGTAAGATCGGCGATCCGTAGTTGATCCAAACTAAAAATTAATGTTGTAGAAAAATAATTAATGAATTATATTTCGGGAAACAACTTCACAATTCCCCAAAAGTGATTCTAAAGTTAAATTTAATGTAAAATTTAATTTATTTGGTTAGAACACTGAAAACAAGATTCCAATATTATGCAATACCTACAGATATTTCTAACGATTCACTATGTTAGACAATTAAGGAAAAAGGTCCTATTGCCGAATAAATAGTCAAAATAACAAAAAATTTCACACAGCCAATCTTTAGAACTAAAAAAAATGTGGTCTTGTGAAATAGGCAAACTACACGATGAATTGGATTTTGAATTCCGTCAATTGACGAATGGAACGGTGTACTCCAGCGGACAATAGTAAAATATGTGTAAAACTGTAACAAAATTTGCTATATGAAGTTATATGGAAATATTGTCTATTTAAATTACATTTTTATTTGTAAAAATTGTAATGATTGGTAAATTGAATTAATTCCATAATGTAGTTTAAAGTGTGATTTTAGTATATCTGATTCATTTGGGATAATTTTTTCATTTTAAATATCAGAAAATTATGCTTAAAAATAGCAGAAATTTAATGTTAAACTCACTATAAATATATAATTTAGGTCACTAAATATTTTTGGAGCTTTATTAGTCCACATTTGCTACGCTTTGACTTATTAATACAATCTAAAATTTTATATTTTTAAAACGTTTATGTTTTTAATAACACTAGCTTATTTTGAAATTTCTGCAATTTTTAAGTACAAGTTTCTCATATTTATAATGATAAAAATGTCACAAATGAATCAGATATACAAAAATCAGACTTTAAACTACATATTGGATTACCTAATTCAAATTTCCAATCATTGCAATTATTTCCATATAACTTCATATAGCAAATTTTTGTTACATTCTATCACATATTTTACTTTTGTCCGCTTAAGGCGCTTTTTAAACTTTTCCATTCGTCAATTTAGCAGGAATTCGAAGAATTCCTACTGAGGAATTCAATAGTGCAATTACTGTTGTAAATTATCAAATAAAATACGACTTTTGTATACGTAAAATTTTAATTTTTTATTTTGGTTTAATGAAATTTTTAATAAAATTCATGTAAATTTGGTAACATTGTAATTCATGTAATAATATTTATTGCCATTTTGGATTACGAACAAAAAAAGAAAAAAAGATGTTTTAAAGAAGCGTGTTACATTTGGATGTCCAAAAACCCAGTAAATTATAATGTTGGTACTAAACGGTTACAAACAAATTACATGAATATTATTAAAAATTTCGTTAAACCAAAATAAAAAATTAAAATTTTACGACAATGTTAATTTGTTGCATATCAATGTTTCCATTTTTTCACGCGTACGTAACGTAAATTTGTTTAGATATCTCATTTTGTTTATTCTATATTTGGTTCAGTCTGCCGTAATAAAATCTAGAATTTGATAACTTATGGTTATTTGTGTGACTACAAATTAGAAAACCCTAGTTCATAGAAAATAACAACTTTGAATTGACTTGATCAAGGACACTTTGTAAATATTGTTTTCCTTAGTCTAAACAAACAAAAACGGTTTGTTATGCCTCCATTCCATGGAAAAAAATTGACTGACAGTCAAAAAAATCGAAAAGAGAGAAATAATCTGACACTCCATATAAGAGACAAAGATAACGCTTTTTTTTGTTTTTTATTTTATAGCAAAACAATTTGGCTATAAAATAAAAAAACGCGTTGGCTTTGTCTTTTCTATGGGTCATCAAATTATTTTTCTCTTTTCGTTTTTTTTGACTGTCAGTCAATTTTTCCCATGGAATACAGGCATTATTGTTTGGTAAAAAAAGAAAAAACTAGTTTTGTCCACGACTAACGTATAATATGAACATTATACGTTTGTTTCATCACTTATAATGATATCCATTATTCACTGCTAGTTTATCTAGTAGTCTCTTCTTTCATTATTCAATACTTCCAAGTAAATTATTTGATTTTTGAAATTTTATATAGTAGTCTTTTGCCATTTTCATTATTATTAAACTGTGACGTCAAAATATCGACGAAAATTATTTGAAGAGTATTTAAAGGATTTGATTATAAAACATAATGATATTTGTCGGTCGTGGACAAAGTATCGTATTCTACTCGCATATAATGGCTGTTATTCACTCAGATGATTTACGACACTCGCCTATCGGCTCGTGTCGGCAAACTTAATCTTCGTGAATAACAGCTATCATTATATGCTCGTTGAATAATATACTATTTTTGGATACATACTCATATTGTTATGTAAAAAATTGTTTCTCTATTTACTATAATTGTACATAATTGTTAAGGTTTAGTTAATAATTTGAGAATTTTTTATATTTTTTAGTTTTTTTTTGTCTTTCTATTTGTTGTGGTTAGCCGTTTCCAGACATATGACCTAAATATCTCATTGCTCCATCATATGCTCTCAGACACTTCTCAAGAGAAGGGCTGTAGCGATGGAGTAGTATAAACTTCAGCAATTCGTATCCACTTTGTTACTAAAATGAAACGATTACTTTTCTTTGTTGTTAATATTTATAATCTATACTAATACTACATTATTATGTTTCATCTTGGTTATTTCTTTCTTTCTTTCAATTTTTCTAAGTTTCTACTAGTATTCTATTCATGATACATATAAGTACCAATTTTAAAGTCATTTATTTTATTCCATTGTCCCAAACAAATTATAATAATTATAATCCCTAATTCATTCATGTTTATTCATTATTAATGTACATAATAAATTGATATTATTTACCATGTCCGAGAAATTTGTCCCCCCCCCCCCCCCATTTATAATTATGTTAGTAGTGTTAAACTGCCTTATTAAGTAGCTGTATTTAAATATTAAAATTATAATTTATCTTGAATTTTAGTATTTAGGCCCTTTTCCAATTACCGACTTATTTCAAACTTATTGGGTTATTTGACGCCATCTTGAATAAGTCGGTAAAGTCATTCCAATTCATTTTGCTGACTTATTTTGACAGCCAATAAAATGTTATTATTTTATAACATTACTGATGTAAATAATAAATAAAATGGACAAAAATAACAATTTTTGTTGTTAAATTATTTAACAAATAAAAATATAAAACTGAGCATCAAATTAATGGATGGCGATAAAGATTTGTTGTTGTCTGGAAAAACGCAAGATGCGGGTGGGTGGTATACAGTTTCTTTTTAAAGAAAAATTGTAACATAATTAATAAATAAATTTAAAATATTATTGTACTTTTATATATTTATATCAGGGGTTGAAATATTGCTCCATTACATCGCGTATTATTCTGCTTTCGTTTCATTTTAAAATTTATATATTATGAAATACAAAACAAAATATTTTGGATGACAGAATTTTAATGTTTACATGTAACAGAACTGTATAGTTTACATGAAACCAAATAAGTTTTTTTATGAAAGAAAGCCATAGAAAATAAGTCACCTCATCAGCAGACTTATTTAAATAAGCCGGTGAAAACAAATAAGCCTGTAATTGGAAAAGGGCCTAAGAGCTTAATTACATCTTTTCCTTAATTCTAGATCTAGTATATTGTTATTGATTATTCCGTGATTCTAATGAACATATAAAATGCTTAATCTAATATTTAATTTTTATAATTTACCCGCCACCTCAGATAGATTAAGTTCAACATTTACAAATAGCAATAGGCTGCATCAACCTTCCCTACAATGGAAGTCTAACACTATTATGGCGAACTTTTACCTTATAAACCATATGCAAATATCCCTAGATTGATCTGATTGTGACTAGATAGTTTTATAATCGACCACCCAGTCTTTTTCCGTCTAAAATTCCGAATAGGTCTTTGATAGGATTGAGCTACAGAGCGTAATTTCTTTCTTTAAGGAAATTAATAATATTTTTTAATTGTTTGTCATCCTTATTGTTTAAAATATGTAACAGCGAGAATTGATTTAATGAATCATATTTACTTCTAACCTCATTGTATTTGATACAGTTAATTAATATGTGATTGCTATCTTCCATAACATTACAAAAATCACAGGTCGAGTTGTTTTCTAACCCTGTTGTTAATTTGAACTTTTTGTCGAAAGCATGACCAGTTCTTATTCTCGTAATTAGGGCTAAGTCAGAAGAATTCAAATTTGAATTTGTCCACCATAATTCTTTAGGGGGTGAGATGTTTATATTTTTGTAAAATATTCCTTTGTTATTCATTAAATTTTTATAATGTGCTTTCCATTCAATGTTGATTATTTGTTTTATTTTATTTTTTTGATGTCTCTTGTAGTAGGCTCGTTATTAAATGTGAGTGATTATATAAGGCTTTTTTGGCTAAATCATCTGCTGTGTTGTTTCCATCGATGTCTATATGGCTGGGAATCCATTTAACTATTATCTTTTTGTTTCTATTATTTCCCGCAAAATCTAGTAGGTAACTTGTTTTCATAGTGTTTATCAGTGTATTTCCTTTTGGCAGAGGTCATGGCGTTGCAAGCACTCATAGAATCTGAGACTATTAATATTCTATTGTTTTTGCTTAGTTGAGCAAGTATTACTGAAATTCATATTCCAATACATTCTGGGGCCCTATTATGAAATAAATCGCATTTCGCATATTTTGCGATTTTGCGATTTTTTTAACAAAATAAATTAAATATTTCTTAATAAAAGGCATTTTAATTGTATATTAAACATAAACAGAAAAAAATTATTTATTAACACAATCATTTCGCAAATGCGATATCCGACTGCTGTAGACTAGTCGCATTTGTCAATTTCAATTTCGCAAAAATGCGCTATCGCATTTTATAGTAAGCCAATTATAAAATGCAATTTTGATTTAATTTAATAGAAAATTTCCGATTTGAATTAGGTATAAAAATCCCATTCCTGCCTCACCATTTTTAATTGAACCATTGGGGTAAATATGATCCCATTCTTTGTAAATTTCCAATGAATCTCTCGTTAATTTATTCATAATTGTTTTATTAAAGGTTTTTATGTTCTTGAGGCCCTTGATTTTTGAAATGATTTCTATATTATTGTGTTCTGACTTTTATTATGCGATGGAATTATTTAGTAATTCCTAAAATTTTGGAGAATGTTTTTTCCTCCATTAAATTACTATCTAGTTTTACTACCTAATTTTGAGTTTTAGAACATTTAATATACCTTGGAGAGTTTTAATTGTTACATTTATGTTAAATTGTAAAGTCTCAAAGTTGTTACCACTGATAATTATGCATAGTTCATCCGCGAATTAAAATAACTTTGCAATTTCGTTGCTTAAATGTGGGGCTTAAGCAACTTCCTTGTGGTACATCCGCATTGGTTATATGATCCTGATCAGTCGGCGCATTCAAGCAAGCTAACTGTTGGCAACATGTTAGGTAAAATCAACACGTTGAGACCTGAACGCACATGATACTTTCAAAATTTCATGGCAATGTGATTGTTTAAATGTCATTTTTTCCATCAGTCGATTTTTGATGCCAACATGTTGGGAGGCCTGAATGCGCCCAGTGTTATTGTTGGTGTAGATACTTCTATTTGTTAAGAATAAATATGTCCAATTTATTATAGGTACTATTGGAAAACTGCATATTAGTCATTTTATTAATATATAAAAGGCTTTGCAAATATCCATATTGATAAGGATTAGTTTTTTACCATTAGCTTTACTTAGTTTCACATGGGGCTGTTTGATAATTCACACGGTGTGGTGCAGGGCATACTGTTTTTCTTGTCTACTTTGATTTAGTTTCTTGTGGTAAAATAAAGCAAAAATTGTACACTACACCGCACCGTACGAATTATCAAACAAACCCATGATTAAACAATCCCGTCATGTAATCATTTAGTAGAAATTTTGAAAATTTGTCTGTTTTTAAATTCTTTTATTTAACTTACACGGATGTGATCAAATCTTGCATTGCAAAATTTTATTACTTAGACTTTATCAATCTTGATGAAAATTGGCACGCATGTGTAACTTCGGTGACAATACAATTTGGTGGTGTTCACTAAGGCAATCCACCCCCCTCCCCCCTCTCCCTTATTTTCCACCCACGCATCGGTTAAACCTTAGTTTTGTCAATTTTAACATATTTATCAGATACAATGAAAAAATTTGATTGTATTTCGAGGAGAGCTACCCCCGCACCCCTTATGTAATAAAACGCCCTTATGTAATAAGCTAATTTTTTTATTAATTTGTAACTAATTAGGTTTAAGCCTGGAGCTGAATTTTTAGACTTTTGACACTCACTACTTTGTTAATGTGATTTCTTTTTAACGCTTGTCCTATTTTCAGCATATTTAGCTTATCTTTAACGTAGAACGGTCCACTGTCCTGAATAATATAAATTAACATGTTTAGGTTTAATTTGCGTAGCATTTTCCACATTATTCTTTGGTGTTTCAGAATCAATTTTCTCGTTAATATGATCCTCTGAATCCGAATAGGAATTTTCTGTCTCAATGGCATCTATCAATGTAATTGACGACATCTTGTTATCTTCCATTTTCTTTTTGCTCACTGTTGGCAATTTGGCATTATTGTATTTAATTTTACATTTTCTGATATTATTAACCTCCCTTTCACTTCACTTGATAAATTTGATTTTTTAAATTTCTTAAAACTTTTGTTTATAGCATTTTTTTGCTTTGATTTTAGAGCCCTATTAGTGACAAAAATTTTATCTATTTCTAAATAGCTATTAAATTTATCATCCGACAACGTGTTAGCCACGTTTCTTTTATTTGGAAAATGGGTTTCCCCAATTCCCTTTATATTTTTGTAATCCCAACTCCAAATACGCTCAGCATACCCAAAAACCTAATCTAAGACCTATCTTATCCTTTTATGTGTTTATTTATTGTATTTCTTAATAATTAATAAGGAAAATCAAATTTTAAATTTAATCACAAATTTTTCCAAAATGGTTGACACTAATTCACAACTAATACACGACCTATCCACTTGGATTACACAATCAGAATGTTGTATTTTTAGTTTGTAATTAAGTTTATTGCCTTGAAAATGGTTCAAAAAACCGAAAATTTGGCATCATCGGTTTTATAAAGTTTTTTAAATAAAAAATTTTACAAAAAGGCCTATAATTTTAGCCATTAAGATATTAATTGAATCAGACATACAAAAATATATTTCTGTGTTTTTTTTTGGAAAACATGATAACTGCATTTTTATCGATTTTTAGTTAGAATGAAAATAACTCGACAATAACTGGCTAGAGTTTCAAAAATAAATTTCAATTTTCCTCCATTTTTCCGGAATATCTAAATAAAAATGAATAATTACTACTAAAAGCTACTGCGACTTTTTATTTTAAATGCGTTTCCTGAACAATTTACTTTACGCAGTTATCATGTTTTCCAAAAAACACAGGTTTTATGAGGCATTATTATTACAGTGCAACCTCATTTCAATTGACACCCACAGCGGATACCTCACTTCAATGGACAAACTTTTAAGTCCCATGCAAAACTGAAGTTTTTCCATGAAAAACCTCCCTTACTTAAGCAGACACTCTATTAGAGCGGACACGGACAGACATTTTTGCAAGGATACAGGTTTTATACTTCAAATTGGACCTTTTACATTTCAATTTGATCCTTTTACACTTCAAATTGAACCTTTTACATTTCAAATTGAACCTTTAACAAATTATGTGCGCCAATTATGATGAAATTTGGCTATTTCTTAACAGATTTTGATGAAATTTGACATGTGCATTGGCAATGGAATTCTAAAATGATTTTTAGATAAAGTTCTGGAATATGGCCAATTAGGAGGGATTTTTCTTAACGGATTTTAGTGAAATTTAATATTCGCAATGGAAATAGTGTTCTAAAATGATTTTTGGATAAAGTTTTGAAACACTAAACTTGACCTGATAATTTTTCGACGGATAACTGTTAGCGAGGCACACTAATTAAAATATTTTCCACCAATGACTCCATACAGGTTGAAAAAAATACAAATTTTTAAATTTCATATGGGCCTTTTATTCAAACGAATTACCCGGGCTCCCATCATGAAACTTGACCTGATAATTTTTATAGGGATAACTGATGGATGGGTACACTGATTGAAATACTTTCCAGACATCACACATTTAAGGTTGAACTTATACAAATTTTTAAAATTCAAACGGGCTGCAGCGTTCGGCTTTGATCGACCGCTCCCAAGTTTCACAAGTGTGGTCTTCTGATTTTTTTCTTTATGACAGATGATTTGATTATGATTATTATTTTTTTTATATAGGGGAAGCAACCTGCTTATCCCGTTGAGTTTCATCTTTATTTTTTTTGATCGACTGATGAACGGTTTATAATTTTGATACAAATTGGGATAACTTATAATACAATTACAACGCACGGGAGAATTCTGTTTGAGATTTTTATTTTAATTTTGTTATGACGTATAGGTTTAGTGAATCCGGAAATTATTAATTTTTATTTTAAAATAACTTTATTTTTTTTAAGTTTGTGAAAAACCAATAAGCTTAAAACTAAATATTCAAGCTTCTTTTGATATTTGTTTAAAATAGTAATTAATAATTTTGATAATAATTATAGGTAATGGTGGTATTCCATGGGAATATTTTACTGAATAGTAAAATACGCCAAAAAGAGAAAAACAATCAAACACCATATTATAATAGACAAAGACAAGGTATTTTTTTTATTTTTTTTTTTATAGCAAAAGTTTTAAGGGGAATTTTGACAGCAATTGAAACTTAACCTACAAAAAATCAAAATTATTTTTTGTTGTACAAGTGAATTTGCCAATGTATGCTTGTATGGGCATTCGTGAATTGCGTCACCTTTGCTGTCGAGACCAGTAATGGGAGAAAAAAACTCGACGAAAAGACTAACCGAGATAGAGGAATGAGTTCCACCAAGGAAAAAAGTTAAAACATGACATGAATTGGAAATTACATAAATACATAAATTGAATTTATAAAATATAAACGGCCGATTTCAATTTAAAACCACATTTGAATTTATAATCGATAAAATTTATTAGTTTTAATGATACAGTTTATTAATATGTAACAAATTTAATTCGTTATCTCATCCAATTCATCGGATAAATTTCCCGATAGTGACCTTGGTTGCGACAACAAATCGTCCGAATCGTACCCATGCCTCCAATGATAAAATTGAATTACTTATCGTAATCGTATTTCCAAACTAAGCGTTTTTCGGTTAAAATTTTCATCATTCGTTGATATTTCTTCGTCGGCCATCGAATCATGTGTCGTAATAGTCGTGTCTTGAGACACGTTATTATTCTTTAAATTCGATTTATCCAGTTTTGATTTTAATAGTGCAGGGTTTAAACCGGCAGATAGCATATCCTCTAGCTCGATTCGCCCCTCTTCCGTACGAATTTCTAGTCGGTCGCTATTATGGGTTACAGACCAGAGTGGGGTAAAAATTGTGGTTTCATCGTTTGTAAGAAATGTTGGCGCCACATTTTTTCAAATTCAACTATAGGCCCCCCATATTTCGTCACATGAACGATTTGCCAGTCATTTAGTGTGAGTGCCTCCCAAGCTGAGCACCGAATACGCCAATATTTATCCAGCTCAACATTTAATATACTCCAACTTAAATTGGCACCGTGTAACTTAACACCGTGTTTAAATCCAGTGAGCTGTGCAACATAACGCAAATCTAGCGTGTTGGTTACACATGCTCCGTAATTTCATGCTCCATTGTCTTCAAGGATTTCTCTTAATTCCGGTGGAATTCTCTTCAAATAGCACAATCGAATTAAAGCACAGAATCCTTTATGTGTGGCCAATTGAATTAGTGCTCCTGGACGATGTGAACCACCAACTGTCAACCATTCACAATCGAATCCAATTACATTGTTATACTCTTTACAATCGCTAGAAGTACAAAAAAATACGATAAATTCACAGAATTTTTATCAACCACACAGTTCTATTCACTCACATTTTTAATTTATCTCGATTTGTTGTTTAAATTCCAAAAATTGTCCCACGTACAAATAAATTTGTTAGAATGTACGGAATGAAAATTTGATGAAACAAAAGTAAACGTCATATGTTTTTTATTTTTATTGTTTTATAGCAAAAGTTTTAAGGGGAAATTTGACATTAAACAATAACATAAACAATAATTGCTAAAAAAAATTAAGGATTTAGTAATTTAGTATTTATTCGATTATTTTTACATCTCAAAATTATCTAATAAATTAAATATTATTAATACTCACATCAGAATTTCATTTTTTCGAACAATTTTCGTCACAGAATAAAAAATTAAAAAAAATCTCTACTATAAAATTATTTGTGTGAGCGAGAATTATTTTTCACCATATACAAATTTTATGTACGTGTGTTAGTGACACTCCTATAAAAAGTTCTCGATTTGATACTTTTTAGAGGAGTGTTACAACTACAGACACAAATATTTTTTTACTGATTCGGTTTTTTGTTTCATTCCCCCATATAGCAAATATATATTTTTATCTTTCTTTAATTTTACTATTCAGTAAAATATTTCCATGGAATACCACCATAAGTAATTAAAAACTGTTTTTTTATTATAATTACGTGGTAACCGTTAAGATTGTGCTTTTGGTTGAACTTTCTATGGTGCAAACCGTTGCTATCGTTTTTTTCCTGCAAAGCCTTGTTACCGTAATTATTAGGCACAATTGTGTGATAAGCATTAAATAAAAACCTAATATTATATGATAATATTAAGAAATTTTTTATGTTGGATATATATATATATGCACTTCAAAATCAAATAATCCTCGTACTTTTCCAACAATTTTTTTACAATTCAATTTTTAAATAAGTAATAATAAATAATAATAATCGTTATTTTTTTATACATAATATTTCGAACCTAGGTTCATTCTCAAATGTTTATACACAGAAAACTAAAAGTAGAATAAAAAATAAAAATAAAACTAAAACTAAAAATTATAAATATAAATCAAAATAAAAATAAATAAAAATAAAAATTGAAAACAGAATTTTTACAAATTACAAATATGGATACCCATTGGAAAATATGCTATATTTACTTACAATTATGATAAAAATTTAAATTTAACAAATTAAATATGAATCTTAATTTCCATATTTGTTTTGGATGTTTCAGTTTAACAATATTTATAGTATACAAATTATGATTAATTTAACCTCAACACAAGTTTTAATATATTACTTTTTTAATTTCAATAACTTAACAAGATTATGTCTATTCAAAATCAATATCCAAAATAAAATGAATTATCAACATAAAATGGACAGCCAAAAAACTAGTTTATTCATAATAATAATAACACGTTAGCTATAATAGGCTTTTATATGATTGCCCTCTATTTAGCCAAATACAAAAACAGATATCGAGTATTTTATTTACAGTAGTTAAGATTCAAACCACAAATCTCTATTAGAACCAGCCATAATATAAAAAGTACTACGTGAAAAACGTACTAAAAATTATTGTTATTAAAATCGAGATTAATCGATAGCAATCAATGTTAGAACACAATAATCGACTGTCAAAACAAAATAAATATTACCAAAAATACAATATTATCAAAAATAAATTAAAATAAATTAAAAAAATCAAAAATTAAAACTTAATTAAAAATGTAATCCCTATAAACCCAAACACCAGATTTCCATCGCAACAACAATGTAAGTAACTACTTCTAATAATAACAACTTCATGTATTAATTTATTTTTAGGTGGTAATGAACCGAACAGTGAATGGAAATTGTGTATACATTAATGAAAACTTATTAAAAATGAAAATAGTATTTATTGTATTTTAGAAAAACGCTATTGTCATAAATATTTTTTATAAGCATATATTTACCAGTTTACTATGTTATTTAAAAAAATAACATAAAATTGTAAAATTTGTATGCCAGAATCGGCCCCATTATAAGCTTATATGTTAAATTAATGTTTTCAGTGTCTGTCTTAAAATTCATATTTTTATTATCTAATAAAATATTTAGACTTTCTAACGATTCTCGTTTGGGTTTTATTTTTTCCGTATGTAACGCAACAGTATCACAGAATTTAGGTAAGTACGTGTTTAGTTTGTAGTACATGTTGACTAAGGGCTGTATCATTTTTAAGATTTTTCATGTCACTCTGGTGTTTGGTGTTTAATTTTTATTTTTTTATTTTTATTTTTATTTATTTTTATTTTGATTCATATTTATAATTTTTAGTTTTAGTTTTATTTTTAGTTTTATTTTTTATTCTAATTTTAGTTTTCTGTGTATAAACATTTGAGAATGAACCTAGGTTCGAAATATTATGTATAAAAAATAACGATTTTTAAATAAATTGAATTGTAAAAAAATTGTTGGAAAAGTACGATTGGATTATGTAACGTGCCACACACACTATAGCGGTAGTTGGTAGACAAAATGAAAGAAAACACGAATTGGGCGCCAGTCTACCGGCACGTAATTTTTCCCGGACTAAGCTCGATGAGCAGGTGGACTCGGGAGGGGTTACTTGCTGTCGAAAAAAACTACCGCTTGGGGATAACCACGCTTTATACAGGTTGGGTGAGAGAAAAAAAAAACGTTACGGAAAGAAAATGGAGCAAAAATGGCGAACAAACAAAAAGAACGGAAAATAATTATGAAAAAAAATAATGGAAGAAAAGGAAGTGATGGATGACTCACCGTTTTCCGCTTGGATCTTCTCGATGTTTCCTCTTTTTGTTTTGCCCCGCAAATCACCACGGCACCTTTGGCTCGTTCTTATCACGGCTTCTTTGGCTTATTTTAATATCTATCTGTGCTCACTCACTACACTGTTTTATTTGTTCTTACTTTTTTTTCTTTTTTTTTTAGTTTCACAAGGGCTTTTTTTTTTATTTTTTATTTTTTTTTTGTATTTATGTACATATATACAATATACACAATTGGCCGTATTTTTATTTTATTTCTTTTTCACAAACGCCAACAATTACGCCCCACACAAACGAATAAATACACTACACAGTCTAACGGGTACGAATGAACACACGGTCTAACTTCTATGGTTGTTCGTAAATGTTCAAAATGATAGGCCAAAGTTTCCCAAACCAACCCAATTAATGAAACAAACACTGTTTAACTTTGATTGTTAATTTTTCCATAATTTATTTTATTTTTAACAGAAATACACTCACACAAATAGTTTATTAAATTCGCTATAGGAATCAATGTGAGGCCAACAAAAAATTTTTTATATATTTTCTTTGACACCAAATTTATGCACTCACATTACCAGTGTTTATAAAGCCAAGCAAAAAAAAAATGTGAGGCGAACAAACATAAAACGAATTTTATTATATATTTTTTTTTTTTTACAATAGTGAATTTATAATTTTATTTGGCAAATTAAAAAAAACAATTAACAACAGGTATGGCCAATATACTTAACGCCATTACCCGTTTATTTTTGCCAAAAACAACAAAAAATAGTAAAAAAAAATATTTCTCTTGGTCTTTTTATTTAGACCTCACCACTTGGCTGTCCAAATTTTAACTGCCTCTTTTCTCGTTCGCTGCTTGCCATCTCAATTTTCAGCCAAATTGCCCCTCACTGACGATATACTTTTCTGCCATTGCCGCCCTCTTTAATAAAAATGATGATTACCCTTCTTCTGCATCATTCGGCTATCTGGTGGACAGTAGCCCATCTTGCACTCAACGTCGGTACATGGAAAAATATAAAATTAAGGCGCATTACCAATTTGCTTTATTATGTTTTGTAAACATCTTTTTTTTTTTTATAACAATTTATTGAAACAACAACAACGACGATTCTTAATATTAAACGGTGAGTCGAATGGACGGAACAAATGAATTTAAAAGGGAAACGGTTATGGAAATTTATAGGTAAGGGCTGAAATAATAAAACTTTTCACCCAACCTAAACACGCGCCGATCATATCCCCGCCGTCAGCTTCGCCCACGCTGCTATTATTCTCGTGCACTACCGTATGGAACGCTACACTACACCCCAAGTGAAACAACGAAAATTTTTTTTAAAACCTGAAAGGTTTTAACAAAAATTTTCGTTAAATATGCTAACTTATCCGGAGTGTAAAACAATTTCCATTTATCACTCGCGTGAGTCGTTTTGACCTCGGTAGAACAAAAAAAAACACACGAATATTCTTTTCGATTCCTAAACTCTGTTGAATCGACGAAACGACACTAAATAAATAAAATACAATCAATCCAATCTCCTTTCACTATAAAATTTTCTTAAATCATTCGCATGAAATTTGCCCACTTTACGGCCATTCATGTCTTCTAGTTCATATGTGCTATTACCAATTCTTTTAGTGATCCGGCATTTTTCGTACAGAGAATCAAACTTCGAGTTATAGCCGTCTATTGCTTTGGACTGCTTAAAGTTCTTCTTCAACACAGTTTCGCCAACCTGAAATTGTATAGGACGTGTGCGTAGATTATATCTTTGGATG